>HG995286.1:30000000-30380561 GCA_905332915.2 Hecatera dysodea
TACAGTAGGTAATAAAATTGATTAAGCTAACAACGTATTTACAAAATGAACAAATAAATGAATTACCTACCTACTTATGTTACCCGGAGGTATTGTTCAGTTTCCATCACCACACTCTTGGCACAGTCGACCACAATGTAGCTGGTTTTCTTTCAGCCTACGTTAGCATACTAACACCTTCGTTTTTAAAGAGTCGAAAGCACTAATTATCCTTGCACGTAATTTTGTTACACTTGTCACTTTTTACGTCTAAACTAACTTTTTAACGTATCCTCACAAAATAAAAGTTAAGAGGCCACAGGTCCTCCGCGACCGATCCAGTAGTCAAGAAACCTTTCACGCTTCAGTAGGCGCCACACTGTGGTGTGGTGCACTCCAAAGCGGTCACCAGCCTCCCGCGTGCTTGCCCGTGGTTCTCGCTGGAAGTATTCCAGGATGTCTTCCTGCAAGGCGACAGGCAGGCCTACGCTGCCGCGAGCTTAAACTGCCGATGATCCCTTAGTCTCTGCGTAGCAGCCAGCATGACGCTCTGTGATGGGGGTTCCCGATCGGGAAACATTTCCGTGAACATCCGGATGGCTCCACGTAGGCTGTCTCCACTGATGGCATAAAGGCGGACCATCTCTACCAACTCGACATTAGAATAATTGTCCGTCATCTTGCACTTTGTACCTACGTCTGAACGATGTACCGAGAAAGGAATTCGCAAAACGCGCGCACACGGCGGCGACATCAAAGAAACTGTTGCTGTTGGATCAGCGGCCGCGCCGCGGGGCGGGGGGAGGCGCGGCTAGGCGCGTGCGGCCGTGCGCGGGGGATTAGGTACCTACGAATTTTTCGAATGATCGATGTATTGGTTTGTTTGTGTGTGTGAAAGCGCAGTTATAAGGCTAGGAACAGACGGACCGCATTTAAATACGTCTTGTTCACACGGATTTCCGTAAATAGCAAAAATAAATTAAAAAAATACCTACTCATTTTATTGTTGATTTGGGTCGAGAATCATTAGCATAATTACGTCCGTGAATTTGACGAGGATGCAAAACAACACGTTGTAGGTGTTACAAAATATTCTTTGGCTCAACATGTTTGACCATGGCTGGTGTACAAATGTGGTTGAAAAACAGTTTTGATTTCAAAAGTATTAACATAAAAAAAATACAAAGAACAATAATTAACATAAGTACAAATTAAAACATCAGGTAAGTAGTCATGCGAAAAAACAACAGTCATGCAACAAAACATTTAAAGCGTTTTGTCATGGTTTTGTCATTTAGAAATTCATTCACATTATACACTGTCTGTTCAAAAAATAAGGTGAATTTTAATTTTTCTCAAAAAATATTTATTTGTTCATCAATTTCTATTTTGTCCCCTTCAAAGTAGTCCCCCTCAGATATAATACACTTATGCCAGCGTTTCTTCCAATCCTCGGAGCAGTTCTGATATGCACTTTTTGGTATGCTCTTGAGCTCTCTCAGCGATTCGGTTTGTATCTCCTCAATCGTCTCAAAACGCCCTCCTTTCATGGGTCTCCTCAATCTTGGGAACAGAAAAAAGTGGTAGAGGGCCAAATCTGGTGAACACGTTAGCTGAGGCATGATTACGGTGTTGTTTTTGGCCAAAAATAGCAATTCAGTCAGTCAAAATTCAGCAAGTTTGGAACAAACTTCGCTGCCACACGCTTCATGCCCAAAATTCCCAAAAAAAATTGCATGGCATGAGCCAACCGATATGCCGTCACCCTCAGCAACTTTTCTAATAGTGATTCGAGTGCTCTTCATAACAATTTTTTTCACTTCCTCAACAATTTCATCGGTTGTTGATGTGCTGGGGCGTCCAGGACGAGCGTCGTCATTCACATCTTCTCGACCTTCTGTGGTCTGTCTTGTACCACTTGTAAACCTTTTGTTGGCTTAAAGTAGACGGACCGTACCTATGCCACTTTCAACATTTCAAGTGTTTTGGAGTACTTGATTCCATTTTTCACACAAAATTTAGTGCAAACTCTTTGATCCATGTTTTTCGACAGCAGAAAATCGCCGAACACGCAAAACACTTCTAACTTTTATGCCTCTCACAAACAAACTAAATGTGCTATATAGCTAAAACTATGAACATATATTCGAGACGAGTGTACCAACATAACAAAATAAAAAAATCGATAATCGAATGTACGTAGACCGCGACATTTGAAAATTCACCTTATTTTTTGAACAGGCCTCGTAGTAAGCTTTTACTGTCAGTACTTTTTTAATGTTTTCTTAAACTGGTCTTTATTTAATTTTTTAACACAGGTAGGGATATTATTATAAATTATTGGCGCTCTGCATACAACACTTTTATACAGTAGCGCTGTCCTAGCTGGTTGAACACGAATTTTACTATTATCTCGGCGATTACGTAATATAATGTCCGATATTCGAGGAAACAAATGGGGGTTGTTTCTGACAAACAGCTATATCCAAAATATAAAGTGACGGAAGTGTGAGGATTTTACTTTGTAAAAAGAGGCTTACAACTCTCGCTACTTGGGATACCAAACATGGCACGTATGCATCGCTTTTGCATTTTAAATGCCATCTCTTTATTTGATGAGTTACCCCAAAAAATAATGCCATATCTGAGGACAGGTTCAACAAGTCCATAGTAAGCTGAGAGTAACACATCAGTGTTGATAGATGGAGCGAGTTGGTACAAAGCATATGCTTGACTACTGATTCTCTTACATAATACTTCAATGTGTTCTTTCCAATTGAGTTTACTGTCAATGATTAAGCCTAGAAAACGGGCACTAGTTACTTCATCAATAGTGTAATTATCATGAATTAAATTTACATTTAGTGGGTTATGGAGTCTTTGCCCAAAGAGCATTATATTTGTTTTTGATAAATTTATTTTTAAATTATTATTTTCAAGCCAAGAAATTATAGATGTCAGTGAATTATTTATGTCAGATTTATAATTATTAATGTCCTCACATGCAACTGAAACTGTACTGTCATCGGCAAATAATGTCATAGGTTGAGTCGTTTATATAAACAATAAATAACGGCGGCCCTAGCACACTACCTTAAGGAACACCGTATGTGACATATTTCCTCACGGAGCAGAATGTATCTTCTTTTTTGTTTTAGGATTCACTCTAGTTATTTCTGTTATCTGCTGTCGATTCGTTAAATAAGATCGGATTAAGTCTAATATATTGCCTCTTATGCCGTATGCGTCAAGTTTACTGATTAGTATATTATGATCTACATAATCAAAAGCCTGTGACATATCGCAATGAATAGCACAAACTGGTATCGTTTTGTCAACGTGGCTAATAACATTTTGGATGAATTCATAAATGGCCATATTTGTGGTTGTGTTTTGTCGAAAGCCGTTTTATTCGTTGCACAATATTTTATTTTTTACAAGATATGAATTAAGTTCACTATACTTAAAGATATTTTTCGAAAATTTTTGAAAATATTGATAGTAGAGCAATTGGCCTATAATTCACCATTAACTGATTACTACCTTTTTTGAATAAAGGTTTTATGACTGATAGTTTAAGATCTTGTGGAAATATTCCAGTTGATATCGACAAGTTGATAATGTGACTCAAGTGATGGCATATATCCTCATTTACTGCTTTAACTATTTTAGTAGAGATACCATCGTATCCTACACTGTTGGTATTTTTAAGGTTGTTTATAATTTTATTGATCTGGTAGGGTACACTTGGTGCTAGAAACATTGAATTTAATCGGTGATTAATTAGAGACGTTACTTTTTTTCCAGCACCCGGAATGGGGTTGACTTTTTCAATTTAGCTATATAACCTGTCATAAGCTAATTTAGCTTATGACAGGTTATATGAGTTCATTTATATATATATATTTTTTTTTTGTTTTGTGTAATTTTTATGACTATGTAGGTCAATCTTTTTTTTACAATGTTTTTATAGTGAATTGATTTAATATTTCCATGTTGGATAATTGATTTTTTTTCCTACCTTTGGCATGTAATGACTTTGCATACTATTGTATAAATTCAAGTTCTTAAAACGCAACAGACAGATGTGTTGCTGGGGAGTTTGTTGCGCCACTTCTTCTTCCCAGCTAAAACACTAGGAAGTGGTGACGGGTGGGCGTTTTGGGGGACTGTCTTTATGTAAAATTTGACGTTCAAAAAGTGCTGTCGCTCAGCCTAGTTTGAATAAATGACTTTTGATTTTGATTTTAATAAAATAATTATTAAATGAGTTTTCTATTTCAGTTGGATTATTAAGGACTTTGTTTTCATATATTATTATGTTATCAATAGATTCTTTTGGGGTGTTATTCCTCGTTTCGTTTATAATCCGCCACGCGGTTTTAGTTTTATTACGAGACTTTATTATTTTATAGTTATTTTGCGCACGTTTTGTCAGTCTTATATTTTTTTTAAATAATTAAAGTACTTTAATTTATTGTCTTTTGTTGAGTTTAATCTGAATTTCCATAGTAAATCCTTTTTCTTTCGACTGCATATAGTTCACACTTTTCTTTATTTATCTGTTTAAACAAAATTACAAAATAATCAGCCAATCAATGAAAAATAAAAATGATTTCTTAAAAGTATGTAATTAAAATCACGTGCAAAAAGTCTTGATACAATCATGGTATTTTCTTAATAATAAAAACCATAATTCTTGTTAATATTTGGTAGCCCCTTAGCATCAAAGATCGCTTGGAGTCGACGTAGCACAGAATTAACTAGTTTTCAAGTGTACGAAGGTGGGATTTTCGTCCATTCCTCACTGAGGACTACTTTTAAATCAGTTTTATTAGAAACTAGCTTCTGCCAGCGACTTCGTCCGCGTGGAATAGTTACTTTACCCCCGATTTTGAAACTCTCAGCCCGATCGGTTTAAAATTGACAAAAGATAGACATGCTGCTTTGGGGATATTTTTTAGATAATTTTATGTAGAACATTTCCGTAATACATGATTTCTATGTAACTTTAACCATTAAGGCTACGCACGCGACGGAAGTTTAAAAAATGGAGTAACTTCTTCCGTTTTCCCAACATTTTCCTTCACTGCTCTGCTCCTATTGATTGTAGCGTGATGAAAAGTATACTATAACCTGCCCAGGAGTATGAAGAATAATTGCACCAAGTTTCGTTAAAATCGGTCGAGTAGTTTTTGTTTCTATAAAGAACATACAGACAGACAGACAGACAAAAATTTTACTGATTGCATTTTTGGCACCAGTATCGATCACTAATCATCCCCTGATAGTTATTTTGAAAATATATTCCTTGTACAGAATTGACCTCTCTACAGATTTATTATAAGTATAGATTTGTCTATTACATTCTTTTTTTTCGAGTGTCCCAAAGATGTTCTATTGGATTGGAACTGGGGACGAGGTGGGAGATAGGTACTTTGCTGTATTGTACAGTATCCACATTTTCGTGTTCCACGCGGTATGCTTGGGGTCGTTATCCTGCATTAATATACATTATTATTTAAGCCCATTGCAGAGGCACTAGCACGCAGATTGTTTTTCAGAATATTGATATAAATCTTGTGGACCATAACATTCGTCAATAAATACAAGTTTTCCGACAGCTAAAGCGCTCATGCAACGCCATACTAGTACTGATGCACCACCCTGTTTCACTGTACGAGTAGGTAATAGGTACATTTTCTTTATTCAATTCTGCATTGCTTTTTCGTCATACCGTATGATGTTCTCTTGTCCCAAAAATATTGTATTTTGATTCGTCTGTACAAGTTACACGTTGCCAATATTCGATCTTGTTTCTATTCTCCTCACTAACCCAGTAATTCTTACGAGCAGATCTCACGTGGTACCCGGCTTCACGCACCTTATGGACTAGGTACCTACTGCAAGAAATTTAAATTGTGTTGTGGTTACGTAAGTTCTGTTTTAGTATTTCAGGAGCATTTTGGCATCTTTTTAGTGAAAAAAACCCCGTATAATTCTTCTCAAACTATCTGTTAATTTTGTTGGACGTCCACTGCTTTCTTTGTTTTTTTTAATCGTTTTAATATTTGAAGAATACCGGTCAATTATACTGAGTACCTACTGCTGAATGCGGTCTATTTACTAAGTTAGCTATGACTTAAAGATTTACACTGATTATGCAAATTAATTACTTATTAGTAGGTAGGATTCAA
This sequence comes from Hecatera dysodea, assembly GCA_905332915.2. Classification (NCBI taxonomy): domain Eukaryota; kingdom Metazoa; phylum Arthropoda; class Insecta; order Lepidoptera; family Noctuidae; genus Hecatera; species Hecatera dysodea. Next base: position 30,006,177 of record HG995286.1, read on the forward strand.
AGAGTTGATGTCAATGGTAAAAGGTCTCCTGGTCGGTAGTCAGGATGGGGGTCCCCAAGGCTCAATTTTAGGTCCCTTCCTGTTTCTGATCTATATTAATGACTTGCCGTAGGTACCTCATAAAAGATAAATATGATAGTGTTGTTTGCAGACGACACGTCGCTTTTGTTCAAACTAAAACGTCAGCAGATGATTACTGACAATGTAAATAGTGCCCTTGCGACTGTAGTTAACTGGTTTAATATTAATAATCTTCTACTTAACGAGAAGAAGACGAAATGCATAAAGTTTACTTTACCTCATGTAAGACAAGTGAACACTGTTCTAACAATAAAGGGTGAAGAGTTGAAACCCGAAGATACCACTGTGTTCTTAGGCATCACTTTGGATGCGAAGCTTCAGTGGGGCCCCCATATAGATAAACTGTCAAAAAAACTCAGTTCTGCAGCATTTGCCGTTAGAAAAATTCGTGGCAGAACTGATTTTGAAACGGCCCGTTTCGTGTACTTTAGTTACTTTCATAGCGTGATGTCATATGGAATTCTGTTGTGGGGAAATGCCGCTGATATGCAGACAATATTTGTTTTACAAAAAAAAGAGCTATTCGTGCGATTTATAAATTAAATCCCAGACACTCCCTCAGAGATAAAGGGGAATGCCGATTTTAGGCCTTGCAATGCCCAAAAAATTTAATTTACTTACTAAAAAAAAAGGTAAATTTTACGTAATCAACTCTTCTATTTACGACGCGATACAAGTTAGCAACAAAAATATTGAAACGATACAACGAAATAAACAGACATTTGCTAGGTTGCCAATTTAAAAACTGTACAAAATAATGATTTGTTGCAAAACATTTACACATATTTGTACTTTATTTATTCGTTCTTTTGTTTATAGAAGTCCCAATGCATTTTATGTTAATATATTTAGATTTGTAAATTTACAAAATATAATATAATGATTTTAAAATGATCTAGCGCCTCGTCCCGCACTCCCCGCTCGACGCTGGCGCTTGCCGACGGTTGCGCGCGCACTAACCTGTCAAGGAGTGACGGATCAAAAAGCACGCGTCCTAGTGTTCTTGAATAAACCGCATATATTTTACAGTCCACTATTTTATTACTTGCATCTTTGTTATACTTACCCCAACACATTGTCATTGTCAAATCAAATGTAATATTAGAATTGTCACTTTGTTTGCATTTGCATCATAGTGATTCGCTGCGTGTATTTTGCTATTAAAATCGACGTTTTTGACCATGAATACTGACTCTGGCGATTCTCCTATTCTGATAATGACAACCAACAACAATTTAGCTTTAATATGTTATGTAGGAAGAGTTTTCAATAACTTTTTATTACTTGTGTAGGGCACGTTAAAAAATCCTTATAATTTGGAAACTCCAAGTTTTTTTCAATAATGTTCTTTTATAAATATATTATTTGTGGGGCATACTAATATTAACATCCGATGTTACTTATGGGCACTCAGGGCCTAAATCACTATGGCGGCTCGGCAAACCCCTCTAAAGAGATTAATATAATCACTGTGCCCTCTCAGTATATCTATGAGAATCTCTTGTACGCACATAAAAATATTAATCTGTTTAAAAAATACAGTGATATCCATAGCATAAATTCTAGGAACAAACACAATTTTGTTGTTCCTAAAACTAGGCTCAAGAAAATAGGTGGTTCGTTTCGATGCCAATGTATACATTTTTATAATAAACTTCCTGGCCGCATTCAAGAAGTAAGCATAAATAAATTCAAAGTATTTATAAAACGTAAGCTATGCCAGAAAGCTTTTTACACAGTTAAAGACTATCTTGAAGACAAGAAGGCTTTAGGGCATTGTTCGTCGAGTCGTTGAGCTCCTTATTGGTTCTAAGTTGAGCTACTCGACTACTGACCAAGGCTTGCAATGACTGGACAGGTCCACTCAAATCTGTGTGGTTCTTTCCTCAAAAGACCACTTCAGACACTGATTTACATGGTCCTCATAATTATAACGTATTGTGAATGTGAGGACCATGTAGTTCGCTATGTTAGGGGTTCATTTCATGTTAGTCTAGCGGTTTGAGTTCTTTATGTGGCCTACCCAAATGTCCTTACTTTAGTATTGATCGTCAAATCGACGAACTCCTTAAAGTTCTAAGTTTGAGCTACTCGGTAACTGACAAATGCTTGCACTGTCTGGGCAGGTCAACTCAAATCTGTGTGGTACTTTCCTCAAAATACCACTTCAGACATCAACCTACATGGTTCTCATATGATTTGACCAGTACAATTGTATGGACTTCAAAAGAGACTGATCTCTGAGTTTGTTTCGGTTGTTTCTTCTCAGGGTAGTCAGCTATCCTTGCCGGATTACTGCCGTGGGATCTGGAGGCGAGAGCCCTCGCGCACGTTTACGCGTTGCGCGTGGAGGCGCTAAGCCGGGGTGAAATGCTGCTGCCGCGGCAAATTGCTGCGCAGCGGACGGAGCTCCGGCGGGATCTCACGGAGGTTTGGAGACAGCGACTATCGCAACCCAGTGCTGGGCACGCCACTATTGTGGCGATAAGTCCCCTCTTTGAGGCGTGGCTGGAGAGACGTCACGGCGTTCTCACCTTCCGCCTGACGCAGGTGCTCACCGGACACGGATGTTTCGGGAGGTACCTGTGTCGGATCCAGCGGGAGGACACGTCCGGGTGTCATCACTGTGTGGATCGCCCGGAGGACACGGTGGAGCATACGGTGGAGGTCTGCCCTGCTTGGGCGGAGCACCGCCGTGTCCTCGTCGAGGCGATCGGCGGCGGCGACCTCTCGCGTCCGGCCCTGGTTCGGGCCATGGTCCGGAGCGAGGAGGCATGGGAAGCGGTCGCCTCCTTCTGCGAAGCAGTAATGCTAGCGAAGGAGGAGGCGGAGCGCGTGCGAGAGAGGGATGCCCCTCGCTCCAGCCGCCGCAACAGAAGAAGACGCCCCGGGCGTCGGGAAACGCAGGGCGATTCCCGGCCACCGTAGGCGCGGGCCTGCGGATGGCGAGCTATGGGTGGCTCGCCGTCCGATAGCAACCAGGCCCGAGTCGACGGCGCGTCGTGTTCCACGCGCGCCTCAAAGAGCCGTCAGCAAATTAGACGGGGCCCCATAGGGTCAGTGCCTGCTAGGGTTGCGGAATTTGTTCGAAAGAGTCACCGCGGCCCTGGAACGCAAAGGGCACAAGAAGGATCACGGGTGGGTTTTAGTCAGTAAGAGTCTGACACTCCCTTCCGCTCCGCCCAGAGCGGGAGAAGTCATTTGATGATTTCCCATCCAGAAAAAAAAAAAAAAAAAAAAAGGGTAGTCAGCTAGGAAACACCGGCCTCATCTAGTTTATAACGACCAAAAATATTGACGTGTAAAAGTGTTATTTACAACCTGCTTACAAAATAAATATCATTTATTTTACTTTAATCTTTACTTGTCCCACGCAGTTTTTGTTCTATTTTCGTATCGCAAACGTACCTATTAACTGAATGTTGTATAAACTGTTTACCTAGTACTAAGAAATGTATTTCTTTGGTTGCTTAGGTAGGTACACGAAATTACGCAATAGGAAGAGAAATCGTATCTCATACGATGCCAGAATGTATAAAGTGTAGGTACGATAACTTTTTTGTACGTGATTTTGATTACTTTGAAGAAGTTATTTTTAAACTTTGTACCTACATATAAAGAAAAGTGTGAACTATATTTGACTCCTTTATTTAAAAAAATACCTTAACGTGAAAGCTTTTAAAATTAAGTTTTTTTAAATATAGGTGTACCTAGGTGTATGAAGCCTTTTTAGACTGACTGTAAGTATTAAAATTTAAGATCATACTTCTTTTCTTGTTGGGTTTTTTCTGTACCTACTGCTATAAGTAGGTATACAACTATTTTCTCTAATTTGATGAAAAATAAGGCTCCGTAGTTTCAGGAAACTTCTTGGTACCAAATTTTAACTAACTCGGTCCGTAAATTCGCAGAAAATAGTTTGTGACAGACGGACAGTTCATACTTCACAACATTTTTATTCGGACGTACGGAACCTCGAATAGAACATTCGGGCCTAGTCTTAAATAATGTTGTTCTTGCGGTGAGCGCGATCATCTCGCCGAGCTGAGCGCCGCGACACTGCACAAGGAGACAGGATTGAAGGTCAGTGTCTGCTCCGTCAACCTTACAGGTGTCTCACAATCTTCATCAGCAAAACCTAAACATGATATTTTCGAGTTTCACCAACGTGAACTAGAAACCTGGGCCAGAGTATAAACAAGCATAAAAACTTGGAACATCATTTTGGATACCTACTTACCAAAAACATTAATACTTACTTATTTCATTTATTCATAGGAATTCTGTGATTTGCAGTCTCTTTTTCAGTTTATTCGTTCTCTGGAACGAGTTTCCTCTCGCAATCAGAACGGCCACCAGTCGGGTTGCACTCGAGCGGAAATCGCGATTTTATTTAAGTAGGTAGGTACAACAGAAAAAGCACAATCATCTTAACAACTTTTGTAATATGAAACATGCAATATTTTCAATTACAATAAAAAAATTGCAGTGCCCTTCTTTTATCCTATTTTATCATTTCAATAACAAAATGTTCAAGAATTCTGTACTTAATTGCATCTTCCCTATTGTTTATAAATATAAATAATATCTATAGGTATACATTTTATTTATTGTGTTATCTATTTATTTCATTTATATAGACGCCGTAACAAATATCGCGTCATATTGGAAACTATTTTTTCATTATATATCGAGAATTAATATAAATTATTATTTCTCGATATATAATGAAAAAATAGTTAAGATTTAGGCATAACAATCCTGCGGAGTCTGCAATTTTCCGGTGACATACCTACACATTATTCTTAGCCATTTTTAATTTCATCGCTTAAACCTGCGTTTCCATGTTAAATGTTCACCACCCTCGGTCGGCTGGCACTGCTGGCAGAGACCCGACCGCCCGAGGCATAGCTCCGTCATTGTACGTAGTGCATGTTGTTGTGCATTTTGAATTAATAAAAGATACCTTCCAGGGATGTTGCGAATATTCGCATCCGCTATTATCTCTCTGGTCAAGACGAGAAGGAAAATAGGACTAGGCAAGTGCTCAGTGACCAATAGGAGCAAAGATTTCGTCCGGTGACGAGAACCAACGCGTTTGTTAGTCATAATCATAACGTTTTGCTACGCTTATTGTATGAAATTTTCAGTTTTGCATTTGATAGATTAAATTATCAATTTATAAAGAAACCACCAATACAATACAACATTTGAAATTGTTTTAGACCAAATGAACATAACCAGGACAAAGCTGAGTGTACATTTATATAGTTTCTTATATATTGCTTAAGATCCGCAACATCCCTGTGATACGAAGTTTGAGGTTATTTAATTTTTAGGTAGCTATAAAATAAATAACCTCAAACTTCATAGGTAGAAATATTCACGGGCGTTTGGTAGGTAGTTAAGAGTAAAATGTAATTTATGCTCCAGTACGCCGTCACGATCTGCCGAGACAAGCGCCTCAGGCGAGGCGGGCGCCGCCGCCGTGACGGGCGCCGTCGCCGTGACGGGCGCCACCGAAAGAAGGAAGCCCGATGGTGTCGACGCGCAGGGTCGGGAATACTATGGTTTTACCCCAATGGAATGTGTGACCACGGACGACGAGGGCAGCGAACCAGAAATCGATGATGAAACCTACGAGAGGTACTATTTCGACATGGATCAGCCTTCATTCGAGCGGCGCGACGAGTGGCGCGCCCAGTTCCGCTACAGCCCGGAGCGCTACACCCCAGAGCGCTCCAGCCCGCCCGCGCTGGAGGACGCGCCTGAGGATGCCCCTGCGCACGCGCAGCCGGACACGCCGCCTGACGCGCAGCCGAACACGCCGCCTGACGCGCAGCCGAGCACGCCGCCGGGCGCGAAGCCCGACGCGCAGCCGGAGACTCAGCCGGACGCGCAGCTGAAGCCGATGGTTCCGTCCTCAAAGCCCACCGACTCCGACGTCCACCAAGAATAACTTGGATTTTTTTTAAATTTGTACATTTTATCTATTAAAGGATATGTAATACCCCTCCGTTGTTTTATTACTTACAACTATATAGGTAGGGACGTACTCTCTACACACTCACACACAAGTTAACACCCACACTGGAATACTTATTACGAGCAGCATTCATAGGACAAGCTACCTACGGCATGGGCCGATTCCATTTTGGAGACTTAAGCTGTTTTCACACACTGTTTTGTAAAAACAGCTTAAGTAGGATCGTTTTGCGATAAATTCATGATTTTTGAGGTGGCTTCGGTATTCAAAGCAAGTTTTGTTTGGAAAAAAAGACATTCATCATCTGCCTGATGATGACATTCATCTGCCTGATGATGAATGAAAAAAAAACATGCAGACACAAACCGCACATGTGGTGATTTGGCGTAGGTATCTGCCAAGCATTTTCGCTACTATATTAATGTAGGCTTCCAGTCAAACCAAAATCAGCGGAATTCCAGTAATTTACGTGAAGCGACAGATCTCTTCTACCCAGTCACTGGGCAGCGCGGCACTTCTTGCCAAGACTGGTTTCAGAAACTGCCGGACAAACGGCTTCATTTGCTTTCCGAGGCACGGACTGCCACAGATTGCAGTAGCTCGACGTGCTGGCGTCTGTGCCATAACATTGGATGGCGTACAAACTGTTAGTAGACCTCCTCGACACGCTGTTCATTTTAAATTTTGTTGAATAGAAGAATAATATAAACTTTGTAACATAAGTACCAACATAGGAAATGTTTGTATAATTTTGTTGGCTACAGTTTTATAATATATCGACCTACTAATATTCGATCTGGACATTAGACTTAAACAAGCGTATTATATTATTATTATTATAGGTATTATTATAGTATACCTACAAATTATAAACTTTGCTAGAAAGTTATGCTAGGTACATTTTTATCCCATGGGAACATAATTGTGAGTAACGCGCTAAAGTCGAAATATAATAATCAATACAACACCTTTTCACCTGGGGAACGTCTATCAAAATCGGGATTGACCAAATACCTACTTAATAACGCCATCTCTGTTTGACTTAAGGCTCATTCTTGTTCTTGCTAGAATCTTGCAGGGGACAGTCTTGGTCTTGGTAAAATAAGTCGACTGTAAGACCAATACCGATTTCGGGCAACACTACTCTCTTCAACTCTAACAAGTAGGTATTTCGGTATGTCGAAAGCGTTACCTACGTTAGGTATCAATGTTGCCGATATGGAGCAAGCGTTGAAGGAGCGCTTCTTTGACCACCCGAAGAAGTTCAGTATTCAATAGCTTTTTATCGGGTGAGTACAAGGTGAGCGCCTTCAACGTTCGTCGTCGCCCAAAAACCACCAATGAGATTCACGCGACGGCCGCAGTCCGCTCGTCCCGGTCATGTCGCGCAGTTGCCGGCTTCTCTTATGAGGAGGTCAAAATTAAAAGCAGTGTTCTTAAAGAAATCGTTTTATTTCCATTACAATTGGACATCTGTTATGTATCTTTGGATTCTATTACTTATCATAGAAGGGGATGAAGTCGGTGATAAACCAGTGGGAGCATGGATACATATCACTGCGGGAGCCGAGCGCGCGCTCCGCGTCGCTCGCTCGCGGCGCCACTCTGAGCACAACTCGACGATCGCCGCAAAAAACTACCAATACCTTAGTCAATGATATTTGCGTATTAATTGTTTAGAAATTAAAATGTCGTGTGTTCATGGAAATATAAGAGTCGCAGTAAATTTATTTAGACTTGCCTAAACAAAATACCATTAATTATCAAAATTCAACATCTATATAAAATTATTGTTCGAAGGTTTACGTTATATTATTTAATAAATGTCACTTAAAAAGATGCTTAGTCGCCACTATTGAAATCAATTTTGTTAACATTTACTGTGAAATGATAGTTTTAAATTTAAACTATTAAAGTTTACAGCTAAATTTTCTACGTGATTATCAAAATACAAATTCTGCTGTCGCCGACCGGCTCCATCATTGCTTCAATTGTTTTAATATAACACACATCTCTTGCAGTTCACGTTTGGCAGTTAATACGCGCTCGTGGGACGTGTGCGGCGCGAGCTGTGTGCAGAGTGCGCGGAGGGGTCTGGCTGATACAAAACTCTTATCGATACATTGATTACTAACAAAGCTTGCAAGATTGTACAAGTTTCTATTTTAGAGGAGTTACGTACATTAATATAATAATAAAGACTAGCATACACATGTTGGGGAGCGGCGCCGGCCCGGCCGCGGCCGCCGCTCCGTTTTCCGCGTTATGTAAATGTTTGCTTACTGATACAATTATTACCGATCGTAATATATCGTCATTTTATTAACATACCTTACGATTTCGAATAATACAAATAATATTAAAGAAAATATTGAGCATAATTATTATTACATTACTTATAAGCCGTATCACAGTACGCTAACTTAAAATAGTTTATGTTTGACAACTTTACTTGTTCGCACTATAATATAATCAAATAATATATAGTATTCAATATGCGCAAGAACGGTATACCGAATATAGCGATGACCCAATCATGACGCAGAACTGAGTATACTTGAACGTTGTCATATAGGCCCAATACAAACCAACAGTCACGACAGTCTTACACGTCACAACAAGCAGTCATTGGTCCGAGTCGAACGAGTCCTAACGAGTACTACCTACACTTGTAAACTATTAGTTAAATGCTGACGAAGGAGTACAGGTGAGGGTTACCGTCACGTCCGGAATGCAGGCGGCGCGGCGCGCCGGCTATCTTACTAACAACATTTTGGCACTGATAAATAAACACAATATGAACTAGCGGAACTCAGAGGGCCTTCCGCACTACTACAATACTTAATACTTGCCGCGTACTAACACTACGAGCAGTATCGTTCGGCCCACGCTCACGGCCCGTCCGAGTGGATTCGGTTGTCGTCGCTCTCTTTGGTCGGGGCAGCCGGCGCGCGCAGTCGGGCAACTTACAGCTAGTGGTGCTACGAAGTGCTACGGTTCCTTTGAGATCGGTTCCTGCCGCAGCGCAGCGGCGATGCAGGCGGCGGTCGCCACATCAGTCCGGAGCGCGATTATCTGCAACGAGAACGATTTACCTGCTTGGGTTGATGCAGACAAGTACACAGGTACCTCGTTTGTTCTACAACTTCTAAAATATGTTGTCACTATATTCTGTGAAAATCATACCTATACATATTTATCAGCACATGACTTTCAATAAATTATCAATAAGGGTAAATATGCCATACGTCGCACCCAAACTTCGGCCGTCTTCATATTTTCAGCTTGCGTTCATTGAAAAGGTAATTAAGTGACAATTGTGCTACTTAAATTGCAACCTTAGTTCATACTCTATACATACAAACCGAAACTATCCGATTAAGACCCTCATTCTTCGCACACTGAGCGTAAGTAGCGATGGCACCGCCGAAGCGTCAAGTTCGTAGTTAAATTAGCTAACTTGTTGTGAATACCCTCACTACGGGGATTGATATTACAACGGTAAGACATTTCTTTTATTGTTTTAAGCTTTGTTATCACAAAAAAGTTATTTTTACTATATTTTAAGATAGCTTTTTAAACGTTTTGCTTAGTGGTTTAAGGGAGAAATAGGGGGCCGGCATTACAATACCAGTTTTGTCTAAAAACCGGATACTCGGCCGTGGCCGACTTATAAAGCTAATTTAGTCTGTTTTATATATTCCAATTCTACCAAATCCATTGGCTTAATAGGATAATTTGCAAAGCTTATGGGCAAATATATCTATTTTTCGTTTAACCGCCAAATACCGGCCAGGATTATGTCAAGTGAATCTCGAGAAATAAGTTACATGAAATAGGGGCCAGCTTTAGAAATATTAAAAATCGTAAAGTCGGCCAGCTTCGAATTCGAGCGCCATTATACAGGCTGATTTTGATTTTTTTCTTTAAGGGTGTGGGAAATAATTTTTAATTTATTTATCAAACTTATTTCCTCGAAATTGAGTCCCTACGTATTATTAATTTTTTTTTTACATATAATAAAGGGGTTAAGTTTGTATGGAGGAGGACAATATTGAAAACATTTTTATGATAGCTAAATATGATTCGGGAATTCGGAATACAAATATAAATTACTCTTTGGAACTTGCTATATATTAAACCCATGTTAATTAGCTTAAAAATATAAAGGGTTGGTTTAGGGTTATCTTTAGCTGATTTATTAACCTGCGTCTAGTTCTGAAACTGGACGCTCTTCGGTTTTAAGCCCATCCGAAGAATAAACATTGGTTCAATGGCTGATACAGCTTGCCAAGTGCAGTTTCCCGAGAAAGATCTGCGAGAAGATGTTCGTTTTTAAATATCGATGATCATTTTTATTGAATTTTATAGTAATTTTTAACCTTGTTATAATTATATAATAAAATTGTTAAAGTAAAACAAATATGAATGTAAACTTAGTTTGATATTATACTCCTGCCAAAATAATATATTTTACTGTCTAAATTTAAAACACCCCATAACCGGCCGACATTTGGGAAAAACGCGACCGACCATGGGCCGTGAACGGCCGACTTTAGGGTTTTTTCGTTCTCGACACATTTAAACCTTAATACTTTTTTATTTTAGTAGAAAAGTCAACTTTATGCTAATAATCATGAAATAGATTAACCAACTTGTCTCAAAACCACATCACAAGTTATACCTTCGTTGCAAGCTAATGAAGCCAGAGCAATCCAGTTAGAAAATCGGTAAGGGGGCCGACATTTAGCGTATTTACCCTAAATTGAATATAAAGACATAATACGCGCCTGTGGCTTTGGGTCTCGTAATTTATTTTCTGTGCTAAGCTCAATATCTCATGTAGGTATAGGTACCTATATTTTCACGTATTATAATTTTTCGGATGTTAAAAGAAGACTTTCTTGGTTTTCTTTAACACGATATGTTTGTATATATAAAAATGTCTTTTCTGTAATGACAATGACTCATTCTTCAACTGTGTATAAATTCTGCTAAGACTTCATTCAATTTGGACGCAATTACCAAACAAAGATAAGTCATTTCGGAAAGAAAACTTTATACTCTTAATTTTTCAGACATTGGACCAAATCGGTTGAGCAATTCCCTGCACTGTCATACGAGTTTGAAAATTGTCTTCAGTATATTTTAGCTATAAGGAACGTGCACGGCGTAGAATATGCCATCTAGCGTTGACAATTTGAAACATATACGTAAAATATACTTGACATTGACACGTATGTGCTGTCACCTATATTTTCTGCACGTTCCTTATAGTCAGTTAAAAAGAATAATAATAATTTAATTAGCTGTCATACCAATGCAAGTTCTTCGGGCGCATACATTACCGACGACATAAAGATAATTAAATTTAACCAACAGTGAACTAGGTGGCGCCACTAGTAACAGCCTACCAAACATATCAGACGACAAGGACTCCGAAGAAAATCTTAAAACAAAATCAAAGAATTGACGCTGTGATTAGAAACCGCACACCGAGAAGTTGACAGCACAAATCTCAAAAAGACCATCTAAAACTTAACAAAAAATTTTTTTTTTCTTCCTTTTTTCCTTGCAAGACAGCCACACCTTTTTTATAGCCCACTTATCTTTGTCTTTTTTATTTGATATTCTTTACCAAAGTTCTTTACTAGCGCAGAAGAACAATGTCGTAAACGACTGCAAACGGCCGAGGAACCACTTCGCTAGATAAGGCTGCCCGATATACAAGTCGTTACCGCGTTTCAAAATACAGTCAGTGCCATCCATAGAGCATGTAATTGTCTTTGGTGCCATCTCTATTAGTGACTCACTAGACTCCGCCACCTCCTTCTAACCTAACCTATCCGAGTTGGGGTGCCCCATGTCCCGAGGTCGCTTCGCTCGCTCTTGCATCCTAAGTTCTCCTTGTAACACTAGTACTGCGCATTAATTTGCTTGCTAAGATTTGGTGATCATTTACTACATTTGGTGTGCGAATACAATTTGAAGTGCAGTCGTGACTAAAATAGCACTACAATAGTACTACTATTGTAATTTTAGACTTTAATTTTCTGATGCCAAATATATAATTTTGGTAAAAGAACTAAGGGTATCAAAGCATTTTATGGTGATTATTATATTTAACCCCTAATACAAACAGTGTGGGATATGACGGTATTGCTACTTATATACTAAAACATGTTGCGGATGAAATCTGCGGTCACTTGAGTCATATCATCAATCTCAGCATTAGTGCAGGCGTTTGTCCTGATGCTCTAATAAACACATCAAAAGTATCTAGGGATCAACATATATTTTTGCAATAACTTTCCTCCTGATTGATATTAATTAAAATTTTCTTTAAGGATTCATCAAATAAAGTGTTTTCGTTTGTCACAGTAACGATAAACCAAGTCACCTTTGCATTAATAAAGAAATTTGCCATTTTCCTAATAAAGGGATTTTTGACATTTGAACCACTAACATTAAAGTTCGAAAAAAAGACTGAAATAACAGTTTTCTTTAAAATTTTATTGGGTAACTTAAACAATTAATAATCCGTGTTTCTACCGCGAACACTAACAACACAAGAACATCGGTTTGGCATACTCAAAATGAGTTCATCCAAATCACGCTGTGGAATGGCCGCCCATGTTCGTTGCAACAACAAAAAAAGGTCTTCTTGCGACTGGATACCCTCCATATTCGGCAGAGCTCTTCTCTGTAGCATATCCCATGCATGCTCAATCGGGTTCAAGTCTGGCGACTGAGCAGGCCAGGGCAGGACATTGATGTTAGCTGCGGCGAGAGTCTGTCTTACAACTCTTGCGGTGTGCGGTCGTGCATTATCATGCATTAACTGAAATAAGGGACCGATTTGCACTTGTAGAGGAACGATGACGTCTGATACAATCGTCTCAGCATAAATTTGAGCGTTGAGGTTGCCTCTGATCCAAATCAACTCAGTTCTTCCGCCGATCCAAATACCCGCCCATACTATGATGGTTCCACCACTATAAGGATGGACTTCCTGGCAGGATTTTAATCGCTGTTGGCGTCCAGGGGTTCTCCAGTGTCGTATACGTCTTGTATCCGGTCTCATACCAAAACGAGACTCATCAGAAAAGCACACGAAACGCCATTGTTCTTCTGCCCAATTTCTGTGTTCAAGAGCCCATTGATATCGAATCCTACGATTGTGCATTGCTATAGGTGGTACCCGTAGCGGTCTTCGGGAATGAAGGTTCACTTCATGCAAGCGGTTTCTGACTGTTTGGTCGCTAATTAAGTTCCCTGAAGAGTGATGAAGCCTCACGGCTAACATCATGGCGGTTATTGTTGGAGCTCTTCGAGTTAAGATTTGAATGTATCGGTCTTGTCTCCGTGTGGTGCAGCGATACCGTCCTCCATGGCGCTCAGCCAAGGTAAGCGAAGAGCTCTGCCGAATATGGAGGGTATCCAGTCGCAAGAAGACCTTTTTTTGTTGTTGCAACGAACATGGGCGGCCATTCCACAGCGTGATTTGGATGAACTCATTTTGAGTATGCCAAACCGATGTTCTTGTGTTGTTAGTGTTCGCGGTAGAAACACGGATTATTAATTGTTTAAGTTACCCAATAAAATTTTAAAGAAAACTGTTATTTCAGTCTTTTTTTCGAACTTTAATGTTAGTGGTTCAAATGTCAAAAATCCCTTTATTAGGAAAATGGCAAATTTCTTTATTAATGCAAAGGTGACTTGGTTTATCGTTACTGTGACAAACGAAAACACTTTATTTGATGAATCCTTAAAGAAAATTTTAATTAATATCAATCAGGAGAAAAGTTATTGCAAAAATATATGTTGATCCCTAGATACTTTTGATGTGTTTAGTTTATACTGTCAAGCCACTATTTAAGAAAGAAGATAGGGAGCTAATTTGTTAATTAAATGCTAATTTCAAAAATATTTGGAAAATACATTTACAAGAAATTAAATTCATTTATAGAAAAAAAAATATAAACAGAAGGATAAACAGGAGGAGGAGGGCTTTAGAATGGGTATAACTATTAATATGGCCAGTTATGATTTGTTCGATATAACGTTCATAAGAGCAACACCGTCTGTGGCGTATTTTGTGACATGACTCAAGCCTTTGACTATGTGCACTATGGTACACTCTAAATAAACTTGAAGCATATTGAACATATGTATATGCAATCTATATACAATTAGAGGAAATGTCAACAGTCTAATTAAATCGTACCTACTTAACAGAACCCAAATCTATACTTATAATAAATCTGTAGAGAGGTCAATTCTGTACAGGGAATATATTTTCAAAATAACTATCAGGGGGTGATTAGTGATCGATACTGGTGCCAAAAATGCAATCAGTAAAATTTTTGTCTGTCTGTCTGTTCTTTATAGAAACAAAACTACTCGACGGATTTTAACGAAACTTGGTGCTTTTCATCACGCTACAATCAATAGGAGCAGAGCAGTGAAGGGAAATGTTGGAAAAACGGGAGAAGTTACTCCATTTTTTAAGCTTCCGTCGCGTGTGTAGCCTAAATGGTTAAAGTTACATACAAATCATGTATGACGGAAATGTTCTACATAAAATTATCTAAAAAATATCCCACAACAGCATATGTCTCTTTTATGGTTGACTCACAATAACACGTGTAACACCCGATAGCTTAGTAGTTCGGAACTTTCTGAATGACTTAGATTTACACATAGAAGATCAATCTACAAATTCGGTTGCGTGGTCCGACAAATATAAAAGTGGGTTTGCTTATAACCTCTCAATTGATTACAGATCATCTACTGTAATAGGCGATATGAACGTAGTAGGTATGTACTTTTTGTAATGTTTCAAAGTGGAGTCTGCTGGTTTGTTGTTCTGGAGGTAAAATAAATTTGCCTTTGTTCGAAGACCCACCGGAACCTTTGAAATCACTACTTTTAGGGGAACATGTGCAATCTAAACAGTTCTTAGACAATATTCGCACTTATAATAGTGCATTTCAAATGACATCCTTTGGTGCTCAACAAATCTCAGAAGGTCCTTTCATGCCTACTTTTAAGATACAAGGTCAGGTTTACCATTTGATAGGGTCTCTTTTGCCTGAAGACCAACCTAAATTTCTTCAAATATATTTTGTATCCGACTACAACGAACTCAATATTTCCCGAATTTAAATATTACTTCAGAACATGTTGCATCAGGTTAATTCGTATGCAGTTTTAAATCGGCATTAGAAGCTCTTCCTCAAGATGGTGATAACAATTATAAAATTGTTATAAATGCCGACAGGCGTCCAACTCAGGAACACCCTGGGCGTTATCAACGTTCCACCCACGAATGAAGTTGCTGTAGTCGACCAGGAATGTGATTGGCGTGATATCGTTATCCGTTCCAGAGACAATCGTTTGCAACGTATTTTCAAGACCCACAGGGCTTACGACAGTTTGCAATATCCTTTAATATACTGTCGAGGGGAAGCTGGTTATAATTTCGCTGTATACCAAACTGATCCGCGTACAGGCGCACCTAATTATAATAAAAAGGTGTCATGCCTTCAATTTTATTGTTACCACTTGCAAGTGGGACGGAATAGATTTGTATACTTTCAACGTTTCGTGGCTTATTTAATCAGTTTATTGTTGATATGTACGCAAAAATTGAAACCGAAAGATTAGTTTATATAAGATCTAATCAGAGGCAGCTGCGCGCTGAAGAATACGCGCATCTTCGCGACGCCATGCAGCAAGATAATGATACTGTGAATATGGGCCGTTTAGTTATGTTGGGAATAGCACCCAACGAACACGCAGACGGCACGCGTAGGCGGCGTGATCGAGCTGCGCGTCACCATCAGCGAGCGAGCGGAGGTGCGGCGCGGGTGTGGCGGCCCGACCAGCGGCACTCGCTTTCTCGGAGACCACCGCGACGGACGACACTCGAGTACTAAATTTCTATGTTTGACCGGGACAGTTACGTGTATGATAAACGGCAATACACCAGTCTATGTTTCAAAATACAGTCCACTTTTATTTCCTTCCCAACGAGCAGTTCGAACATTGGTCCTTCTAGGATCTCGCCGGTTTTTTTTTTTTTTTCAAAAAGTAACGGTCTTGGAAGAACACTTCAAACTCGAAAATCATCGTTGCGGTCTTCAGCGGCGACAGTTCCTGCAGAAGTCAGCAAATTCCTGCCGAAGAAACTACGCTTAGCTCCCGCACACGTCCAGAGAAGAAGTTAGCTGGAGGTCGACCGTACAACGGACTTCGGACCCGTCGAAAGTTCGAGTCATCGTCAGGACAAAGAATTTGCAGCATCATAATTTATATATGTGGTGGTATAGACATTCTGTGAGTTCGTTCCAATTTTTCCTTATTTCTTTTCCTATTCTTTATCATATTTCATGTTTAAATAGCAATATTTAAGCGAGTGCTTTCAATTATTCAGACTTTAAGTCATTAAGTAATATAATCATTCTCATTCATAGCCTTGCATTTCTTGAACCGCACTGATTCTGCTTATAAAGCTGCTACAAAACCAATATATTACCCTATCTGTTTACGGTTACTTCGCTTATTAAACATAACAGCTGATCGCTCGGCGGCATACCTGCGCGTCAGGTGTTTCTTTGTTCTCAGTGTTGAGTCATACCTCATTAGCTAGCTCCGTTAGTAACTTTGAAATTTTAAAACTGGTTTCTTATCTTTAATTTGTTCGTTTGTGATTCATTGCTTGTGTTTCTATAGCTATGGCTGACGAAAAAGTTGATAAACTTGTTAAAAAACGCAGCTGTATGAAATCAAAGCTCACCATTTTTAGCAACTACCTTCACATGCTTGAAAGTTGCGACGAACTTAGCAGCTTACAACTTTTAGATTTGGAATCTAGATTTAAAAAATTTGATAGCTTATATGTGGATTTCGACAAATTACAGTGTGACATTGAGATGTTGTTGGAGAACCCCGATGACGACAGCAAGGAGCGTGAGCAGTTTGAGAACCAGTATTATAAACTGGTGGCGACGGCGCGGAGCCTGCTCGGTGCTCGTCCTCCCCAGTCTGGCGCTCAACAGGATGGTTACGTAACGGGTGAAGAGGATGTACAGGCAGGTGGCTTTAAATCCAATTGTGTTAGGTTGCCAAAAATAAATTTACCAGTTTTTCACGGTCACTATCAACACTGGCTTGAATTTAGAGATACTTACATTTCACTTATTCATTCACGGAATGACATGGACAACGTTAATAAGTTGCACTATCTGCGTGCTTCTCTTAAAGGGAGTGCGTTACTAGTTATAGATAACTTAGATTTTAGATCTCAGAATTATGAGTCCGCTTGGAATTTATTGTGTAATAGATACGACAACAAAAGATTGCTCGTTAATAATCATGTTCATGCATTATTTAGCGTTGAATATATGCAGAATGAATCGTGTTCCTCCATTCGAAATCTTATTGATATAACAAATAAAAATCTTCGTGCTTTGAAAACGTTAGGCGAGGACACTGAATTTAATTTAGGAGATACCCTCATAATCCACATGATGTCCGAAAAGCTAGACAGCGTCACACGTAGGGTATGGGAAGAACATCGAAATACATCGGATGACCCACCTTCGCTAGACTTATTTTTAAAGTTCCTCAGCAACAGAGCTGATTTATTAGAAACTTTGCAAGAACATAAAAAAAATACCAATAAAACACAACAAACAGACACTTGGAAACATAATTCAAATCTACTTACAGCTACAAAATCTGATCAAAAGACAAATGAGAGCAACAATAAAAATAAAAAATACAATAATAATAATAAAAAAAATCTTACTTGTCCTATGTGCAATCAGTCTCATTTCTTATTCAATTGTGATGCTTTTAGAGCCCTATCTGTTGAAGCCCGTATGCAAAAAGCCAAAAGTGCAAAGGTCTGCCTTAATTGTCTGCGATCAGGTCATGTAGAATCAAGGTGTAATCTTGTACCTTGTAAATATTGTAAGAAAAAGCACAGTACTTTGCTTCATTCACATGAGGCAGAAACAACTCCTACTCCTGAGCCAGTTATTCCCGTTAATAACTTTGCCGGTTCAACTGACGTTCAGCAGTTTACTACTCCTTCGAATGTTTTGCTTTCCACAGCGATCGTGAGAGTGGTTGACAGCAAGGGTGACGTGCACACTGCCCGAATACTCCTCGACAACGGTAGTACGGGCAACTTCGTAGCCGAGTCACTGTGCGGTAAGCTGGGTTTGTCGCGACGTAGTGCGAGCGCCACCGTGACAGGTATAAATAATAATACTTCTTATTGTACACAGTCTTGCAACCTTACTCTTATATCCAACTATGATGACGACTATAGACTTACTGTGGACTGCCATATTTTACCTCAGATCACTAGAGCTTTGCCGTCAACATTCATAAACATCGACAATATACCTCTTCCATTGGGAATAAGTCTAGCTGACCCAACATTTAATATACCGTCAGCTATAGACATCTTAGTTGGGGCCGAAGTATTTTGGTCCGTCTTATGCAACAATTCTATTGACTTAGGTAAAAATCAACCTAAGTTATATGAAACGAAATTGGGTTGGTTAGTGTCAGGGTGCGTTGCCCGTCATAAGTCACAATCTTCTTCTCCCGTCTGTCATTTTTTAAATGAGGACGCCGACCCAGACTTATCTCGTTTCTGGGAATTAGATACCATTGCAGCCAAGCACTCTTTATCTCCTGAGGAGCGTGCCTGTGAGCAGAGCTTTAAGAAACATACCACTCGTAAAGACGACGGACGCTTTGTCGTAACCATGCCACTGAAGGCAGATCCTTCAGTCTTAGGCGATTCCTTTTCAAAGGCAAAGTATCGGTTCATGTCACTTGAGCGTAAGTTTCTTAGAGACCCTGCCTTCAAAAGCAGGTACGTTGAGTTCATGCAAGAGTATGAACGCCTAGGTCACATGACTGAGGATAAGGAGTCTTCGCCTGGCCGTCTTCAGGAAAACAACTATTTTTTACCCCACCACGGTGTCATCCGTGAGTCAAGTACAACTACCAAGCTTCGTACAGTTTTTGATGCATCGGCCACCACTAGTACCGGTGTGTCACTAAATGACATCCAAATGGTAGGTCCAACTGTACAAGAAGATATCGTTTCGATACTGCTACGTTTTCGCCAGCACAAATATGTTGTAACTGGTGACGTAGAGAAAATGTACAGAGCGATTGAACTACATCCTTCTCAACGCTCTCTACAAAAAATTATTTTCCGCTCCGATGCTAAAGAGCCTTTAAAAATATACACACTAAACACTGTGACTTATGGCACGGCAAGTGCACCTTACTTAGCAACCAAATGTTTGGTTAGTTTAGCTGACAGCGCCCCAGATGATGACGTAAAACAATCAATTCAAAGAGACTTTTATGTCGACGATTATCTGGGTGGCTCAGATACTATAAATAAAACAATTGATATTGCTCAAGGAGTAATATCTACTTTAAAATCAGCCCAACTAAAATTAAGAAAATTTAAATCGAACAATAAGATAATTTTAAATCAAATATCGCCCACATACAATAATACAGATGACAATATATTAGACTTTTCGCAAACTGCAATGGATGTCTCATCTAAAACTCTTGGTCTGAACTGGATTTGCGATTCGGACACCTTGTCGTTTTCAATTAATGCAAAGTTAAATAAAAAAGTTACAAAACGACACATACTTTCTGTTATAAGTCAGATTTTCGACCCATTAGGACTCGTTGGCCCATGTATTGTCGAAGCCAAACTCATCATGCAGAGATTGTGGATCGAGCAATATTCATGGGATGATGAGGTCTCACAAGACACCAAACACTTATGGTTTGCATTTGCTGACACTTTACCTCTTCTGAATCACTTAAAAATTCCTCGATGGGTTCTTAGTGATAGTTCAGCATTTCAAGAAATTCATGTCTTTTCAGATGCTTCAGAGCGAGCGTACGGCGCTTGTCTGTACATTCGTTCTGTGGATCAATCAGGTATAGTTAAGACACACCTCTTAACCTCTAAAAGTAGGGTAGCGCCGATAAAGCCTACGACGATACCACGTCTAGAGCTTTGCGGAGCCTTGTTGGCTGCAAGGTTGTGTACAAAAGTTTTAAACTCTCTTACTCTAAGGGTAAGCAAATGTAGATTCTGGTGTGACTCGACTATAGTTCTAGGGTGGCTATCTACACCCCAATTGCAACTCAAAAGTTTCGTTCGCAACCGAATCCACGAAATTCAAGAGAGCACAGAAGGTCACGTGTGGGGCTACGTACCGTCGAAAGACAATCCGGCGGATCTTGTCTCCCGCGGGCTGAAGGCTGATTCCATCAGTGGTTCATCCTTGTGGTGGTCTGGTCCCACTTTCTTGGAGAAAGATGAACTCGAATGGCCAAGAATGCCCAATCGTAACGAGAGACACGATCTACCAGAGTTGGTTTCTTGTTCTGTCGTAGAAATTAACAGTCCTCCTAACGTAGATTGTATTAGTAGTTTGATTAATAGTAGATCTAATTCAATGTATTTACAAAGATCAATAGCATATTTACAGAGGTTTATACACAATTGTCGAAACAAAACCAACAAACTAACTGGTTCATTATCAGTTGTCGAACTTAAAAATTCTCTAAATTTAATATTGCACAAAGTTCAGTTGGAAATGTTTCCTGACGAATATGCTATTCTTAAAACGGCGAAAGCATTACATAAAAAGAATAGACTTAGTTCATTGTCCCCATTTTTAGACCCTAATAACTTGTTACGTGTCGGTGGTAGATTAGACAATTCCCCATACACGTACGATACAAAGCACCCTATCTTGTTGTGTAGCAAGCATCATTTTACTAAGATACTTTTCGAGCATTTACACTTAGTATATTTACATGCTGGCCCCCAGCTCTTATTAGCGAACGCAAGGCAAACTTATTGGCCCTTGGGTGGCAGAAGTCTAGCCAAAGCTATTGTAAATAAGTGTGTCCGGTGCTGTCGGTACAAGGCGGAATCAGTGCAACCCATTATGGGACAGTTACCGACAACTCGAACTAAGTTAGAGTACCCTTTTCTACACTGTAGTGTTGATTACGCAGGGCCAGTGATGATAGCGGACAGGAAAGGCAGGGGTTGCAGACTTATTAAATCGTTTTTGGCAATCTTCATCTGCAACTCGACAAAGGCCTGTCATATCGAGCTCGTTACTGCACTATCTAGTGAAGCTTATTTAGCCGCTCTTAATCGTTTTGTGTCACGTCGGGGGAAACCGCAAAGTATTACGTCCGATAACGGCACCAACTTTGTCGGCACTTACAATGAACTATCAAAGTTTCTTGAACAATCAGACCTTGAGGGTCACATGTCTCAAGAAGGCATAGAGTTTAAATTCGTACCTGCATACAGTCCCCACTTCAACGGATTAGCTGAAGCAGCTGTTCGTTCCACAAAATATCACCTTAAACGGTTATTGCAATCCACTCATCTCACCTACGAGGAAATGGCTACGTGCCTCACTCAAATAGAAGCTGTTCTGAACTCCCGACCTCTTACTCCTCTTTCCTCAGAACCCCTCGACTTTTCCGTTCTTACGCCTTCTCACTTCTTAATTGGACGGCCACTAAATGCTATACCTCATCCACAGGTCTCTGACTGCAATATTAATCGCCTGGAGCGCTTCAAGAGAATAGAGCAGATTAAGCAGCACTTCTGGCAGCGTTTCTCTCTAGAATATGTGACTCTACTGCAGCAGAAGGTGAAGTGGCGCTCTTCGAAGACAGAGCTGAAGTTAGGCTCTCTTGTCCTCATAAAAGATAGAGCTCTTCCTCCTCTACTCTGGTCTTTGGGAAGAGTCACAAAGGTTTACCCTGGCAGTGACGGCGTGGCAAGAGTTGCAGAGGTAAAAACCAAGAAGGGCACCATAAGGAGGGCTTTCAATAACATTTGCCCCCTTCCAGATTTTTGAAGTCCTTACTTCAACCCGGGCAGCATGTTGGGAATAGCACCCAACGAACACGCAGACGGCACGCGTAGGCGGCGTGATCGAGCTGCGCGTCACCATCAGCGAGCGAGCGGAGGTGCGGCGCGGGTGTGGCGGCCCGACCAGCGGCACTCGCTTTCTCGGAGACCACCGCGACGGACGACACTCGAGTACTAAATTTCTATGTTTGACCGGGACAGTTACATGTATAAAAACGGCAATACACCAGTTTATGTTTCAAGATACAGTCCACTTTTATTTCCTTCCCAACGAGCAGTTCGAACAGTTATTTTACCCTTTTCTTTTACTGGTGGTCCACGCTACATGCACGAACGTACTCAAGATGCTTTTTGTTACGTAAGAAAATATGGACGTCCCGACTTATTTATTACTGTAACTACCAATCCCAAGTGGGAGGAAATCGCTCGGGAGCTTCTTGAGGGTCAAGCACCGCATGACCGCCATGATATTATCGCAAGTTTTTCATTTAAAATTAAAATCAATGATAGATCTACTTACCAAAGATAACATTTTTGGAGAGGTATTGTGTTATATGCATAGTGTCGAGTGGCAAAATCGCGGCTTACCTCACGCACATATCTTGCTTTGGTTAAAAGATAAGGTACGACCTAATGATGTAGACAGTTCAATCTGTGCTGAAATTCCAGATCCGATTGCAGATCCCCTGTTATATCCATTGTTAAAACTCATACGATTATGATACATGGTCCACGTGATGCATTTAACAGGAACGCTCCTTGCATGCAAGACGGTCGTTGCACTAAAAGATATCCAAAATCATTAGTGGATGAAACAGTAACAGGACATGATGGATACCCATATATCGTCGCCGTTCAAGAGACAATGGTGGTTTTACTGTTGATCCGACCAACCTCAGTCGGAGAGTTTACCAATAGGGAATATTCCGCAGAGATTGGTTACAACTCAATGGAACTGCTGGCAACATTAGAAAACGGTGTCCCAATGATGACTTCAGAACAACGTTCAGTCTATGATCGCGTGTGCGAGAGTGTTCAGAATAATTTGGGAACATTATGGTTTTCAGATCCACCTGGAGGAACTGGGAAAACCTTTTTAACCAAATTAATATTAGCTTATGTTCGAAATCAGCGTAAAATTGCTCTTGCCGTGGCTTCATCAGGTATAGCTGCGACATTGCTACCAGGAGGTCAAACTGCTCACACTATGTTTAAAATACCAATTGATTTAGATCGCACGGAAAGTCCAACCTGTAGTATTTCAAGAAATAGCGTCAAAGCTAAGGTATTACGTGAGTGTAATTTAGTCATATGGGATGAATGTACGATGGCCCATCGAAAAGGAGTAGAAGCGGTAGACAGAACTTTAAGGGATATAAGACAAAATGATCGACCAATGGGCGGTGTCACACTCTTATTTTGTGGTGATTTCCGACAAACCTTACCGGTAATACCACGGGGAACCCGAGTTGATGAGGATGAGGCAAGCCCTAACCTCATCAACTCGGGGTTGATGAGGTTAAGGCTTGCCTGAAAAGCTCTTATTTGTGGCGTGATATACAATCGGTGCATTTAGAATAAGAATAAGAATAATTTATTGTTTAGAAATTACATACAATGCTTTGATTCCTGAAACTCACACTAGGATTCCCTGTATCGTGAGTTCCAGGCTCATTCGTTTCGTTGACAGTTTTACTATTAAAATTATAAAAATTTACGTTACATTAAATTACTTAAACTAGATTAGTTTGTGTTAGAAAATTAGCACCTACTCGAAAAGAAGATTACACAAATAAAAACAGTAAGGCTTGCGGGTCACGAAAGAGTGTTTCTGATATTATAAGTTTACAAAATTTTGACTATAAACAAGCGAGTGAGAACTGGAGATAACCCGGATGATCGTGAATTTTCTGATATATTATTAAAGATTGGTGAAGGCTGACGCCTGAGTTATGTTGTATACTGCAATCCCAACAACATCTTATGTCGTCGGTGTACGGTAATGTAACAAATATATTAAATAGGGACAATTCTTGGCTATGCAAAAGGTCCATTTTAACTCCTCGCAATGACCAGACATCTGAGATTAATAATAAAATACTGTCGAATATCCAAGTGGAAAGCCAAGTTTATAGTTCAATAAATAGAATGGTCGATGAACAAGACTGAATTTTTAAATTCTGAAATTCTTCTAAAAGCCACTAATTTCCCGACTGAATTTTTAAATTCTTTAAATATCTTCTTCTGACTTCCTTCTCATGAAATTTGTTTAAAAATTGGCATTCCGATTATTCTGCTCCGAAATTTAAGACCATCATAACTTTGCAATGGAACGCGGCTAAAAGTAACCCAGTTGCAACAAAATGTAATCGAGGCTTAAATTTTAACAGGTTGCGGTGCAGGAGAAACCGTCTTTTATCCCAGAATTCCCATAATACCAAATAATTTTCCATTCCAATTTAAAAGAACGCAATTCACAGTATTGGTGTGTTATGCAATGACAATGAATAAGGCTCAAGAGCAGACTTTTCGTGTTGCTGGAGTAGATCTCGGTGTCAGTTGTTTCTCGCATGCTCAGTTATATGTCGCTCTTTCCCGGGTTAGCAGTTCTAGAAATGTTTACGTTCACGAGCCGGACGGGTCAACTTTCAACATAGTTTACCCGGAAGCTTTGCGCTGAAGTATTTTAGTTCTAAAGGTACTTAAGCCTCAAGTGAAAGTGATCTAAACAATCTTACCAATACATTAACAACATACAAGGAGTTACACGTTGATGGAGTCGCGAGCACAGCTATTAATAATAATATTCTGCGGTTCCTTATTGCGATATTTTTCAAGAGTATTGTAGATATACATATTATATTTCCCTACTAAAATACGAAAGTTAATCTGTCTGTTACATCAAAACTACTGAACCTTGAGGAAGGATATATGCTAACTTTTTTACGAAAAACGACCGAAACGCGGACGAAGTCGCGGGCAAAAGCTAGTAACAAATATAAACCAAAATCATATGAAAAGTAAACATGAAATTGTAGAACGTATAGTTTCGTTTGGTGTCCTCCTTGCCTCCGTTATTTATATTATACATAGGTACATAATTTACCGAAAGGCATCCCTCAACCTCTGACTTCTTGCCGATGATAGCACCATACTGACATCTTGTAAAAGTGTGAATACTTATGGCTGTGACATAAATGATTCTATAAAAATGGTAAAGTGGCTAGATGATAGTAACTTAAAAATTAACCTGTCTATTTCAGTCAACGGATCAATAGTAAGAGTAATTTAAATATACACTACGATGACCAGCCTATAGAAGAGGTACAACAACATTTTTAGGGCTCCACATTGATAAAAATCTGAATTGGAAAACCCATATCGAAATCTTAAGTCAAGAAATCAGTAAATCTGCCTATGCCCTGCACACATTGTCGTCTATAATAGGTGTGGAGGCTTTACTTACAGCTTACTATGGTTTAACAGAATCCCATCTACGGTATGGTATCATTTTTTGGGGCATCTCAACAGAAAATAAACGGTGTTCAAGGCTCAAAAGAGATGCGTTCCTTAATATTTAAAATTAAACCTACTGATAGTTGCGTGCCTTACTTTAAAAAATATGAAATGCTTACTTTGCCATGTCTGTACATTTTAGAGATTTAAACAATTAGATGAAGGATTCCCACGTAACAGGCGCGACAACAGTAGGATATGCTCTCATACTGCGAGAACATCCCTCATGCGCAAGTGTTTTCTGTAAGGCTCCTATAATATATAATAAATTGCCTAAGAGTTGGAGAGAACTGCCTTGACACTTTTAAAAAATAAGCTGAGATTTTTGTAGTTCATAAAGTAGGTATATTATACAATGTTTTACATTTTTTTTTATTAAAAGGACTTTTCTATTCCGATTTATAATATATATGGTTATCAATAACAATTTAATTATGTGAATTTTAAATCTATTTCGATATTTAAATTAATTGACTTTTGAATGATAGGTAACTATTTGACAGCATAATAATGAATATACTGAACTTTATTTTTGACTATAGTAGGTATATTATTAACAAAATGGACTATATTGTTGTTCGAAATCAATAAATAAATTAAAATTAAACATCACAGTCGTCGTGAGTGAAATTCTGTAATTTTTACAGTGAAAATAAAGAGAAAAAAGCATTCTTGCGGAATACAATATTTTTGTGATTGGCATTTTTATACTTAGTCCAGAAGTGTGTAGACGTAAGATTTAGATCCTTTGAATTTATTTGAGGTTGGGTGACATTTTCGACAAACTGTTTACGCACTGTAAGTTGGTTTTATTAACCATACATGATTTTTGTAATTTTGAATCATGTTTGGGAAAATCATCTCGATGAGTTTGGTCTTTGTTTCAGTAAAATGACAAAAATTGGTATGAAATGTGATGTATCCAGACGATGAGCCAACAGGTATTCTTCCATTAGCAATATCGAGCAATGGTTTGGAAAGACTTCTCCAGATTGGTCGTTCTGCAATTCGACTGGTATGTTTATATTTAATTTGAGGAGGAGCTCGTGGCAACATTATAACAGCCGCACGGGTCGATCTTCTAGGTTAAGCAACGCTTGCCGAGGTTCGTCTCTGGATGGGTGACCATCTTAACATAACGAGACTTCTCCGTGCCTCGGAAAGCACGTTAAGCCGTTGGTCCCGGCTGTCATTTGGAGATCTTTAGCAGTCGTTACGGAATGTCAGAAGCCAGAAAATCTGACACCAGTCTTGTCAAGAAGTACTGTGTTCCCCAGTTAATGGGTTGTGGAGGTCTGGTAGGCAGCCGCTTCACATAAAATACTGGTATTCAGCTTAATCCGGCTCGTCTGGGAGCCGACCCCAATGTAGTTGGGAAAAGGCTAGGCAGATGATGTTTATATTTAATTTGAGCGTTTTAAAGTTTATTTTTTTTATAAAATTGATACATAAACATACGCTAAGTAAACATACGCCCTATGTTCCTTATGTTACTTGCTGATAATGTAGCTCCTATCGGTGAAAGTATTTTTAAAATATAAAACATTATAATTCTTAAAGTTAAAATACTTCGTATCTGTATCCCGCGGTTTCACCTGCCTGCGCCACTTATTTATTCTGCCCCAGTGTTCTTTCTTTCGTCTCCTAAGGATCATAGCTTGACGTTCAATAATTATGGTTTAGTATCCTGGTACTTTGTGAGTCTTTACTCACAATTCCAGCCCCGGAAATGCTTTGACATGTTTACGGTATGCTGGTACACGTGAATCTTTATCTCTCAAGTGTCCAGCCCCTGAAATACTTCGACTTGTTTCTTTCTGGTCTTTCTTTAGCGGATATTTTAGCCCCGGAAAAAATTTGGTCATGTTTCAGGGTCGGCCCCGGCTTCACTCATGTTTCTTTTTTCAAACATTTCTTTCTTAAGAACCGTCTTCTGACAAATACAACGAAAAAGAAATAGCGAAATCGGTCCAACCGTTCACGCGTGATGCCGCGACCAAAGTAAACAGGGATTAATTTCAATTGCTGCACATGAGCACACTAGTCTAGTGCATGATACACTATCGCATCATACATGAAACTGCATTATGCACATAAACATAAAATTCAGCCAAGACAACGCGACCTTCCCGCCGAAGTCCGTATAGTAGCGATCGAAAATTGTTGATTGTCAATGTCAAATACCGTAAACAAATGAAAAAAGAAATCTTTTAAATTATATTTGATTTCTGTACGACGGGACGAACATTACATGTTTGACAGGTATTACCTAATAGGGACCGTGCACGGCGTAGACTATGCCATCTAGTGTTGCAAATCTGAAACTTTTACTTTGTAAATATTTGACCTGTGCTGCCATCTATACTTCCTGCACCCTCCGTTTAGGGGAACCTGCACGAAGTAGACTGTGCCATCTAGCGTTGCAAATTTGAGACTTATAAGTAAAAT
Source organism: Hecatera dysodea (assembly GCA_905332915.2). Lineage (NCBI taxonomy): Eukaryota > Metazoa > Arthropoda > Insecta > Lepidoptera > Noctuidae > Hecatera > Hecatera dysodea. The sequence goes on from HG995286.1 coordinate 30,034,181, forward strand.
ATACTTGACATTGACGCGTCTGTGCTGCCACCTATAGTTTCTGCACGTTCCCTATAGTTTCCAAGGAAAAGCATAATTATTGTTTTTACTTTATTCCAAGCTTTTTTTTTAATATTTCTCACTTTTTAAACTTTCCCTGGACTCCAATAATTCAAAACGAAATGAGCCAAGTCCTTCTTGTGTTTTAGCGAGACTAACGAACAGCAATTGATTTTTATATATGTAGATAATAAGAGAAACCAATGTTGTTTCATGTGACAAGCAATAATCGCGCGAATCTTTTGTTGTTGATTGTTTTAAATCATAGTGCATTGATTTATAGGTAATTCGTTTTGAGACAAAGTAGTGTAAACATTCAAGTTTAGTTTACGTACTTAAAAATGGTCCTAGATTGTGAAGTTTGTGCTGACAATGTGTATTTGTAAGAGATTAAAAGCAGTAAGTTTTCACAGCTATCGTATAATTATAAGATTCAAGTTGTGTCTAAAAGTAGATGTGTACCCGATTTACGAGAATTACCCGAAACATATTTATTCTTTTTTCTATTTGCATCGTCAGAATATTGTGATTTGAATCTCACTTGAATTTGGGAGTTTTTTAAATTATAAGTTTTGTAGTGGGTAAATCTTCCTTTAATTCTTTTCGTTCAGTGTCGTGATTTTAACCCAGAATAATGTGGTGAGCTTTTTCCTATTTTGGATATATTTGGCCTACCCGTCCTTTGGAACCATTGCACGCCTCTGAATTCAAGATTAGCTGGTTAAACTTATAAGTTTATTTTCGAAGACCGGGGATTTGGGTGAAAGCATTATTATTATTCATGTTTTTTTGGTTTTCGTTTATGTTGTTTTTAAAGTGAGTTGTGTACCTGTGCACGATGTCGGCAAGGTCCTTGAGCGCGCGCTCGACGCCGTCGGCGAGGTGGTGCGTGGGCGGCGCGGGCGACGCCAGCGCGCGCGCCTCCGCCTCCAGGCGCGCCGCGGCCGCGCGCAGCGACACGCGCAGCGCCGCCGAGCAGCGCCGCGCGTCCGCCGCCGCGCCGCACGCCGCGCCCAGCCGCGCCAGCCGCTCCGACGTCTGCAGGCGCCACAGCGAGCCGCGCCCGCCGCCCGCGCCCCCCGCGCCGCCCGCGCCGCCCGCGCCGCACCCGCGCCTCACCTGCGCACAACCGACAACTTCACTATCGCTTACCATCTTTACTCTAACTCTCGAAAATTGTTTATAAATAGTGAAAAGACTATAAAATTACCTGACGTCCTTAAATAGTGAAAAATATCTCAAGTAAAACATTGGCGTATTTCCAACCTCAATCCGAACAGAGTAACTAACATTTTGTATAAAAACCGCAAAAGAGCGAGTCTGACTCACGGACCGAGGGTTTCATAAAATCTCGTACGTAGATGGTCCGTCCATTACGAGAATCACTCAACTTTCTTGAGTAAACATTACCTAACACAAGGCACATCCTATGAAACCACTCTCTTTGCTCCAACAAAAACGTAAGTAGGTAGATAAGATTGAAAAACCACCAAAACTAATCAATTTAAAAACTAACATAGGTATACGAGGACTGCCTTTTAAGTTGTATCATTTGAAATAAGTATATATAGACGATCTTTTATATTACTAGCTAACCCAGCAAAGATTGTTTTGTCATACAGGGGGTGGGGGGTCCTCTTTATCATTTAGAGGTATGAAAAATAGATGTTGGCCGATTCTCAGACCTAATGAATATGCATATAAAATTCCATAAAAATCGGTCACGCCGTTTTGGAGGAGTATGGTAATCAACATTGTGACACGAGACATTGATATATAAGATTACGATTTATTATTTTTCAAAGAATTCTCCGCGATATTGGATTGGATGTGTTCGACCAGTTATTAAAACATTTATTCCACTCCGAAGTGGGGGTACTCAAAATGGCCAATTTGTATGCGTCAACACTTCGGGTGAGCTGAAACGTTGACTTTGGTGACGTAAACTTTGCTTAATTTTGGGGAACGTAAAAAAATCGTCAGGGCTCAAGTCAGGGCTGCAAGGCGGATATCTAACATTTCGACATTTTGGGTGCTCAAAAACATCTTTGTATCGCGGGCGGTGTGCGAACTTACATTGTCATGGTGCAATATCATACGACGTCTTGAGTTGTTTTTTTCGAAACTCTGTGATGATTTGTGGCAAACACACAGTGGTATACCATTCAGCGTTAACCTTCTTGCGATCTTCTAGTACAATAGTGGCGACGTGCCATCCTTTGCCACAAGCGTATGGCTTTGGTCGGTTTTGGAAGACTCATCTTGGAAGACCCAGACAGTTGACTGCTGCTTGGAATCTGGATCGTAAGCATATATCCCAGACTCATCACCACTAACCATATCATAAACGTGTTTTGACTCTCCTCGGTTGAATCGCTGCAGAGTTTTGCGACACCATCTAACACAGGCTGCTTTTTGGTCGCCGCTAAGCAAATGTGGTATCCAACGTGATATCAACTTTCTTACGCCGAGATTTTCCTGCAGGATTTCTTGTATAGTAGTCCCTGAAATGACCACGGCTGCCTCTATTCCACGGTATGCCACATGACGATTTTAGCTGCCGCTCGGCGTCGATATTCTCTTGCGTCATGGCGGATTTTGGACAACTTTCACGTGGCTTGTCACTGAAGCTAGAGTGCCCACGTTGAAATTCTAAATACCAGCGTTCTACAGGCCTGAGACATAGTGCTGCATCTCTAAACACAGAAGTGATCTCCTCAAAGCACTGAGATCGCGTTAATCGCCTTTGAAAGTTGTAGACAATTATCGCACGCATATTTTCCTTTGGTATTTCCATGTCTACAACCGACTTATCACGTTTGAATAGACTACAATAAAACTATTCAACCGATCAAAAAAAATCTTTTGTTTAATAAATTCAAAAAGATGAAATAGCCGTTTTTTAATAGTTGCGGGAGGTTTGCGAACGACACGGCTTAAAAGGCAGCCCTATATGTCAGTGTCAATTGTTTAACTGCAAATATACAATAAATTTGTAATTTCTTATGTGAAGAAATTACAAATTAAGAATATTCAGACTTTTCTTTTACTTCTGCTATGAGACCTACCTTCTTGTCAAATTTCATTATTCTAGGTGAACGGGAAGTGCTACTCCATACGTGCGGAGCGAAAGGCGCCCGTTCTACATAACAACTACATTGTTTTAAGTTTTACAGTTCCGCTCTGTAACCTTTTTCGCTGGAACGTGTGGAGGTATCATGTTAAAATCAAATACGTAATTGGAGCTGTAAAAGATCAAGCTTATAAGTCAATGCAATATAAATATGATTGACTATGATTTTTGCAACATATTTTGATAGTGATAAGTAACCCGAAACCTATGGAGTATGGAGTCCCGTTGACCTCAGACCATGACATTTGGCATGAAGCAAGGTCTTACGGCACAACTAAAGGAAAATTTGAAATGTGAAAGAAGATTTTATCCGTGAGATTTGAAAGTGTGGCACAAACAAGCGTAAGGAAAGACATGAGCACGTTACCTCGTTGGTGCACCAGTCGAGCGTGGTGCGCAGCGCCGCCAGCAGGTCGGCGTCGTCGGCGTCGTCGGCGGCGGGCTGCAGCGGCGTGGCGTAGATGCCCTGCTTGCCAGCCGGCTTGCCCTTGACGGGCGGCTTGCTGGGCACGGCCGGCTTGTCGTCGCGCCGGCGCGCGCGCGCCCCCTCGGGCGAGTCGTGCGCGGCCGGGCTGAGCCGCTCGTCGGACTCCTTGCTCTCCCACAGCTTCTTGAGGCTGCTGATGCTACCGGTGCTGCGGCGCTTGTCGTCGTCGTCGGCGTCGGGCGGGCCGCTGTCGGCTCGCCGCCGCTCGCCCTCGCGCGCCTCCTCGGGCGAGCGCTCCGCCTTCTTCCCGGTGCCGTTGGTGGCGGGCGCGCCGCTGTCCACTTTCCGCAGCCGCGACTTGAAGTCGATGATAGCGCGCCCCGGCTCCTCTGGCTCTTTGGGCGCAGGCAGCATCTTTTTGATCGTTTCTACCTTTTTCAGTTGTGATTTGAAATCAGTGCTGTTCTTGAGCTCGACGCTCTTCTGGTCGACGTTGTTGGAGTAGGCGGTCTTGCGCAGGCTGGCCTTGAGGTCGATGGGCGACACGGTCTCCTTGGCGTCGTCGGCGCGCGCGGGCTCAGGCTTGCGGCGCAGCGCGTCCATGTTGAGGCTCTCGGACAGCTCGCTGACGAGGCGCGTGACGGGGTCGCCGAAGGTCGCGTGTACGTCAAGCGGCTCGTCGGGCGGCGGCGAGTCTTTGAGGCGATGCTTCTTTTTGTCGGCGCGTTCTTTGATCTCGGCCACCAGTTTGAGCTCCAGCATCTCTTTCATGTTTTTCTTGCTGGGCTTGTCGTCGTCAGGCGGCGGCGGCAGATCCAGGCGCTCGTTGGTGTCTGTGGCGGCGTCGCGCGCACACTCGGGCGGCGGCGGCGGCGGCTGCACGTCCGTGGGCGGAGGCGGCAGGTCGGGCGGCGGCGGTGGGAACTCCAGCTCGGCCAGGCGTGGCCGCGGCTTGGCCGGGCTGTCGGCGAAGGAGCGCAGCGGCGCGGCGCGGGCGGCGCGAGGGGACGCGGGCGCCGGCGCCGTCACGCCGCCCGACGAGTTGGAGCGGATCATGTGCGGCATGGCGCGCGCTGTGCGGGGCGACAGCGAGCGCGCCTCGTCGCGCGGCTCGCGCGCGCCCCCGACGGACTGGCGCATGGACTCGAGGTAGGCGCCGATGCGCGCGCCCTTGGGCAGCGTGCCGTAGCGGTTGATGGCTCGCTTGACGTTCTGCACCTCGAGCGCCGCCACCTGCACGCCGGGCTGCAACACGGAGGCGGGCGTGAGGCGCGGGCGCGGCGCGGCGGCCGACGGCGGCGCGGCACGTACCTTGGGCGCGTCGTGGTGGTGGTGGCGGCGCTTGTTGCGGTGGCGCGCCTCGCCGCCGGACTCGTCGGTGTCGGGCGTGCCTTCCGCCAGCGAGCCCTCGGACGACGCCTCGCGCCGCGCGCCGCCCGCGCCCGCGCCCGCGCCTGCCCACACAAACAACTCAGCGCCTGCGCTCGCACACGTCCCTCCACTTGGCTTAGCGTATTCGTAAATACAATCACAAATAATACACTAACAGTGACAGAGTTTCCGCCTCTCGGTTTTCAATAATTCGTTCGACATTTACATAATTGACAATTGAACGCTACGCCAAGCGGCATCGACAGGTGGAGGCACACAGGCCACATTCATAATCGCACCACAGACAAAATGTAATGAGATGCCACTAATAATAATATTTTTTACAATAATATTATTACATAAGAAAAAAACAGTGAGATAAAGCACTACCGGGAACTGAATATCAATGATATTCAGTTCCGAACTGAAATGAGTAAATCGTTTCCGAACTGAGGAGTGTGGAGTGGTCTGGACGTTTCGACTCTTTGGGCGAAATAGTTTCAACGCTATATAGTGAATTGACTGCTATTCTCAGCAAACACGTACCCAAAAACGCGGGAATCAGATTCCTATCTGGTTCACACACACATTAATATTGTAACTAGTGTATTGTACCTAGAAAATTCCACGGCCGGAGTACCGCAAGGATCCTATTTGGACTCAATACTGTTCTTGCTACTATTGTAAACGACACCGTGACTTTAATCCACCATTGCCAATGCTCCCTTTTTGCCGAATATGTACGTAAAAATCTCGCGACAAATCAACTCAGCTGCTAACACTGACTCGATACAAGCTGATTTGGACCGGGTTTATGCATGGTGTTGCGTCAGCAAAATGAAGTTAAATGCTAGCACATTAATTTCACAACAACGAAGAAATCTCTGTTATTTCGGAAGTTAAAGACTTAGGTACGTAATTTTAGATTCCAAGTTAAGCTTTTCCCTCATTATAGCCGTATATAGTAGCAAAGAAGGGCACAAAAATGCTGGGTTTTATCAAGCGCAACCCCGAAGACTTCAGGCATACCTACTGCCTCTAAAATAATCTTATTCAATGCGCTTGCAGTCGGCAGTGTCGGCTGGAATCCACATTATGCTCTACGCTCAGACGGTATCGAGTCCTTTCGAAGATCATTCACAAGGCACGTTGCGAAATGTTTGACCAGGGTGTCCGCAGGAGATGTGCGCACGAGGAGACACTGTCTCCCTACAGCTTTGCACAAGTATGCTGGACTTGCTGACCAAACAATTTTGCGATATTCCACGTCGTGTGTGAATGTGTTCCTAAATGAAATGCAAGGAGAAAATGTAATAGCCTGTTAATTGTTTCTTAACACAAATCTAATCTTGTGAAATCTCCAAAAGCAAGGCAGCTTTCAAAATATATCATGACCACCCCACTCGGCTCAGACGGCAGATCAAAAACCTAAATGTGACACTTTCTATTTTATTTTGTATTCCATAAGTATGTGCTGTTATATTCATAAATGTTATCATATATTATCTATTTATTTAGGCTTTATGTATAATAGTGGTACATGGGCGGTCGACCCATGTACCACTATTATAAATTATAAAATAAATTATTATAATATAAATTATAAAATACAAAATATATTTTTTTTGGGTAAGGAATGACTAATAATATACATATAATAAAATACATATAGGTATGCTTAAATAATAAACTAATAAATATGACGTTTTATAATAATTTTTATGTATAAGAGAACTTATAATAATTAAGACCAAAACCAAACTAAGAATGACAGGCTTTTAAGTAGTGTTTACGAATTTTACGCTTAAAGGAAAATTTAGAGTCTGTGTTCTTGATCTCAAGAGGTAGCATATTCCAAAGTGTAATGGTAGAAATAGCGTAGAAATTAGACATAAAACCAATGCGGTGAGAGAAGGAATATGAAGGAGTATGTTTTTGGATGCTCGAAGGTTAAGACAGAGAGAACTGCCCAACAACTTAAAATGTTGTTTTAAATAATCAGGAGCACAGCTGAGAACGGAAGGAAGAAATGTGATCATGTTATGAAGGCCAAAAATGAAGCGAAAACAGCTGTTAAGAGGTCGATCCAGTTTGTTAAGAAGTGCTTGAGACAGATCAGAGTAGCAAACATCAAAATCAAAATCACAGCTCATCACTGGTCCAATCGGACCAAGGTGGCTTTAGTGCTTGAAGGAAGAAAATTATTGAGTCTATAGAGAGATTATTTGTTAAAATCGATATTATGTATGCAAATGCTGTGCATATCTGCTATTGCCATAAGCACTATAATAAGACCTCATAAAATGTAATATGTCCATGTTTTATTTTTGTGTTGTTGATGTGACTTAAATAAATTAAAAAAAAACACTACGTGGTACTTGTCAACAAACAGCAACGCGCACGCTCGCTGTCTTAACTTAACGTATCATTATCTACTACATAATTATGTAAAAAATATAGTGCATGAAAGCTAAATACTTTACAATAAAAAACAAGCTTCTAAAAATGTATGTTGTCCCCGTTCAGTAATTTGCCTGAGGAGCGAGCCCGCCCCGCAGCCTGCCTGCAACTCGGAGTGCAGCACCGGTCGGCACGCGGGGGGGGGGGGGGGCGTGCATGCAGTCAGCAGCCGAACTAGTAGGAACGCATGCACGGGAATGCTTCCTCTCTCTGATACAGTGTTACTGCACTCGTCCAGAAACACGAGTTACATACAGGTAGTCCAGGGTAAACGCTGGATTGTACACTAACAATTTATTAAAATAGGAAACTTACAATTGCTAAGAGCTCAATACTCAACATTATTTGCCACATTGTATCCGCAAAGATAAACCCCCATTGTACCCGCAAAGACGAGCTCATTATTTACAAAATATTTTTGTGATTTTTTAGTTTTCTTTCTTTTGAAGTAGACTTCCTTCAAAATTCCCCATTTTGAAGGAAGTCTACTTCAAAAGAAAGAAAACTAAAAAAACACAAAAATATTTTGTAAATAATGAGCTCGTCTTTGCGGGTACAATGGGGGTTTAATTATTCCTCTTTGGATTTGGTTATGCAAGCCCCTTGATAAATGACCACAAGAAACGTCTGACTAAAAAAGTCCAATTCGATTAATTGATTTCCAATACATTTGTACAAACCAAATGGCTCTTATACAAACCTGCCACCTCAAAAGAAAAAGTTAACTGAGCGGGGCAGTACTAGCCGGCCCGCCGCCGGCGACGAGCTACATCACGCCACAAGGATCAGCCCGCAATATTTTATGAAAATTGGTTTGCACCATCTACTACAGTGTACAGTTGATCTCTACCAGCACAAGATCTGGCGCCCCGGCAACTGTGTCACACACAAAATCAACAAATCGGCCTAGCCTTTTCCCAACTACCCCCACAGATAGGGTTTGGCTTCTCTCATCGCTTCCGCTTAGTGTGGCCGGGTACCGAGTTACAGTACTGTACAGAGCCGCTGCCTGCGCGCCTCGCCGCCGCACCTGCCTACGACAGCGCCCCGTGGCTAACACTGCTGTTACAGTTTCCGGCAACTGTTGAAAGAGGACACCTGACACTCACGCTCACAGTTATTTGGTTTTTGTATCACTCGATTCATCCAGTCATAAAGCAATCATGAAATATCAATCAATCAATCAATCAATCAATCAAATTCTTTATTTGTGATTCACAGGTGTTAAAGGTCTTAAAATTAAATATGTTCATGCCGTGATCCGCCACGCAGGGCATACAAATAGGAAAAAAATAAAATACAAATACTGCTAGCCTATTAAGTAACGAATACAATGAAATTTTGCACAACTTATAACAATAATACAAAAGAAAAAAAGAAACGAGCATATAATATAATTACTTATTATTTAGTTTGTCAGAAAATCATTGAGACAGTAATAACAATTTTCTATCAAAAAATTAGACAGTTTATGTTTAAAAATAAACACATCAAAAGTATCTAGGGATCAACATATATTTTTGCAATAACTTTTCTCCTGATTGATATTAATTAAAATTTTCTTTAAGGATTCATCAAATAAAGTGTTTTCGTTTGTCACAGTAACGATAAACCAAGTCACCTTTGCATTAATAAAGAAATTTGCCATTTTCCTAATAAAGGGATTTTTGACATTTGAACCACTAACATTAAAGTTCGAAAAAAAGACTGAAATAACAGTTTTCTTTAAAATTTTATTGGGTAACTTAAACAATTAATAATCCGTGTTTCTACCGCGAACACTAACAACACAAGAACATCGGTTTGGCATACTCAAAATGAGTTCATCCAAATCACGCTGTGGAATGGCCGCCCATGTTCGTTGCAACAACAAAAAAAGGTCTTCTTGCGACTGGATACCCTCCATATTCGGCAGAGCTCTTCTCTGTAGCATATCCCATGCATGCTCAATCGGGTTCAAGTCTGGCGACTGAGCAGGCCAGGGCAGGACATTGATGTTAGCTGCGGCGAGAGTCTGTCTTACAACTCTTGCGGTGTGCGGTCGTGCATTATCATGCATTAACTGAAATAAGGGACCGATTTGCACTTGTAGAGGAACGATGACGTCTGATACAATCGTCTCAGCATAAATTTGAGCGTTGAGGTTGCCTCTGATCCAAATCAACTCAGTTCTTCCGCCGATCCAAATACCCGCCCATACTATGATGGTTCCACCACTATAAGGATGGACTTCCTGGCAGGATTTTAATCGCTGTTGGCGTCCAGGGGTTCTCCAGTGTCGTATACGTCTTGTATCCGGTCTCATACCAAAACGAGACTCATCAGAAAAGCACACGAAACGCCATTGTTCTTCTGCCCAATTTCTGTGTTCAAGAGCCCATTGATATCGAATCCTACGATTGTGCATTGCTATAGGTGGTACCCGTAGCGGTCTTCGGGAATGAAGGTTCACTTCATGCAAGCGGTTTCTGACTGTTTGGTCGCTAATTAAGTTCCCTGAAGAGTGATGAAGCCTCACGGCTAACATCATGGCGGTTATTGTTGGAGCTCTTCGAGTTAAGATTTGAATGTATCGGTCTTGTCTCCGTGTGGTGCAGCGATACCGTCCTCCATGGCGCTCAGCCAAGGTAAGCGAAGAGCTCTGCCGAATATGGAGGGTATCCAGTCGCAAGAAGACCTTTTTTTGTTGTTGCAACGAACATGGGCGGCCATTCCACAGCGTGATTTGGATGAACTCATTTTGAGTATGCCAAACCGATGTTCTTGTGTTGTTAGTGTTCGCGGTAGAAACACGGATTATTAATTGTTTAAGTTACCCAATAAAATTTTAAAGAAAACTGTTATTTCAGTCTTTTTTTCGAACTTTAATGTTAGTGGTTCAAATGTCAAAAATCCCTTTATTAGGAAAATGGCAAATTTCTTTATTAATGCAAAGGTGACTTGGTTTATCGTTACTGTGACAAACGAAAACACTTTATTTGATGAATCCTTAAAGAAAATTTTAATTAATATCAATCAGGAGAAAAGTTATTGCAAAAATATATGTTGATCCCTAGATACTTTTGATGTGTTTATTAACATTCTTTATATCCTTTATACTTTTTGGAATTTTATTATAAATTTTAGTGGCCATATTGAATACACTTTTTTCGTAAAGTGTGGTTTTAAATCTCCGGCTGACATTATTATACAATCTACTTCTGTTGCGAGATCCAGATTCTAATGTGAATAATGTTGTATTTTGTTTTATAAATAGAGCCGATTCCAGTATATAAATTGATGGAACTGTAAGTAATCCAAGTTTTTTGAAATATTCTTTGCAACTGTCAGTTTTTTTCAGACCACACATAGCACGGATGCATTTCTTTTGACATTTGAAAACCCTGTCCCAATTAGTACCGTTGCCCCAAAAGATTATTGCGTATCTTAACCTGGAAACTACATAACCATGGTATGCAACAAGTAGTGAGGGGAGGCTTACTTTTTTGGAGAGGAGGTAAAGGCTGTAAGATGATTGGGATATTTTTTTGCATAATAATTCGATGTGTGTTTGCCACTTCAGGTTATCATCTATGTGAACTCCGAGAAATTTAGTTGTTGTGGTTAATTTGACTTCTTTTCCTAAATATTCTACTTTTGTATCTAATTTGTAATTTGTTTTTTGTTTGAAATGCATTAATTTAGTTTTATCTAGATTTATTAATAAGTTGTTATTTTCTAACCATTCTATTATTGAACATAAGCTTCTATTGATGTCTATTTCATTATTATAAACAACTGTGCAATCATCTGCAAATAGCACCATCCTATCATTGGTTGATTTGGGGAGGTCATTTATGTATATGAGGAAGAGCAATGGACCCAAAACACTGCCCTGAGGAACTCCGAATCTAACTATTCTAGGGCTTGATCTATATTCAGTTTCATTTTTAGTCTAGGACAAATTTTGTTTATGCTTGTGATTTGAGTACGGTTAGTGAGATACGATTTGATTAAATTAAGAGCATTGCCTCTAATGCCATATATCTCCAGTTTATTTAATAAAATTGAGTGGTCTACATAATCAAAGGCCTTTGACATATCCATAAACAAAGCAAATGACGGCTGTCTAGCATCTACTCTAGGATAAATCATACTCAAAAAATCATATATAGCTAAATTTATGGACATATTCTTCCTAAAGCCTTTTTGTTTGTCGGAAAAGATGCAGTTTTTATCGAAATAGTTATAGAGGGTGCTATAAATAGCCTTTTCAAATATTTTAGAAAATATAGGGATAAGGGCAATCGGCCTATAATTTTTCATATCCGATTTTGTATCTTTTTTATGAATTGGCTTAATTATAGTAGTTTTTAGGGATGACGGAAAGGAACCTTGTTCAAAGCAGAGATTTATAATGTAACTCAGTGTAGGTGAAATTATATGACTAACTTGTTTTAAGATTGATACACAAATATCATCATAACCAGTACTTTTTGTATTCTTTAGGTTATTTATTATTGATAAAATTTCGGTTGGGTCGACTGGGCTAAGAAAAAAAGAAAATGGGGAATTGTATGTGCAAGTTTGTTTTTTCGGGGTACAATTAGTAGTCTCTAGTTGAACTAAGTCAGCATAATAGTTATTAAATGATTCTGCAATTTTAGTAGGTTGAGTGACTTTAAGTTTTTAAAAAGAGGGTACTTTTCGCGCTTACCATACGGACGTGTTTCTAGCGTTCTCCAAAGAAATACTCCGAAATATTTATATATAATGTCGATGGACTGTCGAGCTTGTGGTGTTAAAGTGCCAGATGGATTATTTATGAAGTGCTCTAAAAAACAATGCAAAAAAGTGTACGATATCAAGTGTCTGGGGCTTGCGGAAGGCGAGTTCAATTCCTTCTCTAAGGACCGACAACTCGAGTGGATTTGCCCTGAGTGCGTTTGTTCTATACCCAAACGAAATGACCCGGATACACCAGTCCGGAGCACCTTCCAGATGAAGACAGACGAGACTAGTGCGAATGTCAACACTCAGCGAGGAAGTCGTTCGAAAACAACAGCTGATGTTTCGATCGTCGAGTGCGATTACGATGCGATTTTGCTAACAGAGTTTAGACAGTTCAGACTGGAAGTACTTCAACGTTTGGACATGCAAACCAAGGTGGTTAAACATCTTCAAGAAGTATGCTGTTCTACAAAAGCCGAATTGGATGAAGTAAAGGAAAATATGAAGGTATTACAAGAAAAACTGTCGCATAAGAACTTGTTGATTACTGGAAACCAACCAGGTGGAACTATGGAGGAAGCATCAGGCTGCTCTAAATTAGCTGATGAGGTGTCAAATCAACCCACAGCTCCATCTTCATTTGCTACGGTGGCCCGTAGTAATATTAACGTAAATAAACAAAAAAATGCTACTACCCGCGTCGCAAGTAAAACTAATGAGGCCACAAAACCAGCGTTGATTTGCGTATCAGCTGCGGAGTCTCAAGTTAATTCGCAACCTGTAAAATCAACTAATACGGCTCTGGCGGTAAGATTGAATAATAACGAAGAAAAGGACGAAATGAATGAGTGGACTACGGTCCGAAGAAATAATCGTAGTCTTAAATCTAACAATGTTAAGAGGGGAAGAAATTCGGATTTGGTAGAAATACAGGCTACAGAAAAAAAGAAGCATCTTCACGTTTGGCGTTTGGCTGTAGAAACAACTGTGGAAAAGCTTACATCGCATGTAAACAAGGTTTGTGGCTCTGAATTGTGCGCCAAGGTTGAGAAAATCAAACACAAAACCGAGAGGGACTATGCATCTTTTATTATCACTGTACCAGAGTCAATATATGAAAAGTTGTGTCAACCAGAGATGTGGCCAATAAATGCTGAATTTTGCGAATGGATTTGGTTTCGTAAATCAACCGGCAAGCAAATTAAATAATATAAAATTCAGTATTGATTTTTATTACCAAAATGCTAGAGGACTTCGAACAAAATTGAGTAGTTTCTGTAACAATATAGAATCACTAGAGGCCGACATATATGCAATTACAGAGACGGGATGTAATGATTCTATAATGGATGCGGAGATCATACCGCCGGGTTACCAAATTATTCGATGTGACAGAGCGGACGGCCGCAAGCAAGGCGGCGCGCTTCTCGTGGCCACACACGGACTCGAGCTTCGACGAGTGAATACACCGGGTGACATCAACATCGATAACTGCTCATTTGAACTAGTCTGTGCTACCGTACATGTGAAATATAAATTCATGTTTTTGTGTTGTGTTGTTTACATACCACCAAAGACAAATGAGTACGAGTATATGATATTTTTTAGAATCATTGAACAATTGTGTGTTAAATATAAGAGCGTTATCTTATTAGGTGATTTTAATTTAAACTCAAGTAATGAAAATACTAAACATTATTTTGACTTTTTTATGTCTTTTTGCGAATTCGCTCAGATGAATAAAGTACCAAATAGTTGTGGGAGACAATTGGACTTAGTGTTGTGCTCGGTATCTTTGTGTGAAGGCATGAAGGTGTGCGAGGCGGACGAGCCCCTGGTGCCTGTGGACGCGTATCACCCGCCACTCGAGATAACCCTGCAGCTCAACGTGAGAGAGATGAGATTTCCCCCATCAGCTGCCGTGGCCGTATCTCCGGACTGTCAGGTACCTGTAGGCCAAAGCGTACCGAAATGGAACTTTTATAAAGCAGACTATAGTGCACTGTATTCCTCTCTAGCTTCCACCGATTGGAGTCCTATTTATAATATTCAGGAACCAGATGAAGCTTTGGAGTGTTTTTACAATGTCTTCAATGGCATTTTAGATAATTGTGTACCTAGGAAACAACCTAAGCGCGCGCAAACACGTAGGTATTGCTATCCAGAGTGGTATACTAAAGAAATCATTTCTGATATACAATTAAAGGCGAAACTACATAAGAAGTATAAATCCACTGGTTTGCTCGCTGATTACAGTGTTTTTTCCACATGCAGGGCGCGTATTAAAGAAAACATTGACCGGGAATGCCAAAACCACGTGGATAGAGTGCAGATTAATTTATCGAAGGATCCTAAGTCGTTTTGGGATTATATTAGGAATAAAAATAAATCTAACATTCAAAATAAAATCACTAAAAACGGGTCTGTGTTATCGAATTCAGAATGTGCGACGGAATTTGCAAAATATTTCTTTTCTGTGTATGCTGAGGAGCCAGCTCAGCTTGACGTGAACGAAGCGGTGGAGGCCGGCGGCGGAGGCAGCGCGCGCGTGCATGTCCCACAGCTGACACTCGATCAGGTGCAAGCGGCCCTGGCTGGTCTCAAGCCCAAGCGCTCAGCAGGCCCGGACGGGATCCCTGCATTTGTATTGCGTGATTGCCGATCGGTACTAGCGGAGCCACTTTTACACATTTTCAACATGTGCCTAGACACCTCCTACTTTCCGGAGCGTTGGAAGGTCACCCGCGTAATTCCCATACCAAAAGGGGGAGATGGAACAGCAGTAGAGTCTTTTAGACCAGTAGCTATCCTGTCGGCCCCAGCGAAGGTGTTTGAATCAGCCATTCAGAGGGACGTTCAGAAACAGGTGGCTTCGCAACTGTCAGACGCACAACATGGTTTCCGACCTGCGCGGAGTACAACCAGTAATCTTCTAAACGCCATGACGTACCTGGTTCCGCATATCGATGCAGGGGTGCAGGTAGACGCCGCCTACTTTGATTTTAAGAAGGCATTTGATCTGGTGGATAATGATATCTTACTATCGAAGTTGGCGAGGGTTGGCTGCACACCAAAATTGCTCCACTTCTTTGCGAGCTATATGAGGAACAGACAACAATACGTTGAGTTCAGTGGTTGTCAGTCTGAACCTTATTTCACTAGGTCGGGCGTAAGTCAAGGCAGCAATGTGGGGCCATTACAATTCATCATTATGATCAATGACCTACCTGATGTGGTACGTGATGCCAGGTGTCTACTATTTGCGGACGACCTCAAGTTGCTCCTAGCCATCGAAAACGAACAAGACTTTTGTCGCCTTCAGCAGGACATTGATCGTGTAGTTGAATGGAGTCGGAAAAACAAGCTGCAGTTCAATGTTTCGAAATGTTGCATTATGACATTCAGCCGTGCAAAAATACCACTTCATTTCAGTTACAAACTGGAAGACGCAATTATGAAAAGAGAGGATGTAGTGCGGGACCTGGGCGTTCGTATGAATGCGCAATTGGGATTCCGGGAGCATATCGTGAACGTTTGTAAAAAGGCATACAAACGGCTAGGATTCGTGCTTCGCAGAGCTGCAGCGTTCACGAATGTCAAGGCCATCGCAGCATTGTACGACGCGTTGATTAGGAGTCAGTTGGAGAGTAATGCAGCTATATGGGCCCCACATGAGGCGAAATATACTCTTATGTTGGAGCGTATACAAAATAAATATACGCGTTACATGTATCTCAGACTGTATGGGGTATACCCCCTGTATCCCTTGATGTATCCAACCTTGTTTGTTTTAGGCATGGTGGGATACAACAGGTTGGAGACGAGAAGGGATCTAGCGTTGGCTACATATATCCTTGGAGTGTTTCGGGGTAACACAAATAATCCGGGTGTGTTGCAGGAGATAGGTTTGTGTGTGCCCGATGGGTACGTGCGGCGTCGTAGACGGCCCGACTTGTTCGCGCTGCCTCGCGGTCGCACCAAGCTAATGGCCAGGGTCCCGCTCACGCGGACATTGCGCACACTAAATCTAGTTGCCGACAAGATAGATATACTCACTTGTTCACTGGGCGAATTCACAAAAATTACTTTACACATTTTGTGTTATGGGTATTAAATTGGCTAATTTATTGTATTGATGTTGTTGTAATTATTTGAATTGTATCGATTCTTATTTTTAAGTTATTGTTTTTTCTACACTATCGCATTGGGTAACTGTAATGATAGCTGTATGTATGTTTGTAAATAAATAAAAATAAAAAAAAAAATAAATAAGATTGTCTATTATCAGTTCTTTAATGTCTTCAGTTGGGAATTTAGGTTTATTACTATTAATTACTGACCAAGTCGCTTTAGATTTATTAGCAGAACTAAGAATAAAATAATTATTCTGCGATTTTTGGGTTAAATTAATAATTTTTTTATACTTTGAAGAGTATGTTTTAAAGTTATGTTTGTCTGTCGGGTTCTTGGATAGTCGATATTTCCATAATAGGGAGCGTTTATACTTACTACATCTTTTAATACCATTAGAAAGCCATTTTGGTCGCGTTTTAGTCTTACATTTTATTCTTATTAATGGAAAGCACAGGTCATAGAATAATTTAAATTCGTTATGGAATAAAGCAAACGCTTGTTCCGCATTCTTTGTTTCGAATACTTCTGTAAATTTGATTACTTTCATACATTCTTTAAATTTTTGTAAATTATCGCTTGAATAGTCACGTTTGAATGTATACCAATAGTCAGATGAACATGTCTTTTTTACTGGACACGATAAATATTGAGCTTTGTGATCAGATAAACAAAATTCAAAGAGATCCGATTGAGCGCCACGTATATTGTGAAAAATGTTATCGATGCAAGAGCCACTACTAGGCCGCGTAGGTACTTTAATTGCTTGTTTTAAGTTGAAACCATAGATCAACTGCTCAAATTCAGACGTATTTTTGTTCTTTTTCAACATGTCAATATTAAAGTCACCACAGACTACTACTTTTTTATTTATGTTTTTTGTTAAGATAGTAAGAATATCATTTAAGTTATTAAAAAATATTTCAAGATATTTATTACAGTTCTGACTCTTCGGTACTCTATACACACATAGGATAATTATGTTATGGTCTAATAGTTCAATAGCACAACTTTCAATTACGTTTGGGATGTTATACTTTTCAATTGTCTTAATTACTGTAAACTTAAGATTGCGTCTAACGAGAATACAAGTTCCACCTCTACGATTATCACGACAAACATAAGAAGCTAATTTATAGTTAGGAATATTAAGAAAATCCACATCATCTTCTATCATATTATGTTCAGAGAAACATAAAACATCAATTTTAGTGCCTAAATCAATCAGGTTACATAAGGAAACGGTAAATAGATCTGACTTAGAAATAAGTCCACTGATATTTTGGTGAATTATGTTAATACGATTATAGACGAAAAAGAGTATTTTCTACAGTTTCTGTAGTTTCTGTAGTCTGGCATCGATTACTTTCATCCGGCGAAAGCTGACAATGGTAGCTCATTACATCGTCCGGTATTTGTGCTTCGTATTGCAAGATTTCTATCATATATTGTTTAATATCCTTGAAAATAACACTCATGCCATAATTATTCACAATGCTTTTTTTACTGTTAAACATAGCGTAACTGCATTCTAGATTCCTATTAGAGTCAAGGAAGAATGCATATTCATTGTCTAAAATGTCTAGATACAGTAAATTGTTGAAGTACTCTACTCTCGAGTTATATAAATTTGAATTGTATCCATATTTAAAAGTTGGAGAACAGATAATTATATTAGTGTGTTTGACAGTCTTCAAAGTTTCTCTTAGATTTAATACTATAGTTAAGTAGTCACTCGTATTTCTAAAATCCTCTTCACCAATCATAATAACGCAAAAGTCACGCAATGTAAGGTCTTGTATTTTTGTTTCTATGTTGGAGAGAAGTTGCGCAGTATCACAATGTGGCATCAAGTAATGACATATTTTATAGTTTTCAGAGAGAATTTTCTCAGATATAGACAGTATTTTATTATTTGTATTGGTGCTTAGTATATTAATTTTCCGTTTATAGGTAGGCTGTATCTTTCTATTCGTGCATTGGGCATTGGTATGCAATATAGGTGGATGCTCAATACTACTTTCTTGATAATGTAGACCTCCAATGTTTGGCAAAGTTTGTGTCACTTTAGTCAGTGTAGTTTTATCCGGAGTAGTCTTTAGTTTTGCTTCACTTGTAGCATTTTTCTTATTTAGTTCATTGTTCACCTGTTTCAAAGTTGAGTTCTCCAAAGTAAGTGCTTCAATTTGTTGTAAGGCATTCTTTAGTTGCAGTTCCAGCTGGCAAATTTTCTGTTTGTATTTGTCTTCCTCATTTAACGAAGTATCATTCGTGAGGTCAGTGACACTATCTTCGAAGGTATCGGTAGATTCTTGACTAACATTGCTGGTATTTGGATCGCGTCTATTCACTTTTTTACGAAGTGTTATATTGTTAAGGAAGTTCATTTTGATGTTGTACTAATATTTAAAGAATTTTATATGTGCACAAAAAGTGTTATCACAATGTTGGATCCGAACTCAAGACCAATATATCGCAGTCCGGTACTCTCCGTATGAGGCTACGCAGTCGGTTACAAAGACGTGTGAAATTGTGGTTCTTGATGAGCGTATGAGTTTTCGTTATTTTGAGGTAGTTTTAAGCAGTTATTTAAATTTTTGAATTTTAAAAATTATGTTCACTTTTTTTCACAAGTTTGTTATTGATTGTTTATAGTAAACTAGACACGAAACACTTGCATAAGTTAACAGTTTTCGATGTTTTCTTCACTTACTTAGGGTATTATAACACAGTTTTAACTGTTTTTCTCTCACAAACTGTTGTCCATATTAAATTGTTTATAACTCCACATAGCACTAATTTAAAGTCTGGATAACGTTGTCACTGGTGATTTGCACTACGCTTCTCACTTTTATGACGTAATATCATCACTATTTACATTAATAATATTTTTAAACAGCAAAAAATACGGAGCTTGATGTTTACTTGGCGGTACAGCGCCACCTATCGAAATAAGTAGGAACTCTAATCCTGGTTAACGTAACAGCGGCATTACAGTCCGGCCATTACTATGGCCGCCAGGGAATATAAGCATGTTTCGTCGAATAGAGCTGTGTGCAGTAACGATATTGTCGCCACTACACTACATTGAGCTACAACGAAGAGAGATGTTATATTTTGATTACGGCACACTGTTTGTTTGACCGTACGAGTGCACGTGCTCTTGTCAAACACAAACAGCCGCGTCATTTACAGAAAATATTTTATCAATCGTCCATGTTCATAGGTAATTCGTGACTTCCAGTTTTACAAGGAACAAACAAGTATGTATACAAAAAGTTGCTGTAGGTCCGACCTCTAACAAAAATGTTCAGTAGGTTTAAGTTATCGTGTCATTGCAGGACGTAGACTGGTGTAACAATCACGAGCTCGCCTGAATACTTTCTACTTGCGTACTTGGCTCTGAACAACTGCATGGCTCACTACCGCTGCGTGGTCGTGAGAGGCGCCCTTCACGACGGCTCTCACCTCGACCGCCTGCTTCATACCGAGTCAAGAGATTCATCAATGTCATTGTCATGCAAAACTACAGTAGGGACGGTAAGCAGAGAGCACGGACTGGAGCGCAGTCCGGAGAGCTGTTAGCATTTGTGCTGTAGGGGGCGGCCGCCGCCGCCGGCTAGTTACAAGCGGTATATTCAATACATACGTATACATTCGCATTATTATGTTAATCTAGTAATTTAGGAGTTTAATGATACAACAAATACATAAATGGTAAAGTATGGTGGATACACCGTCAATCCGAAACGCATCGTATACTTACAACGGGTGAAAACCCATCGCTATACACCTGGGCGAGCGGACAACAAACAGAAAACGCCTGTTTAAACTGATGCATACGATTAGATACATATCATATAATATGGGTGTGTGGGTGTGTGTGGTGCGGGGGTGCGGGCGCGGGGCGGCACTGACCGTTGAGCGCCGCCAGCGCGTCGTCGGCGCCGTGCTCGTCGGCCGCGTACTGCGACTCGCGGAACGAGCTGCACGACGACAGCAGGCTGCAACACACGTGTCAACGCTTTCAGTCTACTTCACAAGCACCCGCTGCCATCAAACAGTCGTCAATCATTGTAACTGAAAGGGCATTGCTCGCAGCCAGTCAATTTTCAACGTTATCGATCGCAACCGAAACTTCACTAAATATGTACATATGTTGAAACACTAAAGTCATTATTGAAAAGCAATAGCATGCAGATGGGATTAAAAGATACAGATGATATATAGATGTCAAGAAATACCGGAAACAGATCAACAATACATGAATTGTTTTATCACCTTCAATGTGTGCCAACGAATAATCCAATCATCTAACAATTGTTTAAGTCCTTTTTCCAGAACTGAGTTCAATTCTTATATTTCTCTCTATAAGTAGGTATTCCTCCACTATAAGATGATACATATTTCGCTTTGTACTATAACTTAGTTGCTGAACCAACACAGCGCACTACAACCTCCAACAATTTGTACCGTTCAATTGTTTGCTTTTGATTTTTTAACTAAAATTTTCTAAAAAACGGAAAAGAAAAACTGTTACAAATAGGAACGCGATCAGCTATTATTTTTCAATACCTACCTACAGGAGTACAGTAGCCAGTCGCGCCGGTCGCCACCCCGGAAGCGCCCGGTGCGTCCGCCAACCATCAACTACCTACCAAGCTAGTTGGATACAACTACTCGTGCTGCAGAACAAAGGCTTATCCCAACAACGTCAAAACGTAATCGTTGACTTACGGCCGAAACCAATAACCGATCTATCGCATACTGGAGATAGAAAAACAAATGAAACAACAGAAAACCTTTATAATTTTTCTGTTGTTTCATTTGTTTTTCTATCTCCAGTATGTGATAGATCGGTTATTGGTTTCGGCCGTTACAGACTCGGATAACGCTATCCGGTGATATCCGGTGTTCATTTACAGACTCGGATAACGCTATCCGGTAATATCCGGCGTTCATTTACAGACTCGGATAACGCTATCCGGTGATATCCGGCGTTCATTGACAGACTCGGATAACGCTATCCGGTAATACCCGGCGTTCATTTACAGACTCGGATAACGCTATCCGGTGATATCCGGTGTTCATTTCTGCGTTTTCCGTCGGTTGGTGTGCGCGGGTGCATTACAATAAGAAACCATGATCATGAACATGAACAGTGTACTTGGGCCGGATGAATCAAAAGGAGGATGGCGAATTTGGACCCACATTATTTAAAAACTAGCAGCGCCTCGCGGTTTCACCCACGTAGTTCCCGTTCTCGTGGGAATATGGGGATAAAATATAGCCTCTATCTAACACTGAAAGATTTTTTCAAATCGGACCAGTAGTTCCTGAGATTAGCGCGTTCAAACAAACAAACAAATAAACAAACAAACAAACTCTTCAGCTTTATAATATTAGTATAGATTAACGAAGTGTCGGTCACTCGAGTTTGTAAGAGGTTAAAAAGTTGTTTTTTATATAAAAAATATTGAGTCACTAGGTGATGGGAATTAAAAGTTAGAAAATATTTTTATTTTCTTATAAATAAGTCACCATGCAGTTATTGAGCGCACCCTGTTGCGTATTGTCAAAGTCAAAGTCAAAACTTGTCAAATTAAAAAAAAAAGTTGATATTAAAAATGTATTCCCATTTTTTATTACAAAAATGCACAATGTTATTACGATTCTTTATGATGACGTAGAATGGAACGTTATGCTGTCAATCTGAACTGACTGTCAGTGTCAAAACTAATTACTGTGATTCCATTGCTTTTTTATTATTTTGAATAGGTACCTTATTTAGCTAGAGAGATACAGAACCACGATGGTACTGTTGGTAAAGATCTATTCTGATTGAACACCTTTTTGAACCTACATATTACATAAAAAATATGATAATATTATATTGTTAAAGACGCACTACGATCCAATACACTGAGCAGCAGCACCCTACTCGACTGATGTTCTGAACTGATGGTCTGGCTGCAGCAATCTCCTTAGCCTAGCTACCGCCTAGCTATAATATTATGGGATGATTTGGATGGGAACGCTAAGTCTGGCTCCAGAGGAATAGGGAGAGCTCGGACAGAAAGCCCAGTCTGTAAAGCTGTTATTAAGGCAAATACATTAAATTCAAGTTTAATTAACAAAACATGATTTGACTTTACTGTTAGAACGGTTCCTTACTGTTTTACAAGTTTCTAAGTGCTGTAGCTGAGATAAAAAAAAAAAACGGTGTGAAGTATTGCGAGTGTATACAATAACAAATGAGTATGCAAGAGAATGTGTGACAGTGGCGGCGACTGAGCTGCTGTGTGGCAGCTGCAAGTGACGTAACGTGGCTGCAAGCATGGGGTGGAGTAGCAGCAAGAGAGCTGCAGCCCAGGACATTATCGAACGTTTTACTTCGGTGTATGACTAACCACGAACTTGTATAGATGTCATCATGATGAATACAAACGACTGAACCCGAATGAGGAATGTACCTGGTGCGCTTGGGCGGCGTGGGCGCCTGCTTGCCGCGGCGGTTGGTGGGGCGGCGCATCTGCACGGCGCGCGCCTCGCCCGCGCCCCCCGCGCCCGCCGCGCCCGCCTTCTTCAGCGACATCTGCGGCGTGCCGGCCGGGCACGCGCCGCCCTCCTGCAGCTGCTTCTCCACCTCTGCAAGCACGCGGTACCGTATGAGTAGAGCGCCGGCCGAGTCGCGCACTGCGCTAGGCGGCGACGCAGGCTCACCCTCGGTGATGGAGTTGTCCTGGAACATGTGCTCGAGCGCGTGGTGGATGTCGCGGAACGTGGGCCGCTCGGCCGGGCTCCACTGCCAGCAGCCGCGCATGAGCTCGTACACGGCGGCTGGGCAGCCCGGCGGGCACTCCATGCGGTACCCCTGCAGCACACCACCGCACCGCTTAGTGCAATACTCTCACCGAAACCGCCATCATGACGTTATTCTTTTGTCTACAGCCACATATTCATACATATGATAATAATAACAAGACATCATTTTACACAATAGAAAGACATATTCAAGATAAGGCCATTGTATTCAGTGACTAAATTCCTACTCATATATAGCACATCAATATAAAGGAAACCATATTAGCAAACAATATGACAACATTTTTCTGAAACATTACATCGGAACGATTCCAAATAATATCGTAATACAACGCTGTGCGTACGAGTGCATACTTACAGCCCGCATACGTAGTCATTCGCTACGAGTTACACCGGATGGGCTGCACTGCGATTACACTTCTCTTTACTTTACTACTACTTTTACTATTTACTTTGATGATAACCCAAATATGAGTACACTCACAAATAGTTTGAAGTTTAAGCTGCCAAAGATTTAGAATTGTGACGGAATGACCAGTGCCAGCTTCGTCACCATCAAGGCGGTCCGGCAGGTACTCGACCACTGGCTCGGGAGGAAGCAAGGCCCCTTTCATTCAGGGAGACGCAGGTGCTCTCGGACATAGATGCTTCTCTTTCTGAACCAGACGCTCGGTGTCACCACTGCGTCCATTGTCAGGAGGACACGGCGTGGCACACGCTCGCAGAGTGCGCAGCTTGGGAGGAGCCACGCCGTGCCGTCGTTTCTGACGTGGGAAGCGACCTGGCGGCTGTGATTCGTTCCATGGGCGGCAGTGCACCGTCGTGGGGCGCGGTAGGCAGCGGAAAGACGGAGGCAGAATGCCTGACGCTTCGCCCGGCCCGCAGCAGGCGCTAATGTGCTCCCGCAGTGCAAGCGAGCGAGGGAACGCGAGATAGTATTAGTCTGTAGGAGTCTAACAAATCCGTGCCAGGATGGAGGACATCCATGAGAATTTCAACGCCATCAGCAAAAAAACAAAGGAGCTGATAGCAGTTCGACGAAAATTAAACATCTGCATGCCCGTGAACTGGCCGCGGCGATGATTCGTTTCTATTAGGTCTCATCAACGAACTACACTATAAAATACTATGTTATATATGTATATGTTTACGACATATCTACTACATAAGAGAGTCGGCTCATTCCGCGCCACCACGCCTCGCTTCGCGCACTTTTTATGGTCGTAGTATACTAGCTTTGCCCGGTGAAAGTCTTAAATTACTCCAAAGTAACAAACATCAGGACAGTATGTGCTATCCGAGACTATAATCTCGCTCTGTGCCCAATTCAAACAGATTCGTTATGCCATTCGTTTTGGCGTGTTTGAGTTATACCTAATCATCTATTCAAAGTTAACTATGTATTGTCCTACTGCAGGGCAAAGATCTTTATTTTCTGGATGGGAAATTATCAAATGACTTGTCCCGCTCTGGGTGGACCGGAAGGGAGTGTCAGACTCTTACTGACTAAAATCCACCCGTGATCCTTCTCATGCACTTTGTGTTCCAGGGCCGCGGTGACTCTTTCGAACTATCGCAACCCTAGCAGGCACTGACATAAGGTGCCCGTCTTCCTTGCTGACAGCTCTTTGAGGCGCGCGTGGAATACGATTAGAGGATACCGAGATCCGGGATCCCGGTCATATTTTATTCTGAACTTTTCGGGATCAAATTTAATTAATCCCGGGAATTTCGGGATTCCATTTTTTAAACAACTCAAACTCAAATGTGCGTAAAACGATTGATTTGACGTTTTGACAGCAACCTTGTTTACACAGTTGATTTAATTTGTTTTTGCTAAAGACCGGTACCGGATTATCGGGTTATGCGTAAAAGTTTGTAAAAAATCCCGCTAAACATCGTGTAAGTTGTTTTTGTTAATTGGTGATCATCAATGACATTATTAAGAAGCTAGTTCCACACGAGGCCATAATTTGCAGAAGAATTTATTGACGATCAGCCTCTTCATATTTGTGCAACAAATTGAGAAGAATGCTTGCAGATGAGACGTTGCTGTTGTTATTCCTTAGATTTTATTTTCGTGGTGTAAATAAGTAATTTATAAAGTTTCTGGTCAATTTAATTTAGAAATATGAGAACCTATATAGATTGATCTCTCTGGCATATAATATACTTAGTCTTTTTATAGTTTTATCTAAATAAGTTGAATTTTTCAAGGTTATTGTTACTTTCATACAATATATACCGAACTGCCTTGTTTGTTTATTTTATAAGAAGAAAGTATTATTTTTGAAGATTTTAACTTAAATATTCTAAGTCCTCACAAAACTAAAAGACAAATAAAAAAGTATTTTTATATGTTCTACTGTCTTTTTATTACCACTTTCCATTACCAATACAATCCCGGCATTATCCTGGGATCCCAAGATTACCTGTACATAATCCCGAAATCCCGGGATTAGAAAAATCATCCGGGATCGAATCCTCTAATACGGCGCGCCGTCGACCGGGGCCTGGTTGCTATCGGACGGCGAGCCACCCATAGCTCGCCATCCGCAGACCCGCGCCTACGATGGCCGGGAATCGCCTGCGTTTCCCGACGCCCGGGGCGTCTTCTTCTGTTGCGGCGGATGGGACGCGAGGTTTCCCTCTCTCGCACACGTTTTGCCTCCTCCTTCGCTAGCATTACTACTTCGCGGAATGAGCCGCGAAGCAGTAATGCTGCCGCTCATCTCGCCTTCCCTTTTCTGGGCTACCGTGTATATGGAACTTTTATTCCTGTTCAGTTAACAGGAACAAAAGTTGCATGTTGCAAGATTCATTTCAGTAAGAGAATTCCAAAAAGTACCACGGCATCGCGCTGCACTTTGTGGTCTAGCGGCCACGAACTGCAGCGCAGGAGCTCACGTGGTGAGACACGAGCGTGCGGAGCACTCACCGCGGACACCAGCGACATCGCTCCACCGCCGACGACTAGCCACTGAAATTTGACTATGATGTAGAAACACGCTAAGCGCGCTACTTGTATATAAACTGCCAAATGCCATTGAATTGTACGAGGATACGGCGAGCGCGGCAGGCGGAGGAGGGGGAGGGGCTGGTGCGTGCGCATAACTGACGCGTGAGTGTACTCATATAAACAATCAACTTACAAATATACGTAAACAAATACATCTCGGTGTCACCGGCGCACATACAGTGGGATGTATACAGGGTTATTTGTAAAACACCAACTATCAGTTATTTGTAAAACATAAAATCAGCTGTTCCCTACATTTATGTTCGTATAACTGATCAAAATGTAGGGAACAGCTGATTTTTTTTCGCGATTTCAGGTTTGGTCCCATAGTAAAAGTTGTTCATATTGATGAGTACAAAGACCTTTTAAGAGGTTGTTTGTGTTTTCCAAATAACCCTGTATTCTACTAACATCATAAAACCATGTTTCATTTAGATGATTGAGGTGTGAATTGAGGAAAAACGAATCACAAAGCGTTGGTGTATGGAGCAACACCAGAGAATATTTACAACAGCAAGGGTGTAGATTAGTTCAGCATTATATCGTTTACGAAAACACTGGACGACTTAGCACCGCGGGAATACTAGCATCCGTTTAGATTAGTTTATGCAGTTTACACAAAGTTACGCATTGTGGTTGCGGTGTTTAGTAAACAGGGCCGAGGGAACAGCGGCTAGCAATAACCTTAATTTGAGAGTTTCCGAAAAGCAGTTTGTCTGTGCGCGGCCACACCCTGTGGCACGGCGCGCGCCGGCTCGCACAGCGCGCGCCGCTCGCGCCGGGGTATAAACGCGGCGCGCGCCACTTCCTCGGCACAGTCGCTCAGCCGCAGCACCCGCAGCAGTTCACCACACACAACATGATCGCACTCAAGAACACCATCATTTATTTTCTGCTCTTCTCCGTCGCCGTACTCGGTAAGATATTCGTCTTATAATAACATAACTGATATCACAAATCGGTTTATTTTCTATAATAATTTGTAATTTAATGTGACAAACTCCTGAAAGGTTTTAAAATATTTTTAAAGCAATTTAATTACTTGCATCATTCTAAGCAACGTATCTTCAGGAATAGTCGCAGATCGAGTACGGTGATGTGATTTATTTCTAGGCAAGCACAAGAAGATGAAGCCCAAGAAGTTCGTCTCGCCGACCACGAAGGGCATACAGTGCTACAACTGCCTGTCCTTCGACCACCCCGGCTGCTGGGACCCCGACCACCCCGACTACGCCAACATCACGGTGAGCACTCCGCCGCCGCCGCCCCGGCCGCGCCCCGACCACCCCCCTGAGCCCTCTTCTCTCTGTGCAGGTCCCGAACATCGACTGCTACATCCCCGGCATGGCGTTCCTGTGCATCGTCATCACCTCCGAGTCCGCCAAACTAGGTGAGTGTCACGCCGCCGCGTGCAGTGCGCCGTGCGCGTGAGTGACTGAGGGCCGAGCTAACGCGAGCGTGTGTTGCAGTTGAGACGGGGCAGGAGATCGGGCCGGTGCGCGCGCGCACGTGCGTGCCCGCCAAGGACTTCTCCAAGAAGACGGTGTCCTACTCTATGTGCAGCAAGCTGAGCAAGGAGCTGTCGGCGTCCGAGATCTTCTCGCGCATCGCCGTGAGCCGGCCGCAGTGCACGCTGTGCAAGAAGCACCTGTGCACGGACGCCACGCACTGCTAGCGGGCGCGGGGCGCGCCGAGAGGCCTGGCCTTACAATGGGAGCGTGTTACGCAACATGTTTATTAAACTACCGAAGCAGTTTCCATTCTATGAAATGCAAAAACGTATAGTACTTTGTTGTTTTGAAACTAACACACTTTGTTAAACTAATGGGAGTTGTTGGGTCATGGGACGTGGTTTCGTTTGTTTTTTTTTATATTTCAATTATTATTTTAATAAAGTATTAAGATGACTGTTTAGTTTCACTGAGCAGCTGTCGTGAGCAGCGCGCACTCACCTTCTCGAGCATGTGGTACACGTCGGCCAGGTCGACGCCGGGGTAGGGCGACATGCCGTACGTGGCGATCTCCCACAGCAGGATGCCGAAGGCCCACACGTCGGACTTGGTGCTGAAGGTGTTGTAGGCCAGCCCCTCGGGCGCCGTCCACTTGATGGGGAACTTGGCGCCCGCATGCGCCGTGTACGTGTCGTCGCGCATGAGCCGCGCCAGCCCGAAGTCCGCCACCTTCACCAGGTGGTTCTCGCCCACCAGGCAGTTGCGCGCCGCCAGGTCCCTGCAACACGACCGACCACGGCTCAACACTTTAGCGTTGCTTTAAGCGCAAATCGTTCAGCCTTGCCCAATTTCTCGAAAGCCTCGAAACAAAGAACATTAATTAGTTCAGATATAACCAGCACTTTGCCCGCGATTTCGTCTGCTCAGATTTAGTACAAACAATTTTCTTCTTTTTCCAATTCAAATCATTTATTTGCTTGAATATGGGTAGGTACATAAAATAACATATAATAACTATAAAGTTAGTAAATATCCATAGCAATAAAATAATGCATTCACATACATTATGAAAACATAATAATAATAATCATTTAAACATTTCGTTACAATTGGTAAGGTAGAATGTCATAAGGTAGAATTTCACAAATAACCCCAACCCCAAAATCAACTAAAAATATCAAACTCACTAATGGTTTGTGTTATGGAAAAGTTACGTATGAGTCGGGGTTCGTATTTTGAAAGCAATGTTCTCCGCGGCCGATAAGAACTTCCAAACAGAGCTGCGGCGCGTGCGCGTTACGTGATGCCCACTGCAGCTGGCGGCGCTGGCGGCGCTGGCGGCGCGATCTTACCCTATGCTGGCCTATACCATATACAATATCCATGCTCCATTTTGTTCAATATAAATGAATGCGGGTTTATTGCTACTGTGTTCACCTAATTCAATGCAATGCAATATTAATAAACAAAATGTCAGTATCCCATAGCAACAGTGGCCTTGACACAGCATACGATACTAGTTTACATACAGCCCTACAAGTACCTGCCGTGTTTAAGCTCATTTATCATATTAGATAGTTTTTATACTGTTCATTAAGGTTCTGTACCAACGTAAAAAACGGAACCGTTATGGAATCACTGTACTTATGTCTATCCGTCTGTCACAGCCAATTTTCACTGGGTGAATGCAAACGGGCGTGTTACGTAGTCAAATACCTGTATGGGGGAGCACACTTTTGGGGGACAAACTACAAAATATAACTAAAAAGTTTTTCATACTGATTTGTCTCCGCCCCGAATAGCAGAACACTTACATCTTAAACCACGAATACATAATTATGAAAGATGAATCATTTTCCCTAAATATTCCTTTGTTTCGTACCTGTCAAATATTGCAGCGCTAAAGATTCACAAGTACTAGAAGACCAGAAAGAAACATGTCGAAGTATTTCAGGGGCTGAAAACTTAAGAAGTAAGGATTCACGTGTACCAGCAAACCATAAACATGTCGAAGCATTTCTGGGGCTGGAATTATGATTGAAGACTTACAAAGTACCAGGATACCAGAACCATAATTATTTAACAGCAAGCTATGATCCTTAGGAGACGAAAGAAAGAACACTGGGCCAAAAAGAATAAATGGCGCAGGCAGGTGAAACCACGGGATACAGCTAAGAAATAAGGAAACTTTAAGTTTTTAATATTTAAAGCTGAAGTGTTTTTATTTGTTTGCTTGCACGCGCTAATATCAGGAACTACTGGTCCGATTTTAAATATTCTTTCAGTGTTAGATAGGCCGTTTATCGAGGAAGGCTATGCTATAATGATATGTCATCACTCTAAGACCAATAGGAGCGGAGCAGTCATGACAAATGTGACACAAACGAAGTAGCGCGGGTCAGCTAGATGTTGTCATCATCTTTGCTTGGTAGAAGAAACTGATTTCAGGAACAGCTGAATCAAATTGAATTGAAACATAATGTGTAACGTTCAATAACCCATTTATTGAGGAAGGTTATATGCGATATAACATCACGCTACGAATAGAAGCGGAGCATCAATGAAAAAGGTTGCAAAAATGGTCTCCTACGTGACGCAGACGAAGTTGCGCGGTGAACTCACTAACTAGTGCGAGTCTACACTATATATTCTTTTATACGGCAAAACAACGTTTGCTGGGTCAGCTAGTTATAATATAATTATATAATACCAATAAAATACATACATGTTGGAATAATAAGCTAATAAATATGATGCTTTACAATAATCTTTACGTACAATGCGTGAAATGATACAAAATATTATTATAGACATACCTTTTCTTTATTATTAAGTATATTAATGTTTCCACTACGTTAGCTTTAAAAATACGAAACTTATATTGTTAAGCCAGCAGTATTGATCTTAAAGTAAATGAGAAACGAATATTTTTATTGAAATCAATTTATTGTGTAAACAACATAGGTACTTAGGGGATAAGGTTTCCTTGAAATCTTTTATTATTTATTTCAACTCTTACTCAATTGTTATGATCAGAAGTCTTCGTCTGCAGCGTGCACGTACTTTTCCATAGAAATCTACGCTTACCTTCTACGAAATCGCTAAGGCCTCATATTTTAGTGGCAAACCTCGTCAGTTCGAAAGTGCCTATAAACGGTTTGCCTTGAACGTTCACAGTCCGAGCACATCGGCGCGTGTCACACCGGAGCAGTGACGGCACGTCGCGCGCTCGTCACCTCATTTTCCGAGTCATATGTGAAACCGTACCCTGAATCGTCCAAAAAATTTAAGATTATAGAAAAATACTATTCAAAAAATAATTCGTAATTCAAACTTGATGTACATAGGTACCAAATATAATTACATCACAGGCCATCATGACCTCCCCACCGAACGTGTCTCCACGTTGCCGTCGTGGTGGGGCTTGCGCGTCCCAATGATCTTGCGAGTTTTCCCGGTGGAGCCACTCATGCCGGAAGGTCGCAAGTGAGGGATCAGACCAAGAGAGGCACACACGAGGGGCACACCGTTCGGGGACCTGAGCAGTGTTTGGGTCTGCGGACGGTGTGCGGGTCTCGCTTGCTCGCTGCTCTCTGGTACGCGTCTGATCATCAGACGTGACTGTGAGAGCAGCGAGCAGGTAGAGAAGTGAGGTGAGGAGAGCGGGCCCTGAGAAGGGGCGGAGCTAACAGGGAGCGCACCCTTAAAAGGAAAAAGAATGGTTAAAGGCATTTGTAAAATGAGTCCCCAGGTGGGTCCCGACTGCTCAGCGGTCGGGGAATCCCACCCCGCTTCGGCGCGCTGCCCTCCGTACTCTGGGGTGGGCAACAAACGCCTTCCACTTGCCAGTGGCAACAAAGGCCGAGGAGGCTCCGAATCGAC
Source organism: Hecatera dysodea (assembly GCA_905332915.2). Classification (NCBI taxonomy): domain Eukaryota; kingdom Metazoa; phylum Arthropoda; class Insecta; order Lepidoptera; family Noctuidae; genus Hecatera; species Hecatera dysodea. Next base: position 30,065,629 of record HG995286.1, read on the forward strand.
GTCATCCGGATCCGCTTCTTATAAGGAGCTGATGGCGTTCGATTGTGTTGAGGAGGGTTCGCCTGAGCGCCGGGGAGGTGCAGAATCGGATTCTGGTTCTGCACCTGACCTAGTAACGGTCAGCTCGGCAGGTTCTGGAGACGGAAGAGGGGGGGCTGCTGCTGGGCCGCTTGCGGAGAACGTCAAGTTCTTCCGCAAGCGGCCCAGACGGGAGGATACCGGGGAGTCGTCCTCCGAGGGCGAATTTGCCTCCGCCCTGAAGATCCCCACCGCTAGGCGGAGCAGGGGCTGTGAGGCAGGGAGGGGGCTGGCTCCCTCTACCCGGGAGGAGCGTCGGGCCGGGAGGTTGGTGGAGGAGGGGCGTCGCCCTGGAGGGAGCGGTCGCAGGGCTCCCTCTACTCTTCCGCCTCCTCTCGACTCTGACGACTCGGAGTCCCCGGGAGAGGTACCTCCCAATATCGAGGAGCAGAGGGCCAAATTTGAGGAGGTTGTGGAGGCCGCAATCCGCGCTGTGGCATTTAAGAGAAAGCAGTCTTCAAAGCGGGAGGCCATCAGCGCGGCCAAAGCCTCCATCCTGGCGGCAGCGGCGGCTAACGTCAGCGGGCCTCCCTCAAAGGAGGCGTCTGAGTTGCGGGCGGAGGTCGCCCGCCTCGCGGTCATTACGGAGCAGTTCTCCACCCTGGAGGACATGGTCCGGCGCCCTCCAACAACAGCGGCGACACAGAAGGCCCCGGGCCAGCAGAAGGCGGCCTCGTACGCAGCCGCGGTGGCTGCTAGCCCGGGAACGTCCGGCCAGGCGGCGAAGGCCAAAGGACGCCGGCGCCTGCGACGCCGGCGACGACCAAGTCGGCCCCGGCGAAGAGGGGCAGGAGGAAGGCAGGAGGGGAAGCGGCTATGCCCCCACCCCCACCCTCGGACCCTCCTACGGCCGAGGCCGAGTGGCAGGTTGCTGGAGAGAAGCGGCAGGCCAAAAAGGCGGCTAAAAACAAGGCCAAAAAGCAACGGCGGAACGCCAAGCTTCGCGCCCCGAAATCCGCGGCTGTGGTGCTCACACTGCAGCCGGAAGCGGAACAGAGGGGCGTGACGTATCTCGCCGTAATGAAGCGGGCGAAGGAGGCGGTGAACCTGGAGCTGGGCATCAGCGGGGGCATCGGGGTCAGGAGGACCTTAACCGGTGCTCCGAAGCTCGAGCTCGCCGGAGCGGAGAGTGGCCCGTTCGCGGACGCCCTGGCCGAAAGGCTGAGGGCGGTCTTACCCGCGGACGAGGTCCGGGTGTCCAGGCCGACTAAGCGCATCGACATGCGCATAGTGGGCCTGGATGACTCCGTGACGGAGGAGGAAGTTGTGGCCGCCGTCGCCAGGACTGGGGGGTGCTCTGCCGAGCTAGTCAAGGCGGGCACCATCCGTACTGACAACACGGACATGCAAACCCTTGTGGTGAGCTGCCCCGTGACGGCGGCCAGAACTGTGTCGGAGGGCCGAAGGCTCTTGGTGGGGTGGGTGTCTGCGCGGATAAAACTGCTGGAACCCAGACCTCTGAGGTGCTACCGCTACCATGTGGGCAACCACACGGGAGCTATGTGCCCCTAGGAGGTGGACCGCAGTGGACTTTGTTTCCGCTGTGGTCAGCCCGGTCATCGGGCCGGCTCGTGCGACGCCATGCCGCACTGCGTCGCATGTGCGGCTGTTGGCAAGCCGGCCGAGCACTGGGCTGGGGGAAAGGCCTGCGCGCCATCCACCCCGACCAGGGGCAAGAGGTCCGCCGCCGCCGCCGCCTCTGCCGCCGCCGCGGCTTCCGTCGCCGCTTCTGCCTCTGCTGCTGTGGGCGCTGCGACTCCTGATACTCGGGAGGGGGCTGAAATGGAGTGCCAGTAATGGTCCCATTGCAGCCTCCTCCAGAGACAAGTCGAACGCTGTGCTATTGCGCAGTGGCTGATGCCTGTGGACGGTGAGCGTGGGTGGCTCGCCGTCCGATACCAGGCTGAGTCGACGATGCGTTGTGTTCCACGCGCGTCTCAAGGAGCCGTCAGCACCAGGTACGGGGCCCCATAGGGTCGGTGCCTGCTAGGTTTGCGGAATTTGTTCAAAAGAGTTACCACGGCCCTGGAACGCAAAGGGCACAAGAAGGAAAACGGGTGGGTTTTAGTCAGTAAAAGTCTGACACTCCCAACCGCTCCGCCCAGGGCGGGAGGGGTCGTTTGATGATTTCCCATCCAAAAAAAAAAAAGGCCATCATGACCTGGTAGTGAAAACAATATTGATAGCAGACCTTAAATACGTCATGAATATTTGAATTTTTGAGTCACATTTTGGTTTTATATAAAAAGTAACCGGCTAAGTGCGAGTCGGACTCGCGCTCGAAGGGTTCTATACCAAATTTCAACGGTCTAGTAGATTCGGAGATAATTGACTGTGACGGATGGACAGACGGACACACGAGTGATCCTTAAGGATTCCGTTTTTTTTTCGGACGTACGGAAGCCTAAAAAAACGGACAAGCGCAAGTCACGGTTTCGAACGAGTCTTCATTTTTGGAGCATATACTAGTTCAAAAACTATCAAATTAATAATAAAAAGAAAATTCCAACCTTTAAAACTTTCAGTCATTTTTATTGTACTTGTACTATAAGATATTCCTGCCAAATTTCATAGTTCTGGGTCAATGGAAAGCACCCTATAAATGTTGAATCCCTTGAGAGTGTTACATATACACGTCTTTTTCGGCATAAAAGGCCGTACCCTGTGTACTAAGAAGCTTGTTCTCCACAAGAGAGCACGCGCAGGACATGCTGTTAGCTTCAACTCGATACCGGGTTTCACCGACGGGTTTTTTTACTTGAAAACACTTATATAGAAGGATTTATAAAATGCATTTCTTTTTATAAATCAATACATTATTTTAACATAAAAAAAAAATCGCACAAATTATATTTTGTATTTGCCTGTGTTAAGGTGACAAATATAATAAATTCGGGCGCCATGAAGATTGCACATATGATAATAAAGATTGCCGGAAAGAATTGATTGGAAGAGACTTTTAATCTGCCGGTGGGAGGCTAAATAAAAAAATATTTCTTAATAACTTATCGTAAAAAATTGCCACAGAAACAAATTAACAACACACAACAGTTAGTAACATGCAACACCCCGCCGACTCAGCTGGTGTGTGTCAAATGTCAAAATGTTGTCCAGCAGAGTGGGTAAGCAAAAGCAACTGAAGGCATTCGTAACGGGAGCTATGACTTATGGAACACTTCCAGTTACATACAAATATTTTTGGGTGGTGTATAATTTCTTTATGCCAAACATAATTATAATTCTCGATTCGCGGGTCCGGGTGCGGCTTCGGGTCCCGAGTCGTCACCGACATCAATCACAAACAAAATCACAAACACTTTCTCGGTTATTTCGTGGATTTTTTATGCAATAAAGTCAATACTCATTTATTTTATGTAGCCGTTCTGTAGATAACAATCTAAATAGCCGCATAGCTTTGTCTTGTGTAGTGGTCATGTCATGATTTATCCCTATTACACGTCCAATACTTTCCTCCATACAAATTTTTCCTCCGCTGAGTCAGTGATGAAAATAGCTATCATCGGATGTCATTAACTAAGTAGTTAATGGTTAAAATGTTAACTTATCAATTTGGTCATTAGCAAGGGAACTAGATACGTAGACAGACAAAAGTTAAGCGGGGGTGAATTCACGGCCGGTGTTTCAGCCTGTGTAGTACGCAAACCTGGCTGGCATACTGCCGTGTGTTTGGATCTGAACAGTGAATACGGCAGTTTGTCACAATATTTCACACTTTTCTAAGATTGGCTGTTGGCGAGCTGGACAGCTTGTACCTGTGTATAAAGGAGCGGCTCTCGAGGTAGCTCATGCCGGACGCGATCTGCGTGGCCATGTACATGAGCACGACGGCGCCGGGCACGGCGTCGCGCGAGCCGGCGCGCAGGTAGTCCAGCAGGTTGCCGCGCGACATGAACTCCGTGAGGATGTAGAAGGGCGGCTCGCGCGTGCACACGCCCAGCAGCTGCACCAGGTTGGGGTGCCGCATCTCCTTCATGATAGCCGCCTCCTCCAGGAAGTCCTTCAGCGCCATCGTGTCGTCCTTCAACGTCTTCACCGCCACCTGGCGAGACAAGCGACTTGTCCTAACATGCGTACTGCGCTACCACTAAGTTGTACGTTTTTATTTAAAACTTCACCGGAGCCAGGCACTAAAACTTTTGTTTGAGACTTCAAATGAGGCGCCCAATAGCTTCTCTAGTTGGCAAAAAATGATAAATGATTTTTATTTTGTAAGTAGGTTGTAAAAAACACTTTTACACGTTAATCTTTTTTAGCCGTTATAAACTAGATGAGGCCGGTGTTTCCTAGCTGACTATCCTGAAAAGAAACACCGAAACAAACTCAGAGGTCGTCTCTTTTGAAGTCCATGCAATTGTACTGGTCAAATCATATGAGGACCATGTCAATCGCTATGTCAGGGGTTCATTTCATGTTAATATGGAGGTTTGAGTTCTTTATGTGGCCTACCCAAATGTCCTTACTTTGGTATTGTTCGTCTAATCGTTGAACTCCTCAAAGTTCTAAGTTAAAAATGAGCTACACGATAAGTGACAAGTGCTTAACTGTTAGGATGAATACTTTCACTTAATACATTACATGGACCTGTGTCAAATGTGTGCCAGATTTGTAAAACTGTCTCCTCACGGTATTAATGGTGTTTAAAACTAGCTGAACAGTGCTCTAGCGGAACAGTTCTGGTCCTGCCATCATTACGTTTCTGTCACTGCCTCTAGGGCTCCGTAGCCGAAAGGTAACCAACGGGACTCTGTAGTCTGAATGTCAGCGAACTGTAACTCAAAAACCATTGTAGGTATGCAGTCGACATTTTCAAAGTGTATATTTCTATTGCCGCTGCAACAAAAAAATATCAATTAAATCTAATTAGAAATTAAAGGTGGCTTCCCATACAAAAAAACGTTGTTTTTTTGGTTTGTACCCTTCATGTGAGAGAACACTCCCGAATTGTATCCGTCGATATTATGTACATGGCTTTGGAATTTTGATTCGACCAGTCAATTATTGCCCATTTCGGTATATATAGAGATGCGTGAAATTATCTGATCAGACAAGAGCGTGTACTCAACTAAAGCCTCCCGTCTCGGTGAATTGAATCTGTGACTCACTCGCTCGTGCGTTGGCCGCTATAGCCGGGCCTTAGTAGGTCATTCGTGAGCAGTAAGTACAATGTTACGAGATTGTCGACCGGCATTAACATCCACTTGACCAGACGGTAGCCGTTGATGCAACAGTCGGATAGACCGATGTCTCAAGAAGCTTATCATCCAAGCTAGTGGATACACCGAAGAAACGAGCCATCCATTAGGATGCCTTCCGGCACGGCTTTCGTGCCAGACCCTGTCAAAAGCCTTCGAGATGTCGAATGAGCGCATCAAGCGCAAATTTAAATTTACAGAAGCGCATTCAACTAATGCATTTTTTTTTTGTAATCAGAGCGCCTCTTAAGCAACTGAAAAAGCTAATATGCACATGAAACAATCTCGTCGAATAGGTGAAGCAGTGACATTGCAGCGTGTACTGTGTGTACTGACGGTGATGTTGCCGCGCTTCCAGGCGGCCTCATAGACGTCGCCGTACTGGCCGCCGCCCAGCTTGTGCTTCATGACGATGTCGGTGCGGTCGATCTCCCAGTGGTCGGGCGGCGCCAGCGGGAACACGGTGGGCTTATTGCGCTTGGGCGCGGGGTACAGCAGCTGCGTGATGAGCCCGTCGCCCACCAGCGAGTGGTGGTGCACCAGCTCCGCCAGCGTGCCGAACTTGGACTCGGACGTCACGTACACCTGCAACACAGACGGCGGCGGTCAGCGGGCCCGCGCGCGCCGGCGCTGCGGGCGCTGGCGGCGCGGCGCACCTTGCCGTCCGAGTCCTCGTTGATGCGGTAGTGGTAGACGCGGCCCTCGTAGCGCAGCGAGATGCTGCGCTGCCCCGGACTGGACTCCGACTCGCGCACCTGCAACACACGCCACGCCTTACTCTCTGTGCCCGACGCCGACACGAAACACGTCGCAGGCATCGTGCTTGTGTTTTATAACTAATATAGGAAACATTTGATTTTTTGTTTGTATTGAGTAGGCTACGAAACTACTGAACCGATTTGAAACATTCTTTCACTGTTGGGAAGCTACACTATACCCGGATGACATAGGCTGTATTTTATCCTACTACGAGAACTACGCGGGTGAAACCGCGAGGTGCTGCAGCCTTGGTTGTAAAAAAATCATCTGTCATTTTGAACTTTTTTACTATTTTGTTAAAAATATCTACATATTGAGTACAGTTTGAAAGTAGACAGACAGTCCGCAGAAGTTCGCATGTGAACATAAAAACGTTTTGACTATGGGTAACAAAGGAAAAAGAAAACGAGCCTTACAGTAGTCGCATATACGTGTAACATCTCACATTAGAAATAAACAACATTAATATTAAAGTATATCCCGCGAAAAAATATATTGAAGTATTACTTGATCTGATTTTTCATAAAGAAGAATAATTCGAAATGAAAAATGTAGGTATTTGATTTAAATTAGACTTGGGAGCAATTCTCCTTTAACAATTTTTATTTTTAGGCCATAGCTGTTACACACTTCCGTCCCATTTCACGAAATCACTCCCACAGATTGCAGGAAAGCGAGAGGAAAGATATTACACACAAAAACATAAAAAAGTGCTTCAATTGTGCCGTGTGACATTTCAAATGAAAGGGTTTGAGCCTCGTATCCACTAGGCAACATTTGACTCGCGACACGTGTCGCCCAACCTGTTCAGCAACGCGCATAACAACGCCTCACGTTACCAGCAGACGCGCAACATTGAGAGTGTTATGCCTCGTATCCACTAGGCAACATTTGACTCGCGACACGTGTCGCCCAACCTGTTCAGCAACGCGCATAACAACGCCTCACGTTACCAGCAGACGCAAAACCTTTGCATAAGATTTATATTTGGCCTGCGCAAATATGATCATATTTCTGAATTTCGCACAAAGCTCAAGTGGCTTCCCATACGTCTTCGCCGGGATTCTCATATTCTATTTCTGCTCTATAGTATTCTGTTCAATCCTACAACCCCCTTTTATCTTAAAGAACGTTTCAAGTTCCTTCATGACACACATAATAGATATCTGAGGTCATCGGAAAACTTGAGGCTAGAGATGCCGATACATTCCACCAGCTTTTACGACAAATCTTTTACGGTTCAAGCGGTGCGGTTATGGAATGCCTTGCCCGTATCGGTAAGGCGTGCTCAATAAGAATAAGAATAAGAATAATTTTTATTGTTTAAGAAATTACATCATTGCATTTGTTTCCTGAAACTCACACTAGGATTCCCTGTGTCGTGAGTTCCAGGCTCCTTCGTGCCGTTTATATATGGTGCCTATATCCTTTACAATATTCATCAAACTATTCTACAAATAATCTAAAAAATAAAATAAAATAAAAAATAATTAAAAGAAAATAAAACAGTAGGTTACCTATGATATGTAATGTCATGTGTGTGTAGTTTATGTGTGTGTGTGTGTGTGTGTGTCATGAGTGTGTCTAATCTTTGTCCATTTTTAAAACAATGGTCAAAAATCACTACCTCTCTCTTTAATCGTTTTATTTGGGTTCTATGCATTTTGTTTCATAATTATTATTGTATATATTTATCTATTATGTATTTATTGTATATACAATTAGTACACCTAAGACTACCTACAGTACTATTTTCCTTTTCTCTTTAATATCCATCCAAAGGTTGTCTTGAAAAGATCGCTTTTAGCGATAAGGCCGCCCATTGTGTCACCCTATGTAATGTTTTCTTCATCCATATTTTCTGTAACTTAAATGGTGTACATAATAAAGAGTATTCTATTCTATTGACAGTGTTATGCCTCGTATCCACTAGGCAACATTTGACTCGCGACACGTGTCGCCCAACATGTTCAGCAACGCGCATAACAACGCCTCACGTTACCAGCAGACGCGCAACATTGACAGTGTTAAGCCTCGTATCCACTAGGCAACATTTGACTCGCGACACGTGTCGCCCAACATGTTCAGCAACGCGCATAACAACGCCTCACGTTACCAGCAGACGCGCAACATTGACAGTGTTAAGCCTCGTATCCACTAGGCAACATTTGACGCGCAACACGTGACGCTCAGCATGTTCAGCCACTTGCGCAACAAAGCGTGACATTGCCAGTAGGCACGCAACATGTTGTGCATCATGTCGCGCGTCAAATGTTGCTTAGTGGCTTTACTAAAAAAAGTTCCTGGTTGCCGGACAACATGATCAGTAACATTTTGTGCATCATGTCGCGTGTTCAACTTTGCCTAATGGATACCTACGAGGCTATGAGGCTTTACTATGCGGAAGTGTAATAAGAACTACGAAAAGGAAATTATTTTAACAAAATGAATGGAAATATTAGAATGAAATAGAAGATGAATTTACATTGTACACTTGTTTTTATAATTTTTTTCCTGTTATTATTACAAGGTGTACAGTAAAGTTTATAATAAATAAATAAATGAATGTGTCAGTTTTCAGTTTGGCTGTGTGTACCTGTCTGTTTATGAACATAATGATCGTTGCGGGGACAGTTAGCACTGGCATAGTATAGTGGTGCAGGAGTATCTGAGGACTGACCAGGAAGCTGCCGTTGATGCCGGAGGACAGCAGGTACTCGGCGGCGTTGCGCGAGATCGGCCCGTGGTACCACGAGTGCTTCTCCAGTGAGTTGACAGGCGTGACGTAGTTACTGGGCACCCAGCCCACGCCGCCGCCCAACGTGTGCGCCTCGCACCACTCGCCACTCTTGTTGTAGCTCTTGATGCGCACCTGCTCGCCTGCGATACAACCACACAACCGCTCATTTTCTTGGACACGGCTGACTAACCAGAGGGAGCGTGTGCTCATATGATTGTTTCAGTAAATTGTAGGTAAAAATGTTGGTGTTCCTCAGGAAAAAATTCTGGGCCCTACCCTATTCTTCATTTATATTTACAGTAATTTAAATACTTAAAAGAAAATACGAAATCATCTGATGAATTAAAATAATTTTAGCTATAAAAAGATTATTTTGCAATATTTACTTAGCATCCCTAACGGATGCCAGATCTGCCAGATCTGTCTCATCTGACATTTTGAAAGGAAGAATTTCCCTGTAAGTACCTTTCTTGAGACTGAGCTGGTTCTCGCCGCCCGCCTGGAAGTCGTAGAGCGCCACGAACAGCTGCGGGTCGTCCTCCTCATGGTGCGCCAGCAGGTTCTCCTTCGACGTCCATCTGACCACAGACAAACTACTCGTTTTTATTCGTTAAGCCTTTGCTGACGGCTTTGAGGCTATGAACAACCAATCAAATCATTTCTGACTGGCATTACAGATTCATTTACTAGACAGTATATCGTGTTTTTCCTTAGTTTTTTTGTCCGTCAGATACGTTAACCATAAGTGCGCAAGCTCATCAGACTGTTCAATAAAGTTATCTCGGTTTTTAAAGGGTTCGATTCAGAAATCACCGACGTCCAAAGTCAATACATGTAACGCGCAGTATTAGCCCGTAAATACAGATATATTCAGCAGGTCCATAATTCGTTTATGGCAGACAACTTAGTCCTAACATTGTCGTCTGAGTTCCCGCATAGAAATTGTAATACTAAGAGCTGTAGAATAATTAATTCGTCTAAATCTCCTGACTTGACAAATTAGTGCCAGATCAGTGGCATCGCCATTTCAGTTTCTGAAATATATGTATATACATTTCATATTGTATTACCCATCAATATGTGCCTGAGAATAAAACGAGTATTATTTAAGTCAACGCACAACGATTGCAGCACTCACCAATTTTTCGGTAGCATCGCATATATCTGCACTCTTCAACTATAAATAACTCGCTCAATAGTTTCTAAGTCGCACGTATGCTCTATCGCTGGTACTAATTATGGACAGTTAAATGACGAGCACTAAGCAAATGAGGGCCGTGTCAGTATTTTTTTTATTTTAATATATAATCAATTAATTAAAAATGGAAACTTCTCCTTTAGTTCAGAATATCAGAATCAGCAAAAAATGTACTGTCTCAAGAGAACGTGGCCGGTGTCTGCAGGTAGCAGGAGCTGGTGGAGTAGTAGTGATACCTGTTGGCGGTGTCGAGCGGCTGCGGCGTGCCGGGCGCGGGCTCCCCGTCCGGCAGGTCGGGGATGTGCGGCAGCGGCCGGCTCTGCAGCAGCGCCTCTGCAACAACACGCATCACGCCCGCTTACAAGCCATTCAATATCTACCAACTTACTTTTATATATATGAAACACGTCTTTCTGTTCTCCCCCCTGATCACACACATTCTGAGGATGGTATATATATCTCTATCTTTTATAAATTAGCCACAATAACGTGTTTAATCGTTAGGGATTTCTTCAGAGTGTATTAAATTAAACACATAAATATATTGTATTTCACATAGATATATCTTTATCAACCTCCCATATGCCAAAAGTACACTTTAAAATATATTTTATAAAAAAAATATATAGAAATAGGTTTATAAACACACAAGATATAGATGAAATAAAACTTCCAAATCTTGCCGCGCCAGTATGGGTACGGCTATACGGTTGCTTTTGGTTTAACGCGCACAACGGCATTTCCCTGCATCTATAGCAAGGCGAGGGCGCTCACGCGCCGACTTCCCCTGGCTGGGGGCCTTAAATTCATTTAAGGCCACCACAGGATTGCCCGGTTGCCCAGTAGGTTGTGCTGAACTGCAAGTAGTCCACTCCAAAAGAAAAGATACGTAGTTTTTTATAGAAATATTATAAAGAGGAAAGATTTGATTGTTCGTTTGTATTGAATAGGCCTCCAAACTACTGAACGGATTCGAAAAATTATTTCGCTCTTGGGAAGCTAGGTACACTATTCCCGGGTGACATACGTAGGGCGCGGGCGTTCAACAAGTCTTGACGTGTTTGCAAACGCAGGGCGTAAAGTAACATTTTTTGCTTTCATTATTAAGTGTCATCATATACAAGACTAAACACGTATACTTAAACTCTCTGTGATTAATAATTTCGTGGAAACAAATTTTCAAAAATTTCAAGACGACGCCTTTGATTGAATAAACGCGATTATCGTGTCATTATCTATTATAATTTCAAGCGCGGTTTGACAAAGCAAGAATGCTTTAATGAAATGTGTTCTTTATTTGGTCAAGAAGCCCCTTCTGTAAGGACTGTGGAACGATGGTTTTTACAGTTCAAGCGAGGAGATTTTGACCTAAATGACGACTCACGTCCGGGTAGACCTGCACAAATTCAAGTGCCAGAAAACATAATTATCTCGTGTAGAAAAAGCTATAAGAGTAGATCGTCGAATTACATATCGTCAGTTAGAAGAACTATTAAATATTCCTCTATCTTCTCTACACAACATTGTGACCAATCATTTAAATGTAAAAAAAGTTTGTACTTTGTGGGTACCCCATACTTTAAACGATCAGCAAAAACACCGTCGCACAGTGGGCCCATATTGAAAATTAGTGGACTTAGGCAACAAAGTTCCAATATCGATGCGATTTTTTTTTATATGACGTGTTACGATATTCCTGACAACTTTTACTCTTATAATTTTTTTTCTAAAGTTGATAGTTTGTCTGAAAAAAAATAAATTAGATTTTTTTGTATGGAGAGAATCACGTTTAATTTTTTTTCTTCAATTGTACAAATATGCTGGGTGTGTGGCGTGAGTATATGATAGTTAGGGTCATTATCGATCCATGAAAAATAAAATCAGCGCCGGCCATCCGCGGCCGCGCGAGTAATCATTCGGTAAAAATATATATATTTGTATGAAATTTTTTGCCAATCAAAATAATTTCTAAGTATATTTTGTGTCTCATATGGCTGTTTTCACCTTCTTTTTAGTTAAATATATAGTTTTAATAGCACATAGATACTTACAACTAGTAATTCTGGTAGAGATTTAGTTATTATTGCATGTTATCGGTAGCACCTGCATTGTGATTAATGACTCATTTGTTTGTGCGCTCGGCTAAGCGCATAACAAACGAGTCACCGAAAAATGCTTGTCTCTGATTGGCTATTATTTTTTTAACTACCTGCACGTTATCTATTGTTGAATAAATGTCGTAATAATTTTCAGGTTATACTAATTTCGTTAATGATAGGTGAAATAATTTAAATTTGTACGGGCAAGTCGTTGATAATTAACTACATTATCAAGCGTATGGTATAAGTTATCGTTGGTATGATAAATATGAAACTTTGAAGTAATTGTAGCCATGAAAAGGGCTATTTGTCATATTCCTAGCCCTGATAGACTATTGTGGGAATAATATAAAGCCAGATCACATCATTTCTTGTTCCAGAAGTGTGGGACCGGCAAATTTTCGGACTCTGCTATGAGGCATTTTTCTTCCTCTATAATCTCACGGTCACAGGGAGGCTCAGTAGTCTGTAACAACTGAATTGCTTCAGGCAACAACTCATTATGAATCTGTTTCGTTATTTTAGGCCTTATGTAGGATATATGGGGATCAGAGCTTATTAGAAGTCATGCCCGTTTTCCAAGTGTGCCTCTCCCTGACGTTTCTGAAGTCCTTATTATGAGCTTCCCAAGCTTCGTCAGAAAAGGTACCTAAAACGAATAAGGTACTGTAGATAAACAGCTGATGTGTACGTGCAACACTATTCGTGCTAATACATGCCAGTTAGTGTATATAAAATTCTAATGCCAAGGTTACAGATGTCTGCACGGTGTAGACATCTGTAACATTTTGGGGCTTTGCCAATCGGTCAGTCATCATCATCATCTACCTAGCCTTTTCCCAACTACATTGGGGTCGGCTCCCAGTCAAGCCGGATTCAGCTGAATACCAGTATTTTACGTGAAGCGGCTGCCTACCAGACCTGCACAACCCATTAACTGGGGAACACGGTACTTCTTGGCAAGACTGGTGTCAGATTTTCTGGCTTCTGACAATCCGTAACGACTGCCAAAGATCTCCAAATGACAGCCGGGACCAACGGCTTAACGTGCTTTCCGAGGCACGGAGAAGTCTCGTTATGTTAAGATGGTCACCCATCCACAGACCAACCTCAGCAAGCGTTGCTTAACCTAGAAGATCGACCTGTGCGGCTGTTATAATTTAGCCACGAGCTCCTCCTTTTAAGTAAAAAATAAATATACTTTGATGTATTATTTGACTCGGTTGCGTTTTGAAATTAAAATATATGAAGAAGCTTCGGAAGATAATAATAAGGACTTCAGAAACGTCAGGGAGAGGCACACTCGGAAAACGGGCATGACTTCTAATAAGCTCTGATCCCCATATAGGTATCCTACATAAGGCCTAAAATAACGAAACAGATTCATAATGAGTTGTTGCCTGAAGCAATTCAGTTGTTACAGACTACTGAGCCTCCCTGTGACCGTGAGATTATAGAGGAAGAAAAATGCCTCATAGCAGAGTCCGAAAATTTGCCGGTCCCACACTTCTGGAACAAGAAATGATGTGATCTGGCTTTATATTATTCCCACAATAGTCTATCAGGGCTAGGAATATGACAAATAGCCCTTTTCATGGCTACAATTACTTCAAAGTTTCATATTTATCATACCAACGATAACTTATACCATACGCTTGATAATGTAGTTAATTATCAACGACTTGCCCGTACAAATTTAAATTATTTCACCTATCATTAACGAAATTAGTATAACCTGAAAATTATTACGACATTTATTCAACAATAGATAACGTGCAGGTAGTTAAAAAAATAATAGCCATTCAGAGACAAGCATTTTTCGGTGACTCGTTTGTTATGCGCTTAGCCGAGCGCACAAACAAATGAGTCATTAATCACAATGCAGGTGCTACCGATAACATGCAATAATAACTAAATCTCTACCAGAATTACTAGTTGTAAGTATCTATGTGCTATTAAAACTATATATTTAACTAAAAAGAAGGTGAAAACAGCCATATGAGACACAAAATATACTTAGAAATTATTTTGATTGGCAAAAAATTTCATACAAATATATATATTTTTACCGAATGATTACTCGCGCGGCCGCGGATGGCCGGCGCTGATTTTATTTTTCATGGATCGATAATGACCCTAACTATCATATACTCACGCCACACACCCAGCATATTTGTACAATTGAAGAAAAAAAATTAAACGTGATTCTCTCCATACAAAAAAATCTAATTTATTTTTTTTCAGACAAACTATCAACTTTAGAAAAAAAATTATAAGAGTAAAAGTTGTCAGGAATATCATAACACGTCATATAAAAAAAAATCGCATCGATATTGGAACTTTGTTGCCTAAGTCCACTAATTTTCAATATGGGCCCACTGTGCGTCGTGTTGAATGGGCGCAATCTATGTTAAAGCGATTCGATAACGATCATTCAAAAAATGTTATTTCAATGACGGGCCTGTTGGTCTAGTGGTCAGCGGCCCTGATTGCTAAGCCGGAGGTCGTGGGTTTCGATTCCCACCCAGGACAAACTTTGTGTGATGAGCATGATTGTTTGTTCTGTGTCTGGGTGTGATATAATATGTATGTATTTATAAATTATATAAGTATATATATCAGTTGTCTGGTTACCATAACACAAGCTCTGCTTAGCTTGGGATCAGATAGCCGTGTGTGAGTTGTCCCAAGATATTATTATTATTTCCTTTATTTATTTTACTTACATACTAATTTACATTTTTAAATATTTCTTAAAAACAAACACATAAAAAAACATTTAAAAATATAAAAAGTAGTGATCCGCCGGTGTCGGGAGCAGGGTCCAAGCTACCGGTGGTTAGGGCTCGAGAGAAAGGAACCTCCTCACAATACGAGCCGTATCGAGGAGTCCTGCCTTCTGTATCAGGCCCTTTAACCAACCGTGTAACGCCAGCTTCGACAGATGGTCGTCGAAGCTAATTATTATTATTATTAAACATGGATTAATTATAACGACGTGCCAACTAAATCCCAAAGTAAGATATGGGTCTTTGAAAGAGAAGAGCAACCAACACAAGTTCGAAAATCAAGATCCGTCAATAAAATGATAATGACTGTTTTTAAGCTATTGCATAGCTTCTATCGCAGGCCTTGAGCGTGGAGACCGAATCCAGAAATTCCGTAACGAAAATAACCTAACACCGCTACGCCGTTCGTTTAGGCCCCGCCTTCTCGTAACAGTGCTACGCGGAGCTACGAAATTGTCTACAACTCGCTACGCTCCGCATATCACTGCCGGTTAGTTTACGTTTGATCGACTATGAGTGCGTAAGTGCTCGCAGTCGGTCGACGTTCTCGTTTTTGGCCCTTTAAGGGTTACCGAAACTGTGGTATCAGTTTCGTGGTACTTGGGGGAAACCTTACGGTGCCAACGAATCCAAGTGGTGTGGACCCGACACACAGCTCGGCCCCTTCAGGGTCGAGTTAAGTCGGAAGGGCGTTGGCACGCGACCTGGGAGACTTCCCTCACCGCGCCCAACAGCTTAACCCCGTTCTCTTCCAGGTTGCATTTGGTGCCGATTGGGTGTGTCTACCTCATAGGCACCAGCCCGCTGCACATTAAGATTGGCAGCGGGCTTACAAGCTTAGGTGCGGCTTGAAAGCCGTGCATCGTCGAACGTGGTTTCCGTTCGGCAGACTTCGGCACGGTGTTTGTGTGCGACTAGACGTATGCGTGTAGACTAGTTGCTAACTGCTAGGTGAGACAGCGTGCTTTTTGGCCGCGTCCACGAGTGAGTTCGATCCCGCGACTAGTTGAACCTTAACGTGTATGTATATGGTACGACTGCATGAAGCTCGCACGGATCGAGACGAGCTGCTCCGAAATCGGACGAATACATAAGCAGCTGTTTGTGAAAAAGTATATAGGTGTATAGGTATCTATCATCTATGTACAACAGTGAATAGCTGTAAGCGTAGAATATATAATTGCATAAGTTGATAAAAAATGCTATGCAATAGCTTTACCGCGGCAATCCCCGAGTGCCACATGTATTTTTTAATAAACAAGGTTCAGTCAAATCAGTTAGGTGTATTCCCGTTCGTCCCCTCGACTTCGTCCCACGAGGGGGACGAACGGGAATTTAAAAAAATAATATTTAATTTGTTCCCGATCGTCCCAATCCTAATTCAAGAGGGGACGAATGGGAATATGTTCTTCGATTAGTACCATTCGTCCCACTAAAAAGATTTGTGCAGAAATATGTTTATTCGTTGTTTCGTAGTTTACTTTTAAATTAGTTACTTCGTTAGATTTAATCGTTATTTTACAAAATTCTTCTCTATTTTTTTATGAATTATAAAACGTATCCTAAGTTTATCATTGTTTCATTATGTTTACCTGCACTAAATATAACAACTCTGGCGGGAAGCGCCGGCGATGCTGGTAGTTAACAAAAGAGTGCCGATAACATTGTGTTATTTGCGTAAATCCTATTGGTTTACCTGACATTCTCTGCCTTTCCTATCCTTAAATTAGACTGGTCGGGTTAGTGTCGACAAAACAATGATAGTGCACGGGTGTTAAAATAATAATATATATTCGACACGAGTTCTGCGGAAAACTATACTGATGACACACTGACCCTAATTTTTTTCATATTTGTTATTTTTACCAATTAAAACCACCAGTCTTATACGTATTATTTGGTGGGAGCAATAGACGTAAAAAAAAGAATTAATAAATTATTCCCATTCGTCCCCCAAAATATTTACGGGGACCATCGGGAAAATAAATAACGAATTCCCGTACGTCCCCTTCGGGGGACGCAGTCGAGGGGACGAACGGGAATACACGCTTAAATTAGACCGGTCGGGTTAGTGTTGACAAAACAATGATAGTGCACGGGTATTCACAGTGGCGTGCAGTGGTTCGCGTTAGGGTAGGCCAGAGAAAATGTCCAAATAAATTTTAAAAAATAACCACATTATTCAGGGTTGATTTTTAATGAAATGAGTTTTTTTTATTATTTTTTTTAATTGCCTATTTAAAAAAAAAAACAAAAAAAAGACACCAAATTTCAACTCTGAATAATGTGGTGTGTTTTTTTTGGACATTATTTTCTGGCCTACCCTAACTCGAACCACTGCACGCCACTGGGTATTCATGTAATAATATATTATATTCGACACGAGTTCTGCGGAAAACTATACTAATTTTTTTGGTGTATTCCCGTTCGTCCCCTCGACTTCGTCCCCCGAGGGGGACGTACGGGAATTCGTTATTTATTTTCCCGATGGTCCCTCTAAATTTTTTAGGGGACGAATGGGAATAATTTATTAATTCTTTTTTTAGGTCTATTGCTCCCCACCAAATAATATAAGGCTGGTGGTTTTAATTGGCAAAAAAAAAAACAAATTTGAAATAAATATCAGTCATTTATTAAGGAATAAAAATCACAAAATCAACTTTGCGATAACTCGCAATATTTTTAACCGACTTCTAAAAAAGGAGGAGGTTCTCAATTCGGATGTTTGTATTTTTTTTTAATGTTTGTTGCTTGCCAACCGATTTGAAAAATTTTTGTTTTGTTGGAAAGGGTATACTTCCCAAATGGTCCAATGAAAATTTTATCGAAATCGAACAAGCAGTTTTTTTGTTAATTTCAATAAATTATAGCAAATCTGTCGGGGTAGCTGAAATCGCATGTTTGTTTATTGTTTACACCAATTTATACCACGTACGCTGTGATGGGTATGTTTAGCTAGGAGTGAACCACTAAAAAGTGAAAAATAAAAAACTTTTTACAGAAAATAAAACCGACTTCTAAACAAAAAAGTATAAAATAACTTTAATTTCGGAAGTCGGTGTGTACAACAACAAAAAAGCAACCAAAAACACCGAGTTCCGAAATTAAAGTTATTTTATACTTTTTGGTTTTTTGTTTAGAAGTCGGTTTTATTTTTTGTAAAAAGTTTTTTATATATAATATTCTTTTTAATTAAGAATAAATTTCTCCTTATAACTAAAAAAATATGATTAAAAAATCAGTGTATAGAGCTTATAATAAAAAAAAGTCTGTATTATATTACAATTAAACACTACAAACAGACTTTTTACCATTCAGGTTGTTTCCTTTTGAAATATGTATAAGTCACTATTTTTTGTAGTCACAGTTGCTTATGTGTATGGTGGCAAGATTTTACGTTTTACATTATGTAAGTAATTAGAAAAGTTGACTCATTATTTTAACACATAAATAGGGTCAGTAAATTACTGCACAAATCTTTTTAGTGGGACGAATGGCACTAATCGAAGAACATATTTCCATTCGTCCCCTCTTGAATTAGGATTGGGACGATCGGGAACAAATTAAATATTATTTTTGTAAATTCCCATTAATGGGAATACACCATTTTTTATAAATTTGTTATTTTTACCAATTAAAACCACCAGTCTTATACGTTTTTTTTTGGTGGGAGCAATAGACCTAAAAAAAAGAATTAATAAATTATTCCCATTCGTCCCCCAAAATATTTACGGGGACCATCGGGAAAATTAATAACGAATTCCCGTACGTCCCCCTCGGGGGACGAAGTCGAGGGGACGAACGGGAATACACGATCAGTTACGCTCAGTGGACAAAAGACGGTTACTAGTACATGGTACACGGAAGTTTGTCTACCTCAGTTATTTGAAGAGTAGAAGAATCGACGGCCGAACTCGCGACTTAGCTCATGGTTCCTACACCACGATAATGCACCAGCCCATGGAGCTCATGCTACCTCGGAATGTCTGAGAGCATCCGGCATCAAAGTACTTGAACACCCTTCGTACAGGTGATCTCGCGCCATGCGACTTCGGTTTATTTCCGTATGTGAAAAACCGTATGAAGAGCCGTAAGTTTTCAACAGAAGAGCAGTTAATTGGGGCGTTTGAGGAAGAACTAGAATTAATTCCAAAAGAAAAGTGGGAGAGTTGGATAAATGAGTGGTTTGTGCGTATGAATAAATGTATAAATTGTAACGGAGTCTATTTTGAAAAAATATAAGTATATGTGATTATACGACAAGACCTATTGAACACCCTATATATAGGCTATATTGGCCTGAGTCGTGCACTGAAAATGTCGAAACTTCCAATACCTTAGTATTGCATCGTGTCTTTCTAGTAGGTATGTGGTTTTACGTCCGATTATGATTATACATATGTCCGATTATGAATTACGCGTTTGCTACCTTTGCGCACGCTAAGTCGTACCGGGTCCATAGATCGCAAGTGATCCAAAACCGGAAGGCCACGAGCGCCCCGTGGTTCGTTAGAAACGATCGACTTCATGTCGACCTCCGAATCCCAACCATCAAACAGTTCATGAAGCGCCTTAACAAGCGCTTCATCGATTCAGCTGTATCTTCTGCCCGATACCCTCCCAAGATTAGTAAGATTCGCCGACCTCGGCACCCCTTAGTAGAACCAAGCGAACCTATCACCCTGATTCGGGAAAGCAGTAGGGAAACCAGTACCCTACGTAAACACAAACACAGACCGCGCACGAGACCACCACAGGATTTGTCCGGTTGAACTGCATGGACATATCCAAAAAAAAAGTAGGTATGTATATGCTGAATGATTGAAAACATACAATAAGTAGATATAATCCGATTGCGATCCAAGTACATTAGCTGTTAATGAAGTCATGTCACACGCAAATGAGCGCGCGCGTCGTCGCTCGCATCGAGTACCAGCCGCGTGCGTGCGAGCCGACCCAGCGCATGTGGCGCGGTGAGTCTCGCGCGCCCATGATACCAACCCCTTTTTGCCGACTGCTTTCGTCCATTCAAGTTAGCCCACTAAACCAACCATGTACATCATTATTCATTAATTTGAAACCCCGTCCTTATCTAATCTAAATATATATAACTCAAAAGGGACTGACTGACTGACAGTGATCTATCAACACACAGCCCAAACCACTGAACGGATCGAGCTGAAATTTGGCATGCAGGTAGATATTATGACGTAGGCATACGATAAGAAAGGATTTTTGAAAATTCGTCCCCTAAGAGGGTGAAAAAGGGGTTAACATTTTGTATGGACCTCCACGCGAACGAAGTCGCGGGCATAAGCTAGTCTTAAATCTATACTAATATTATAAAGCTGAAGAGTTTGTTTGTTTGTCTGAACGCGCTAATCTCGGGAACTTCTGGTTCGAATTGAAAAATACTTTTGGGTTGAATAGACCATTTATCGAGGAAGGCTGTAGGCTATATATCATCACGCTTAAGCCAATAGGAGCGGAGCAGCGATAAAGAATGTTTTAAAATCGGGGATTCCACGGGGACGAAGTCGCGGGCAGCAGCTAGTATGTTATAAAACTAGCAGACCCGACAGGCGTTGTCCTGTCGTAACAATGATATTGACATATAACTGGCCATGTGAAAAACATTATAATCATACATATTATAATAATACATGTGAAAACATTATAATTCTTAAAGTTAAAATACTTCTTAGCTGTATCCCGCGGTTTCACCTGCCTGCGCTATTTATTTATTCTGCCCCAGTGTTCTTTCTTTCGTCTCCTAAGGATCATAGCTTGATGTTAAATAATTATGGTTCTAGTATCCTGGTACTTTGTGAGTCTTCACTCACAATTCCAGCCTCGGAATGCTTATGGTCTGCTGGTACAAGTGAATCTTTACCTCTCAAGTGTCCAGCTTCTGAAATGCTTTCGACATGTTTCTTTCTGGTCTTTCTTTAGCGCATGCAATTTTAGCCCCGGAAAATACTTGGTCATGTTTCAGGGCCTGCCCCGGCTTTGCTCATGTTTCCTTTCAATTTTTTCTTTAATAAGAACCTTCTTCTAACAGTAACAAATACAACAAAAAAAGAATTAGCGAAATCAGGCCAGCCGTTCACGCGTGATGCCGTGACCAAGGGAAATAGGGATTCATTTCAATTGCTGCACATGAACACACTAATTAACTGCATGATACACTATCGCATCATACATTAAACCGCATTATGTACAATTGTACATAAAAATCAAATTCAGCCAAGACAACGCGAAATTCCCGCCAAAGTCCGTAAAATATAATAGTAGCGATCACAAATTGTTGGTTGTCAATGTCAAATGTCATAAACGAATGAATGAAGATAATAATGCTTGGCTAAATGCCGGTCCTGCTCCACAGCCTCAACCACTTGGATAAACAAGTTAGGATTCTATATTTGGAAGAGATGCTCGCCTTTTTTTATCTCATTTATTTATTCTTTTTTTTTTATATAATATTAGTTTGATGATAAATAATTTCTCTTTTTTTTACTTGTAGTTGCTTGGTTTTTGTAAACCATAGTTTTGTATAATGTAGATGCATTTTATTTTCAAATATTGTAAATGTGAGTACCATGGAGCCATTTACATGTTATAGGTTATAGTTTACCTTGTGACTTGAACTAAAATGGCAGTTGAGAGCATGTCATGCTCGCTCAAATGTTTCGCTGATGGTGGCGTGTGTGTTGGATCATTCGGTTCCCTTCAAAATGGTTGAGCTAAATGGTGCCAATACACGCGTCATGTTCGTGAACGGGCGCCGTCGGTTGAGACTGGTCACCTCTTAACTGCCACTGACTTGTTTTAATCTTTATACTTTGAATTGTTTTTATAGTTTTCTATTTTTTTTTTTCTTTGCATTGTCCTCACATATAGAAGCGACCAAGGATGTAACCAAGGTTATGTAATACAGAACATGATTTAAAAGAGTGTCCGTGGAGTTTCTTGCACGTTCTTCTCCATAGAGATCTACACTTTGGAACGTGCAGATAGCTTCACCTCTTTCGACTTGACAATTCAAAAGTGCCTGTAAAGGGTTTAATTGAAATAAATGCTTTGAATCTTGAATCTTGAATGAAATGAAAAAAAATATTCCTTTAAATTATATTTGACGGGACGAACATCAAATGTTTGACAGGTAGTAATAGTTTCTAAGGGAAAGTAAAATTGTTGTTTTTACTATATTCCAAGCATTTTTTTTTCATATTTTCTCACCTTTTAAACTTTCCCTGGACTTCCACAAATAATTCAAAATCAGAATGAGCCAAATCGGTCCAGCCGTTCTCGAGTTTTAGCGAGACTAACGAACAGCAATTGATTTTTATATATATAGATAGATTGAAAATTCACACTCCCTTATCACGAAATATTCCGCTAAAATTTGAAAACATTGTTGGACCCGCTGAAGATTATAAGAATATATACAATGCTAAAAGTATTGAGTCTATACAATTTATAAGTTTTTATAGTATAGACTCATATTTTTAGCAGTGTATAATTTCATGCATTCATAATTTTTGGGTATGTCTGGCCGGAAAATGCCCTGGCGATTGTCGGCGAGTGTCATGCTCACTGAAAAGTCTCTCTGATGGTGGCGTACGTGTTTCATTCATCATTTGGCTCTGTCAGCTGGGACGGGTCATCTCTCAGCCGCCACGGTTTATTTTAGTTATTTGTACTTTGAATTGTTCCTTCTTCTCCGGATGCTTGTATCATACACGTCTTTCTACATCATCTCACATAAGAATAGTTTCAAGAAAACAATGTATCCACAACAATTTATTTATTTAAAAAGAGTGTCCGTGAAACTTCTTGCACGTTTTTCTCCATAGAGATTTACGCTTTGGAACGTGCAGATAGCTTCACCTCTTTCGAGCATGACAGTTGAAAAGTGCCTGTAAAGGTTTGAATTGAAATAAATGCTTTGAGTTTGCATTTGATATCGTAACCGCTTGACGCATAAAGATGTTTGGCAGGAAGGTAGAGTATGAGTAGGAGACGTCAGCTAAGAAAGGATTTTAGGAAACTCCCCCTGTAAAGGGGTGAAATAGGGAGTTGAAGTTTGTATGAAAAATCTTATTCCTTAGCTATATAAACTTGATACTTTTCACGAAAACTGGCTAGTTATGATTTAATGGTTGTTATTATTAGCTATTCAGAACTACCTCAATGAAGGGTTTAGGGGGTATTAAAGTTAGTTAGCTCGTAACGTAATTGATTCATATTTACATAATAAGTTCCAATGTGTGGATATTAATGGCGTAAAGTCTTCCGGACTACCAGTGCATTTAGGCATGCCTCAAGGTTCAATACTGGGTCCATTCTTGTTTCTAGTGTACATAAATGACTTACCATTTTTCTTAAAGGGTATCTGTGACGTAGTATTGTTCGCGAATGATACCTGCCTTATCTTTAAAGTAGATAGGAATAGACAAGATTTCAGTAACGTAAACAGCGCTCTCTCAATGGTCACGGACCAATAATCTAGTTTTAAATGCCTAGAAATGTATAAAAGTTTGCTTTACCAAATGTTACTGATTCCAAACTACATACAATGGAGCCCACATATATTAAGTTTATCGGGAAGGCTGAGCTCTGTCACATACGCTGTCAGGAAAGCGAGACAGTATACTGACGTTGAGACAGCTCAGTTAGTCTATTTTAGTTATTTCCATAGCGTTATGTCCTGCGTTATGTCCTACGGTATTTTATTGTGGGGAAAAGCTGCTGATATACAAAATATATTTGTCTTACAAAAACGCGCTGTGCGAGCAATATATCAGCTAGGGCCTAGAGTTTCATTAAGAGAACTTTTTAAAGACTTGGAAGAAGATTGGAATTCTCACAGTAGCATCTCAATTTACTTTTGCAAACATTCTATATAATAGGCAAAATATACATTTATACTGTAGAACGAGCGACATTCACAACTTTAACACCAGAAACAAGCACAAGCTACATGCTCCTTCCCATCGACTTCGTAAGGTCCATGATTCATTTGTGGGGGGGCTCGGATCCGTTTTTACAATAAACTTCCACTTTCTTTTCTTGACCTGCCTTTGAACTCATTTAAAGCTAAAGTTCAATCTAACCTATGTTCGAAGGCATACTATTTACGGCCGAACCCAATAACCGATCTATCACATACTGGAGATAGAAAAACAAATGAAACAACAGAAAAATCATATAGGTTTTCTGTTGTTTCATTTGTTTTTCTATCTCCAGTATGCGATAGATCGGTTATTGGTTTCGGCCGTTAGACAATAAGAACTTACAACTAGTTTGAATAAATGACTTTTGATTGATTGAGTATGGACTAATATTAACACTTATTACGATGAACTTGAAACTAGGTATTGTTAAAAAATAAGAATCGCGTGGTTTTTTATTTATAGGAAATCAAACCAATAGGGGTATTGAAGTTTTTAGGGATGGACATGAGTGTTTGCTTCAATTTACTTGGAAATTGATATGAACAATCTAAAAGTGGTACAACAAAAGCGGATCTTACGATATGTTTTATATATACATGTATGTAAAGAAAATATATTTTCTGTATTTCATAAATTCTGCGCGGCTTGCATCGGTACGGTGGCAGACCGGAATATAGTCAGCCTCCTTTAAATAATAATCTGTGGTGTCGACGGTACCTTGTCAATACATATATGAAAACATTATGTATGTTCGGAAAAATCTTCATATTTTTAATAGGATCAGCGACAGGCATAATGTTAATACTAGAAATAGAAACAAATTAGATCAACCTAGGTTTAGATTGGCTAAAGTACACACTTCTTTTATGGGGTATTGCGTAAAATTTTATAACAAAATACCAGTCGATATCCTTCAATTAAATGAGACAAAATTTAAAACATGCATAAAACGCACACTATTTAGGCAAGCATATTATAAACTGGAAGATTATATCCTTGATAAAGAATTAAAGATGCTTGGCTAAATGCCGGTCCTGCTCCACAGCCTCAACCACTTGGGTTAACAAGTTAGGATTTTTTATTTGGAAGAGATGCTCGCCCTTTTTTTTTTGTCTCATTTATTTATTCTTTTTTTTATAATTTTATTTTGAGAATAAATAATTTCTCTTTTTTACTTGTATTTGCTTGGTCATTGTGAACCATAGTTTTGTATAATGTAGAAGCAGTTTATTTTCAAATATTGTAAATTTGAGTACCATGGAGCCATTTACAGGTTATAGTTTACTTTGTGACTTGAACTAAAATGGCAGTTGAGAGTATGTCATGCTCGCTCAAATGTGTCGCTGATGGTGGCGCGTGTGTCGGATCATTCGGTTCCCTTCAAAATGGTTGAGCTAAATGGTGCCGATACACGCGTCATGTTCGTGAACGGGCGCCGTCGGTTGAGACTGGTCACCTCTTAACTGCCACTGACTTGTTTTAATCTTTATACTTTGAATTGTTTTATAGTTTCCTTTTTTTCTCTGCATTGTCCTCACACATAGAATCACCAAGGATGTAACCAATGTTATGTAATACAGAACATGATTTAAAAGAGTGTCCGTGGAGTTTCCTGCACGTTCTTCTCCATAGAGATCTACGCTTTGGAACGTGCAGATAGCTTCACCTCTTTCGACCTGACAATTCAAAAGTGCCTGTAAATGGTTTATTTGAAATAAATGCTTTGAATCTTGAATCTTGAATCACGAAATAAAACGATAGTGAAAAACATAGCTATAGAATTCCGAAATTCTATAGCAACTATTAAAGTCATGTACTTGTCAGTTGGGAATTGATATTGTAATTAATAGCATTAAATGTCGTTTCTTCTATTACAGGTAAGGGTTTTATAGTAAAAAACGTTCGAAGAATTTCATTATCACGTAAGAAAAGAAATGAAATACATTTCTTTTCTTATGTTTTGTAATCTTTAAGTTAAACGGTTTTATTGGAAAAATAAAGGTAATAATGATGTTCTAAAAGCTAAATAAAAATAAATTAGTTGGGTCCTGGGTATCACTCTATTTTCCTCATCAATCTAAGGCATTGGTCAGACAAAAATATAGTTGTTTTCAAGTTTTTAGTTAATATTCTTCATTATTTGATACATTATTCGTTATTTGTATGGAAAGGTTGAAACCTTCAAAAAATAATGTAGGCACATTATTCTACTAGTTAAGCCCTTTCATTTGATACCCATATTAAGGGACTTGTGGAAAAATATGTAAACCGCCATCTTGTGGCGGCGGCCATCTTGCACCGATTTTCATCAAGAAGAAGCTAAGAACACTCCCAAATAATGCACCTTTCAAACAAAAAAAAACGAAATTGGGAGCTACGATGCGACAGACAGACTCACAGACACGTCAAATTTATAGCACTCCATCGTTTTTGCGTCGGGGGTTAAAAATACATTAAATTAATACAAAATACTGATCGAAACCACTGCACATCGTGAGCTGTTTTTCGGTCTTTGGGCGTAACAAATACAAATATAGCATGTTTAAATTATAAAATAATGAAAAAAAATAAGATTCAGGCGGCTTCGCTTGCGTGAGAGCGCCCGGTATAAAAAAAGTCCTTTATCCTATTGCAGAAAGTGGTGTAATTAAATCAAAGGGCTTTTTGATAAATTCCAAGTAGGTACATGAAACAACATACGTGATACATTTTCCATCAATTTTCACCCCCTTGATCTTTTAATTTAAGAAATATAGGAACAGCGGGCGTGTACACAACATAAAGAATACTTTTTATTTGATAGGTAATCGTCAAATGACTTCTTGCTCTCTGGGCAGAGCGGAAAGAAGTGTCAAGAGCTTATTAACTAAGCCACCCGTGGTCCTCCTAATGTCGTTTGCGTTCCAGGGCCGCGGTGACTCTTTAGAACAAATTAAGCAACCCTAGCAGGCCAGTGCCTGCTAAGGTTGCTTACTTAATTTTTCTTCCTTAATTTGTTTAAATTCTTTTCTGACACATCTTTGCGTGCGTGGAGCACAACGTGCCGTCGACCCGGGCCTGGTTGTTATCGGACGGCGAGTCACCCATCGCACGCCGTCCGCAGGCCCGTGCCTACGGTTCGCGGCGGCGCGCGGCGGCACAAAGCACTGCTGCAGGCTCTTTCACCCACTACAACGCTATTACATAGTACATACTCGTACATGACCGAACTATTTATTCCTCTAATTGATTTTTGACTGGTTACACTGGCCCATACATGTCAGATGAAGAGAAACTACCACACATGTAACGATAGCCCTCTGCACCGCACCGTCTTGCTAACCCTCGTGTGTTATTGAATCACGAGTACGCGACGCCTGTGCCAGTGACGCAACGCGCCCGCTTCGTTTACGGAACAATAACACGTTAGTCGTTCCTACTGGGCTTCCGCTCATTGTGATTAAACGATACTTAAATGCCGAAAGGTAGTACTTTATTTATAGTACGGATTCTTATTGCAAACCTGTACATTTTATATTTTAAATACTAATGTAACTTTATACAATCAAAATAAATATAAAAAACTTAAATGCGTATGGCAATGCTTATCCTCTGGCCGAGGTAAAAGCCAGCGCTTGGGTCACATGAAGTGTCAACTAAGCGTTTAGCAAGTACTTTAAATATCGCATGAGCACTCGGACCCACGTTCCAAGAGTTTCAAGCACATGCTCGAAAATATAATTGCCAACATGGTATTCTATTTCCGCCGTTTGAAGTTCTCAGCAGCTGCAGTGGCAGCACCAGCACTATACGACGAGCTGACAAGATGGGATGCGCAAAAGTACCGGCTGGCGTATCGTTACACACTTTAGGCCTACCCATAATCCACGGTCATGACATAGACATACCGTCCGGTCGCGTGTCAGGCCATTCGGCTCTTATATTCCGACGGTGACAAAAGCGCGTAGAAAATATCAGTAATGTTTGCGTGACGCTTTGTGACACGTCATGGTGCAATGCTACTACTGGCTACTGGCACCTTCACCACGGTGACAGCGATGAGAAGGGAAGTAGTATCTTCAAACTAGGTGCCTACATTTGAAGAGGCGCGACGGTAGTGCATGAAGCCAGAGGCCCGATTCCCACTCACCCCACAGCCAGCAGGCGCGCACACTCCGCAAAAGTAACAGAAGTGCCAATTAGGTTCTACTGAACTCCTCTGCAGAGAGGCTTATCCTACCTTCTATGGTAAGATGGGTTTGTCGGGTGAATTTGCATAGATATAGAAGTTTCTGGCCTCCGGACTTCCCGTTACGACTACCAAACATGTTCGAATGACAGTCGCAACCAACGACATGCTTTCCGAGCTACGGTGGCAACTCAATATGTATTAGATGGTCACCCATCCACGACCACATCCCGCCAAACGTAGCTTAACTTCAAAGTTCGATTTGTAAAGGCTCTCACATGTGCACATATTTGAAACAATTCAGTTGGTAATCATTATGAATTTCCGCTACCCAAACAAGAATACACCTCGCACGTGGTCGTTTTTTGATGTAAATACGTCTTTAAAATTGCTTCCATATTGTCCATAGTAGTCAGGTCAAAAACTAATGATAACAAAATTGAGGGATACAATTTGGTGTTTCAGCTACATTTCTCTCATCTGCATCCAAAATTTAATTACACAACTGTATAGCTAATAGATCAAAGAATTCTATACGTAGTGAGGACTGTGACGCGAAGCGCGCGTTGCATGGAGAGGCGCCGCCAGTTTAAAGTCAGTTGCTGCGTTTCGACATTTCCATTTATTATAACTGTTGATTCGGAGAAACTATGACATTCGTTTAGGTTTAAATCATGAGCTCTCACCAAAATCTATCGATTGTACATATAAAGCATTAGTGTACAGCTTGGCAAAAATGTCCTGAAACGGAGCTAAAATATTTAATCACTGGCAACACCGCTTTTGTCACGTCAATTCAGTACATGTTCTGTCATTTTATAGAATCGGTGATAGTTTTTCGTGTTTTTTTGTCTAGAATTGTGTTATTGAGGTGATATTGAAAACCCACTGCATTAAAAATAAGCAGGTCTGTAATCCGCAGCTCCGCTAGAGCGATCATATATAAAGTATATGTGAGATGTTTGGCAGAACTTGAAGCCGGACAAATTTTATCTGATATCAACGATGAAAAAGAACTGCTGAAATGACTGGTAAAAGGTAATTTTATTTATGTAACTAGATGTATTATGTGTGTGTCTACTTTAAAAATGTACTATAAACCTTTCATAGCATTATTAAAAATGTACTATAAACCTTTCATAGCATTATTAAAATTTACATCCAAGAATTTGAGGTTATGTTTATAAAATGCATTTGACATGTAGCGTGTTTGTATAATTTTGATAGTTTTTGTTAAATTACAGAACAAAAATGAAAAGAGTATTTTTTTAGGTAAATCTGTCAGTACTATAAGACGAATTGCATTAGAAGGACAAAGAAACAGAGGTGAGGTGTGTTCTGCTCTCCAGACTCCCACCTTATCACTGTGACCTAAATCCCATCGAACTGATCTGGGGTATCGCAAAACATAAAATTGCCTCCCATAATATAGGATCGGTTGACATCAAGGTATTTTAAAATATTAATTTATTTTACATTCCTTAAATATGTAAATAATTTGCAATTTTTAACTGCTTTTGTTTTATTGATCTAGGCAGTATAGCTAGCTAGGCAGTATTAGAGAAGACTCACTCATGGATGAAGACATTACGGCGCATTTTTTATTCTAAATAAAAATATGATAGTTCCCTGAGAATATTGTTTTAAATAAAAAATATTATAATATTTTTACATGAATAGTTTATTTTATTTTCGTCATTATCTTAACCAATATTCTCAATGTATGTCATAGATTAATAGCTAAACCGAGTTAAATGACATTGACGAATATTCTTTTGTACGGAGCTATCGCCTAGGTTTTCGCAAAATAATACGTGGGAAAATTAATCTTAAGGTAGGTAGTAGGGTCCACTTGCGATAGGGGGGCTGAGTCCGGCGCCTCTGGAGGGGAGCCTAGTGCTGAGCCAGGTGCGGAACCTGGTGCGGCAGGAGCTGGCTCCCTTCCGGAAGCAGTTCTCCACCCTGGAGGACATGGTCCGGCGCCCCCCAACAGCGGCGACACAGAAGGCCCCGGGCCGGCACAAGGCGGCCTCTTACGCAGCCGCGGCGGCTGCTGGCCCTGCAACGTCCGGCCAGGCGGCGAAGGCCAAGGGAGCAGCCGCGCCAGCGCCTGTGACGCCGGCGACTGCGACGCCGGCGAAGACCAAGGCGGCCCCGGCGAAGAGGGGGAGGAGGAAGGCTGGAGGAGCGGCTAAGGCTGCGGCGCCAGTGGTGCCGCTGCCGCCCCCACCCCCACCCTCGGACCCTCCTGCGGCCGAGGCCGAGTGGCAGGTTGCTGGCCAGAAACGGCGGGTCGCGAAAGCGACCAAAAACAAGGCGAGGAGGCAGCGGCGGAAAGCCAACGCCATTGCGGCGAGGCTTCGCGCCCCGAAATCCGCGGCTGTGGTGCTCACACTGCAGCCGGAAGCGGAACAGAGGGGCGTGACGTATCTCGCCGTACTGAAGCGGGCGAAGGAGGCGGTGAGCCTCCAAGAGCTGGGCATCAGCGGGGGCATCGGGGTCAGGAGGACCTTAACCGGTGCCCGCAAGCTCGAGCTCGCCGGAGCGGAGAGTGGCCCGTTCGCGGACGCCCTGGCCGAAAGGCTGAGGGCGGTCCTACCCGCGGACGAGGTCCGAGTGTCCAGGCCGACTAAGCGCATCGATATGCGTGGGCCTGGATGACTCCGTGACGGAGGAGGAAGTTGTGGCCGCCGTCGCCAGGACTGGGGGGTGCTCTGCCGAGCTTGTCAAGGCGGGCACCCTCCGGCCTGACAACACGGGCATGCAAACCCTTGTGGTGAGCTGCCCCGTGACGGCGGCCAGAACTGTGTCGGAGGGCCGAAGGCTCTTGGTGGGATGGGTGTCTGCGCGGGTAAAACTGCTAGAACCCAGACCTCTGAGGTGCTACCGCTGCCATGTGGGTAACCACACGGGAGCTATGTGCCCCTCGGAGGTCGACCGCAGCGGACTCTGTTTCCGCTGTGGTCAGCCCGATCATAAGGCCGGCTCGTAAAAAAAAAAAGGGTCCACTTGCGATATTATTTGTTTCTTGAAATTTAAAGTAGGGTAATTTATAAAAACCGTTAATGAACAAATTTATTAAAAAAAAAATCATCGTACTTATTACTTAGTACGAAAGATGGAACGTGGAAAGTCACCAGGTCATGACGGCATAAGTATAGAACATTTGCGATATGCAGGTGCACATCTGCCCAGAGTCTTGAGTCTACTGTTTAACTTTTGTGTAGGTCACTCTTTTATTCCGGAGGATATGTTGAAAACAGTAGTAGTTCCTATTGTAAAGAACAAGACCGGGGATCCATCTGACAAGCGTAACTACCGCCCGATATCATTGGCCACTACCGTGGCGAAGGTCCTCGACAGTATCTTGAACGCACAGCTGAGCAAACACCTTCAGATCCATGACTTGCAGTTTGGCTTCAGACCCAACCTGTCAACGGAAATGGCGATTATGTGTCTGAAACAAACTGTACGGTATTATACTGACAGGAATACGCCGATATATGCATGTTTTCTTGATCTGTCGAGGGCGTTCGACCTGGTCAATTATGATATTCTGTGGCATAAACTACTTGAGGAAACCACTGTGCCGAGGGAGACGGTATCCCTCCTCAAGTACTGGTACAGTAATCAAAAAAATGCGGTCAAATGGGTCGGTTCGCTTAGTCAGGAATATCCTCTGAAATGCGGTGTCAGGCAAGGTGGGTTGACTTCTCCGAGTTTGTTTAACTTATTTGTTAATCAGCTGATTGGCAGGCTCAGCAGAGCTATGGTCGGATGTTCGATAGACGGAACCGTGATTAATAATATTAGTTATGCGGACGACATGGTTCTGCTGAGCCCGTCAGTGAGTGCGCTTAGAAGACTTCTGGGCATTTGTGAAGCGTATGCCACGTCGCATGGACTCAAGTATAATGCTAGTAAGAGTGTCCTCATGGTATTCAAGGCGGGGAACAAAGCTCCATCAAATGTGCCACCAATTAGGATCGGGGGGGCGTCACTAGTAAGGGTGACTGAAGCAAAATACTTGGGTCACATGCTGACGGATCGCCTGCAGGATGATGCAGACTTAGAGAGGGAAAGGAGGGCGTTGGCAGTCCGCTGCAATATGTTGGCCCGCAGATTCGCACGATGTACTACAGATGTAAAACTGTTACTTTTCAGAGCCTTCTGTCAGTCATTCTATACCTGCAGTCTGTGGATCAACTATACGCGGCGGGCATTCAATGCCCTGCGTGTTCAGTACAATGACGCTCTGAGGGCAGTGTTGAGGAAACCCAGGTACTGCAGTGCTTCAGAAATGTTTGCGGCAGCTTCCATCGATGATTTCTTCTCCATCATCAGGAAAAGAACCGCATCGAAGATGAGCAGGGTCCGTGGTAGCACCAACACTGTCCTCAGAACGTTAGCGAGCAAAATAAACGGTCCGTTTACTGTTTACTGGGCAAGTATTCACTTGCTCAGGAATAGGAAATAGACCGTGATATTATGTAGGTACTTGTACTATACCTACTGATTTTAACTTTGTACTAACAATTTACTAACACCCTGTTATTTGTATTTTTATGTGTTATACTAACAACCTTACTAACGTTTCATTTGTTAAAAATTTATGGACACATGTCTGAAATAAAGATATATTATTATTATTATTATTTTTAACGAATACTTAAAAATAACCTCCAATAAAATAAAGTATCAAAACCGTTATTGTCATACTACATAGGGTTACAAGCTGCGCGAATGTAGCGACACCATTATTTTCACGACTTTTTTTGCCAAGCTGTAAAATAGTTACAGTGAATATATATGATGTTAAAATAAAAAATATATAATTTCTGCCTATACGCGTGTAAAAGCCAAATCCAAATACAGAAATCGAATACGGTTGGAAAGGGCTTCTCAAGAGTAATCGAATAATACCAATAACCATAGATATAATAAACAAGGAGATATGCCCTGTAGCCGAAAATGTATCGGAACCTGTGTCTCCTGTTTTGCCCTACCACCCGGCAACTACTACGAATGCAGTTCAGTAAAAGCAATAGATACGCAGTCGCGCACACACCCGCATTTTTGAAATCGGACTGTACTACACAATCAATTATAAACCTTATCCTAATAAACACAGCGTATATTTACAGTACACCGTGCAACTTACTCACACAAAAACAACGCTGGGTATCGTTGTGCTGTGCAAAAGCAATTTATTTTACATATACGCTAGTGATTGACTTATCGATTCTGGCATTTATTACACACGCCATGCTGCCCATGTATAACAAATAAATAGCATGAATATGTTGACTATTTTAAGCAAAGGTCACTAATAAATTATCTTAAACATGCCGATTACTATAATGCATTCGAAACTTTATCGAAAGTAAAATACAATTACCATAAAAAGTAAGGAAGTAGCACGAGGATAAGGCATACATACGATAATTCAAAGCCAAAAACACTTGAACGATTATTTACCAAAAATTTATTGCAATCTAAGAAAGTTTGGTACACTTTTGTAATATTTCATTCAACAATCGACATTGTTGTCGACAGTGTATCTGCACAATTACATCACTAACTCGCGGCAAGAAGCAGCGGCCGTACTATGCGATACATCGGCTTGCTAAAGTATCGTTTTGTGATTTTTACATTGCTCATCCAGTCACTTAGCGACAAACTTAGGTAGTGGTTAAGGAGCAGTGTATTCATTGTAATATGTTATTGTCGCTGTGACATTTGAAAACAAAAATAACATAGTATAAGCAAGAAATATTTTACGATTTGTTGTTTTTCATGATTTTAAAGACAAATATAGTAAAATACTTGTATTTTGATATGGTAAGTGATTCCATAATTAACAAAGTTTTGGTTTATGCTTCGGTTTTTACAAGAAAACACTGAACAACACGGCATTCTTATATTTTATCACGCTCACGGTCGTAAGCGCACTAGTTCGCGGATTCGACCATTGCGTAAGACATGCTCGCCCAGAGCATGTCGCGAGGACACCGACACGCCCCCTTGCCACTTCTCCTGTATTTTATATTTCTATGCCAATAACACTATATGAGCGAGTGAAGCAGTGCCGGGTACGTAAAAGAATTAATGCGGCCGAAGGGATCAACGACGGCGCCAGTACAGCTGAGCTGGGGCGGTTGACATTATGAAAATCTCATCCTTAACGTACAACTCACAGTCATGTCCATGACGCAGCCACACCCCAATTTTTTTTTCAGAGTTTTTGATTTCACAGATTCGTGATTAGGAACCCTATGAAAATTACACCTATTACAAAAAACTAGAAAACAATTGTCCGTGCCATTTTGACTCATACTTATTAAGTTTTATTGAGAAAGGTTATTTCATGTAGAATTTGGTCGAAAGTAGAAGATAGTTTTAGAACCACAATTTGAAAATATATTTTGTAAGTGTAATTTGAATTGCCCAAAACATATTTCCATGCATTTTTCCGTGTCATGCATGTCGTGTATTTTCTGTTTAATTATTTATTAAAACTTTATGCACTAGTAAAAAAAAACTACAAAGGCGGACTAAAAAATCGAAACGTATTTTTGTATAGCAACTAGCTGACCCAGCAAATGTTGTTTTGCCATATAAAATAAAATAAAATATATTTAGGTTTATCGTAGAGGGTTGAAAATTTAGGGTTGTAAATATTTTTGTGTGTTATATCATAAAAACTAAAATCAAAAAAATTAGTCCAAAATAAAAAATAAAATTTAGGGGTAACCACCCTTATCATTTAGGGGTATAAAAAATAGCTAGAAGCCGATTCTCAGACCTACTGAATATACATATAAAATTTCATACAAATCGGTCATTTTGACATTTTGTAGGCAACGTACACACTGAAAATATTATACATAAAACTGTGAATAGTTACTTATAAAATATTTCCGAAATACGAGCACCTTTTGATCTTGAATAACACAGACAATTAATTGCCTGCGCTGCGCAAAATTAACCTTGGCTACGATGAATCTGTTGCGTAGCTTTTTTTTCTTTATTGTTTAAAAACCATTTTAATTACATTAAAAAGCATAAACAATAATCATCAAAATTCAAAATTCAAAAGTCATTTATTCAAACTAGGCTGATAGACAGCACTTTTTGAACGTCAAATTTTACATAAAGACAGTCCCCCAAAACGCCCACCCGTCACCACTTCCTAGTGTTTTAGCTGGGAAGAAGAAGTGGCGCAACAAACTCCCCAGCAACACATCATTATTGCTTATTGTATTTGATGCCTTAAAAGTATTCTTTCCTAATATCTTAGTATCGATTTAAGAGCGATGCTCGCTAATTTAAATTAATCGAGTAGGTTGAAATTCAAAAAAATATCGATTGGCATAATCGTTTTGGTACACCCTAACAATAAAAAAACAATATGAATGATAATTGATGGTGATTATCACATTTATATTATACACTTCGATTTTATTTTGGTTAAATATTAAAGAATTATTGACGCTAACATATGAGCTTTTTATCTAATTAACGCCCATACATAAGATTTTTAAAGTAGCTTTATTAAAAACGGCATTATTAATTAGGATGTCGTATGACGTAACTCTTAGTACCAATTGGTACTACTACCGAACGACACGGTTAAACATTAATAGTCTGTGCTTGTGCAAACATGTGCCGTTGTTCGCCAAACTCAAAATAGTATTTGTTTTTATGAGATGAAAACGAACTTTTCGCCACACCTTTGGGCTGCCAGAGAGATCTTAAAAATATATACCTACCAAAAACATTTTCATGTAAAAATGTTGCCAAGACGAGTCTACGTAAGCTACGTAGTCCCTGTGAAAAAGTTATCAGATCTCGTATAAAGCCAAGCTCTAAAGACTGCACGCTCTAAACCTACAAGCTCTACACTATCACACACACAGCGCCATCTAGTGACGCCGGACCGTGTTTAAGCTTTTACCCCCATTGTTTAAGAGTTAGGGGATGATTTTCGAGAAATTGTGACGTACGTATTTTTTATTTGTTATAAGTAGTATTTTAATTAATTTTCACTTATGTAGCACAAACTGTAGTGCAAGTCTCATACAACTTCCACCGTAGTAGGTACTATTATCTAATATGTGCTTCCACCGCATATTCCCAGGGGATAGGTTAGGTCAGGTTGTTTTTTTAACTGTTGTCTTTGTAGTAATATTAGCTTACACACCAAATTTATTTATTTATTTATTAAAGGCAAACCAACAGCTTCTGTATACAGCATTACATATGTAATAATAGCAAAAGCATCAGACTTATACAGAATAATATAATTTCCTATAATTTCATCTTTATTTCGACTTCAGAAAGTATTAGTAATCTGTGCCCTAACGGTTTCGATGATCAGTGGGTCTGTGACAAAATCGAGGGTATTGAGATATTAATAAAATCGAAAGTATAATAGCTACGATATTCAAACTTTTTAAATGCTTAAAGTTTGTACTGATGGCATTCTGTTGGCGCTGCTGCTTCCGGTGACCAAACATAACTCCAGTATCACGAGTCAAGAGACGAACCGTGGGTCCAGTGCTGCCACCTGCTCGGACCAGACGTTGAAACATTGCTGGCCAATCACTGGCTACCTGCTTTGCATGATGTCACTTCGGTGGGGGATACCAGTCTTTAAAAACCCCGAGCTCAGTGCACTGAGCCTCTTTCTTCACTCGTGCTTCGTAGTAGAAACATCAATTTATGTCATTAGTTTTTGCCGGATAATTATTGTAATTAATTCATTATTTGGTATTTAATTAAAAGTGATTAAAGTATTACTTATATTCTTATAAAAGTGATTAAAGTGTTATTTATTCCTGCCTAAAGAAGACAAGAATCTTCTTTAGGCAGGAATAAATAACACTTTAATAATTAAATATTTTTAACTATTTAGCATCATCCAAAGCAAAGTTATGAGAGTTCAAAAAAAACGACGAAGCGTTACGACAAAAGGTAGGTAGTGCCCTTGCGCTTCGCTTGGCTCGTCTTACCGTGCCCCCCGATAGAATTTTTTATTTTAGGCGTTTTAGACTTTGTTTACCCTTTAAATCATACATACACTCACGCCTAAATGGCACTAAATCTTATATCATATCGATTTACGAGTATAACGACTGAAAGTAGCTGAGAATTTCTCACCAATGTAATCACTCATTTCGTTCTCATTTGATTTAGCAGAAAAGTCTGCTTCATCATCCAACCCTGATCAATATTTTTATAACCTACTAGCTGCTGCCCGCAGCTTCGCCCGCGTGAATGTCGGTAATTATCCCAAGGGAACATAATAAAAAAAAATATATAAATAAAAAATATCCTATGTTACTTCTAATACCTCCAAGAATATGTGTACAAAGTTTCATGATGATTCGTCAAGTAGTTTTTGCGTGAAAGCGTAACAAACATCCACACTTTCACATTTATAATATTAGTAATAACCTATTCATTGAGACCATTTATTTTATTATATTCCAGGTCCTGCTAGGATCCCCACCCAATGTGTCTCCACGTTGTCGTCGTGGTGGGGCTTGAGCGTCCCAATGATCTTGCGAGCTTTCCCGGTAGAGCCACTCATGCCGGAAGGTCGCAAGTGAGGGATCAGACCAAGAGAGACACACGCTTGCTCGCTGCTCTCTGGTACGCGTCTGATCATCAGACGTGACTGTGAGAGCAGCGAGCAGGTGGAGAGGTGAGGTTAGGAGAGAGGGCCCTGAGAAGGGGCGGAGCGAAAAGGGACCACACCCTTAAAAGGAACAAAATATGAAAAAAGACGCTTGCAAAATGAGTCCACAGGTGGGTCCCGACTGCTCAGCGGTCGGGGAATCCCACCCCGCTTCGGCGGGCTGCCCTCCGTACTCTGGGGTGGGCACCAAACGTCTTCCGCTTGCCAGTGGCAATAAGAGCCGAGGAGGCTCCAATTCATCGTCGTCATCCGGATCCGCCTCCTTTAAGGAGCTGATGGCGCACGAATTTGCAGAGGAGGGTTCGCCTGAGCACCGGGGTGGCGTGGAGTTGGATTCCGGCTCCGCGCTAGACCTAGTAACGGTCAGCTCGGCGGGCTCGGGAGACGAGAGAGGGGGTGCCGCTGCGGAGAACGTAAAGTTCTTCCGCAAGCGGCCCAGACGGGAGGATGACAGGGAGTCGTCCTCTGAGGGTGAATTTGCATCCGCCCGAAAGATCCCCACCGCTAGGCGGGGCAGGGGCTGTGAGGCGGGGAGAGGGCTGACTCCCTCTACCCGGGAGGTGGAGCGTCGGGCCGAGAGGTTGGCGGGGGAGGGGCGTCGCCCTGGAGGGGGCGGTCGCAGGGCTCCCACCACTCGTCCGCTTCCTCTCGACTCCGACGACTCGGAGTCCCCGAGTGAGGTACCTCCCGCTGCTGCTGAGGAGAAGAGGGCCAAGCGGGAGGAGGTCGTGGAGGCCGCGATCCGCGCTGTGGCCTTCAAGAGGAAGCAGTCCTCTAAGAGGGAAGCCATCAGCGCGGCCAAGGCCTCCATTCTGGCGGCAGCGGCGGTCAACAACGGCGGGTCCGGAGAGGCGACAGAGTTGCGGGCGGAGGTCGCCCGCCTCGCGGCCGTAACGGAGCGACTCATAGCGGAGAATGAGTCGCTCCGGAGGGACCTGGCTGGCATGGCCAGAGCGGCCTCGGAGGAGCCGCAGGGGGGGCCGAGTCCGGCGGCGCTGGAGGGGAGCCAAGTGCTGAGCCAGGTGCGGAGCCTGGTGCGGCAGGAGCTGGCTCCCTTCCGGAGGCAGGTGTCCGTCTTGGAGGACATGATCCGGCGTCCCCCGTTGGCGGCGGCACAGAGGCCCCCGGTACAGCAGAAGGCGGCTTCGTACGCAGCCGCGGTGGCTGCTGGCCCGGGAACGTCCGGCCGGGCGAAGGCCAAGGCGGGAGCCGCGCCAGCGCCTGTGACGCCGGCGCCCGCGACGCCGGCGACGACCAAGTCGGCCCCGGCGAAGAGGGGTAGGAGGAAGGCTAGAGGAGGAGCGGCTAAGGCTGCAGCGCCAGTGGTGCCCCAGCCGCCCCCACCCCCACCCCCACCCTCGGACCCTCCTGCGGCCGAGGCCGAGTGGCAAGTTGCTGGCCAGAAGAGGAAGGCCAAAGAGGCGGCTAAGAAGAAGGCGAGAAAGCAGCGGCGGAAGGCCAACGCCATTGCGGCGAGGCTTCGCGCCCCGAAGTCCGCGGCTGTAGTGTTAACACTGCAGCCGGAAGCGAAACAGAGGGGCGTGACTTATCTCGCCGTATTGAAGCGGGCGAAGGAGGCGGTGAGCCTCCAAGAGCTGGGCATCAGCGGGGGCATCGGGGTCAGGAGGACCCTAACCGGTGCCCGCAAGCTTGAGCTCGCCGGAGCGGAGAGTGGCCCGTTCGCGGACGCCCTGGCCGAAAGGCTGAGGGCGGTCTTACCCGCGGACGAGGTCCGGGTGTCCAGGCCGACTAAGCGCATCGACATGCGCATAGTGGGCCTGGATGACTCCGTGACGGAGGAGGAAGTTGTGGCCGCCGTCGCCAGGACTGGGGGGTGCTCTGCCGAGCTCGTCAAGGCGGGCACCCTCCGGCCTGACAACACGGGCATGCAAACCCTTGTGGTTTTGGAGGTATGCGGAACAGAGAGTAAAGTCCCGCAAACCTCCGTTGAAAAGGGAGGATCCTCCGGCCAGACGTGATGTTGTCTGGTGGGCAGCTGCCCGATAGATGATTTCGGGCTGTCGTATATGTTCTAATCGCGCGGAGAACTTTGATTGCGCGATGCAGGATTAGTTCTTATGTGGCGCCATAGATGTCGCTACATCACTCCTCTCCGGAGATCGGAGATCGATGGTTCTTGATGCGTGCCAGGCCAGTGGTAGGTTGGTTCCAGTGGGTCGGAACCGAATGCCGCAGAGTTCTCGGTGAGTCGGAACTGTCTGCGCTGATGCCCCAGTGAGTCGGGGTGGTGCTGTCCCAGTGAGTCGAGATGATGCCCCAGTGAGTCGGGGTGATGATGTCCCAGTGAGTCGGGATGATGCTGCAGGCTCCAGTGAGTCGGAGTAGTGCTGCTGGCTCCAGTGAGTCGGAGCGGTGCTGTGCGACGTAGTGGCTTGACTGCTTGCGTCGACCAGGAGAGGTTCTTCATGGCTCTTCATGTGACTGGCCGAAGGTTCAGTGTGCTTCACCAAAGTCGCTGATGAGGCTGAGGGTGATGACCAGGTATGACCAAGTAGGCATGCTGGTGGTCAGGATACCCTTTATAGCCGTGGGTGCTGGCTGTATGGCTTCTTGCTGCTCGAAAGCTTGAGAGAAGTGATGATGACGTCACGAAGTAGTAGCTGCACGAAGGCTGCGCTGACGTTCTTTGTCGAGGGTCACCAGTTTGGAGGTATGCGGAACAGAGAGTAAAGTCCCGCAAACCTCCGTTGAAAAGGGAGGATCCTCCGGCCAGACGTGATGTTATGTCTGGTGGGCAGCTGCCCGATAGATGATTTCGGGCTGTCGTATATGTTCTAATCGCGCGGAGAACTTTGATTGCGCGATGCAGGATTAGTTCTTATGTGGCGCCATAGATGTCGCTACATGGTGAGCTGCCCCGTGACGGCGGCCAGAACTGTGTCGGAGGGCCGAAGGCTCTTGGTGGGATGGGTGTCTGCGCGGGTAAAACTGCTGGAACCCAGGCCTCTGAGGTGCTACCGCTGCCATGTGGGCAACCACACGGGAGCTATGTGCCCCTCGGAGGTGGACCGCAGTGGACTTTGTTTCCGCTGTGGTCAGCCCGGTCATCGGGACGGCTCGTGTGAGGCCACGCCGCACTGCAGTGCATGTGCGGCTGCTGGCAAGCCGGCCGAGCACTGGGCTGGGGGAAGGGCCTGCGCGCCATCCGCCCCGACCAAGGGCAAGAGGTCCGCCGCCGCCGCCGCCTCTGCCGCCGCC
Source organism: Hecatera dysodea (assembly GCA_905332915.2). Lineage (NCBI taxonomy): Eukaryota > Metazoa > Arthropoda > Insecta > Lepidoptera > Noctuidae > Hecatera > Hecatera dysodea. Next base: position 30,106,552 of record HG995286.1, read on the forward strand.
GCGGCTTCCGTCGCCGCTTCTGCCGCTACTGCTGTGGGTGCTGCGACTCCTGGTTCTCGGGAGGGGGCCGAGATGGAGTGCCAGTAATGGTCCCATCGTGGCCTCCTCCAGAGACAAGTCGGCCGCTGTGCTATTGCGCAGTGGCTGATGCCTGGGGACGGTGAGCGTGGGTGGCTCGCCGTCCGATACCAGGCTGAGTCGACGACGCGTTGTGCTTCACGCGCGCCTCAAGGAGCCGTCAGCACCAGAGACGGGGCCCCATAGGGTCGGTGCCTGCTAGGGTTGCGGAATTTGTTCGAAAGAGTTACCGCGGCCCTGGAACGCAAAGGGCACATGGAGGAGCACGGGTGGGTTTTAGTCAGTAAAAGTCTGACACTCCCTACCGCTCCACCCAGGGCGGGGGGGGGGGGGTCATTTGATGATTTCCTATCCAAAAAAAAAAAAAAGTCCTGCTAGGATAGCTCGCTGACCAATAAGGGCCAGGCCCGGGCTGACGCGACGGCGCGTTGTGTTCCACGCACACGCACGTCTCAAAGAGAGATCAGCATATGTCGGGGCCCGATAGGACCAGTGCCTGCCAGGTTTCAGGCCGCAGCCCTGAAACGTAACGGCGCGCGGCGTAACGAGATACAATAAATCCACGCGCTCCAAATGGAGAGCACACGATTCACTAAAAACGAGTTTATTTTTTAAATAATATGTATATGTTACTGCAAAAGCCCGAACTACGGTAAATCCAGTAAATCCAATTTACCAGTAAAACCTAAGACTTACCAACTCTTAATGGTGGTGATCATCGTTTATTTCGAACTATTACCATCATTCACTCGGTAAATTTTAGGATTTACCTCAAACACAGTAAATGTTGAAATAAATATGTCAGAATGTGTTCGGCGTATGGTCTCGTTCTCGTGGCAGTCTGCAGCCCCCACTACCTGTTCCATCTCCCTCTACTGTCTCCGCTTGCTTTAGTCAGTCGGTTGACAATCGAAATTGAGGTTGATTCGAGTTTTGTTTATGTATTTACTGTCTAGAAGTAATTTATGATGATGATGAAAATAATGGTCGAGATCATGGCAAGGAAGAAGGATAATAAATTTTATCTTGATGAAAAATATGCAAAGGGTTTCTAGGAAGTAAAACTGGAAAGAACTTAAAAAAGAATCTTACTAATCGAATCGAAGAATCTTACTAATCGAACTTAAAAAAATATATCTTCTTATCGTTGTCGTTAGTGTATGTGGACAAGCCGAACACGATTGAAGCCTTGCTCGAAAAAGTGACGCAAAAGTGGACCTTCCGAATGGACCATTTAAAACGGAGCCGCGGACAACATTTAAATGAAGTTATTTAGATTTAAAAAAAACTACTCTTAAAAAATCACCCAATATATAAAATTCTGGTGTCACGGAGTTCGTGGTTGAACTCCTCCAAAACGGCATTTTCTTTAATCTTAGCGTGCATATTGGCTAGGGTGGCGAATCGGACAACATCTATTTTTCATCCCCCTAAATGTTAAGGGTGGTCCACCCCAAAAAATATATTTTATTTTATGTGGCAAAACGACGTTTGCCGGGTCAGCTAGTAATATACAGTCTGCGACAGTAGGATAACCTCACCTGATTTTTGCGTGTTATTATATTTATTTTTTTAACAAAAAATACTATTACCGATATACTTTAATCAGAGAGAGGTTTATAAGTATCAAATCCGAAGAACTGTAAATAATAGCGTAGTTGTTTTTACACGCGAACAATGTAACCTCACCAGTTTTATTTCGACCTGGAAGGGAAGCGCACGTCTGTTTCTTGTATGAAATACATTCTACGCAATTTAGATAGACATCGTAAATTGCTGTTTATTTTACTGTAGCAAAATGCCCCGTGGAAAAGTACTGAGTAGTGAAGAAATAGCCCAAATTGTTATATTAAAAAAAGAAAATTATTCTAACCGTCAAATTGCAATAAAACTAAAACGAAGCCCTAGAGTTATCAATAATTATTTCAAAGATCCAGAAAATTATGGAAAAAATCAAAAAGGTCGTACAGGGAAAGCAGTAACAGAGAGAGAGAGACGTGCTATATTGAGAGAAGCTTCAAATTCAGCGAGTACAGCAAGACAGATTAAAGCAAGTGTGGGAGTTTCGGCAAGTATTCGAACTGTCCAACGAGTTATCAAATCTTCACACCATATTCAACGCAAGAAACAAGATTCAAGATTCAAAGCATTTATTTCAATTTAACCCTTTATAGGCACTTTTGAATTGTCAAGTCGAAAGAGGTGAAGCTATCTGCACGTTCCAAAGCGTAGATCTCTATGGAGAAGAACGTGCAAGAAACTCCACGGACACTCTTTTAAATTATGTTCTGTATTACATAACCTTGGTTACATCCTTGGTCGCTTCTATATGTGAGGACAATGCAAAAAAAAGGAAACTATAAAAACAATTAAAAGTACAAAGATTAAAACAAGTCAGTGGCAGTTAAGAGGTGACCAGTCTCAACCGACGGCGCCCGTTCACGAACATGACGCGTGTATTGGCACCATTTAGCTCAACCATTTTGAAGGGAACCGAATGATCCAACACACACGCCACCATCAGCGAAACATTTGAGCGAGCATGACATGCTCTCAACTGCCATTTTAGTTCAAGTCACAAAGTAAACTATAACTTATCACATGTAAATGGCTCCATGGTACTCACATTTACAATATTTGAAAATAAAATGCTTCTACATTATACAAAACTATGGTTTACAAAAACCAAGCAACTACAAGTAAAAAAAAGAGAAATTATTAATTATCAAATTAATATTATATATAAAAAAAGAATAAATAAATGAGACAAAAAATAAAAAAGGGCGAACTGTGGGCGAAGGGGAAACTGAAGAGAAAACCTGTTCTTAGCTTAAATCGTCGTGATGTGCGACTTGCGTTTGCACGTGTTCATATGGGATGGACAAATGAATGGGAAAATGTTGTTTTCACTGATGAAAAAAAAAATTAATTTGGACGGTCCTAACGGTAATCAATATTATTTTCACGATTTAAGAAAAAATGAGGTGATTCTGTCACGAAGACAGGCCTCTGTCGGAAGTGTTATGATTTGGGGAGCATTGACTAGCAAAGGAGTTATAGATATTGTATTTTTGGAAGGAAAACTAAATGCAGAAAAGTATATAAATGTTATTTGTTATGTAAATTACTGTTAATTTTTCTAAAATACTGTTTAATATTTTTCACAGACCTGAATATACTTTATTTCTTGTAAAAAAAGTTGGCAACCCTATGCACAGTATACCGGAATACAATCTCTACTTGGAACTTTAATGACAAGCTTTAAGATAGGACCGATTGTTTTCAAAATCAATACAAAGATTTCTTTTCTCGAAATACCAATCACATGTCAAAATTGGGAAATACTGCCTCATTCGTTTTTTATTTCGTTTGTCCTTGCTTTTTTTATGAAATTCAATCGGGATTATTTAATCCCGAATTTCGATTACCGGATTCATATCAGTAAATATCCCAAAAATAACACAGTGGAGTCCAAGTTTTGTTAGTCTTGATCCAACAGCGGACTAGAAGTAATCAGTATACCTATTTGTTCTCGAATATTAGTGTTATGGCGAGCTAACAGAAGAATAATCGAAGCATTCGTGTTTTAGGCTAAAACAAAGCAGGACCCATAAGGCCGCGCCGCAGCTCCGCCAAGCCGCGCACGCGCCGCCGCAGGACGAGCGTGCCGCGTGAGCGCTGGCGCCACCGAAGGCCGTTCATCAGATTTCTCTTAAGAGTTGTTTTCCCACTAACCTTGGTGGCGTAATAATGTTGCTGTGTTAAATTCATTCAAGAAAATAAATGAAAATGTATAATTCCCAATAGCAGATTCTTTACCAATACTTTATAGGACAACCTATAAGAAGTCATTGGTTTTAAAGTGACATGTAAAAAAATAAGATTCGTTCTGAACTCTTTGCGCGCGTATCCGACTCGCACTGAACCGTTTTTTTTAGTATTAAGGACGTACGAGAGTTCCAAGACGGTAACGCCAAACTCATTTCCACTTAATTCATACCCTTGACATTATTTTCTAATTAAATAATAATTCGTAATCTACACCTATAATAAATCTGTAGAAGAGTCGATTTTGTACATTACAACAAATGTCAAAAAAGAATAACCTGGGTCTTAAAGGATGAGTAAAATAACCCATCATTACGTAAAGCACATACACGCAACGCCATCTAATGAAATGAAATAGTAATAGTTTCGAATGCATGGAAATAACACTAAAATAATATAGTATTGAGTTATTTGTGAAACTTTATATAAGCAGCATAGGAAAAGAAAATATGTTTGTAATTATCGTTATATCGTCTATTTTTTATTATGGCTATTATTTTAACAGGTCAACTCTATGGTCGATAGATGGCGTTGTTCATATGATGTCATTTGAATGACGTTCGCTCATGTCTGTCAACTTATAAGCGTAAACGTATAGGATTGCCAGGTCTTAAAAGTAGAAAGCCGACAGCACAGTAAAAATATGGAACAGTACAGAAACTACGAACAAACGGTCGAAACGGCACACTCACACAGACGCGCACATCTACGAGGCCCCTAAGGGACTTTCGCGGTGCGCTCAGTGGCGGGTGCCGTGTTCATAGATAATACCTACGCTATTATAATGGCTATAGGTGGACCACTCAGGTTTTCGTTTTGCAAAAACTGTGTACCCAAGCACAGATTTTTAATACTAAGTAGTATTAAATCCTTATACCGAAGACTAATTTAAATTTATATTGTATTATAATTTATATAACATATGGAATAAATTAATCCTTATGAGTATGAAAAAATAAATGACCATAATTTTACGACAACATTATATTCTAGTCGTTTTAATGTTTGTTCGGGCATAACTCCGTCGCTTGCTAACCGATTTGAAAAAACTTCCCAAATGGTCCCATGAAAATTTTATCGAAATCGAACAAGCGGGTTTTTGAATGATAGCAAATCTGTCGGGATAGCTGAAATCGCACGTTTGTTTATTGTTTATACCAATTTATACCACGTACGCTGTGATGGGTATGTTTAGCTGGTAGTGAACCACTAAAAAGTGAAAAATAAAAAACTTTTTACAAAAAATACAACCGACTTCTAAACAAAAATAAAAACCAAAAAGTACAAAATAACTTTAATTTCGGAACTCGGTGTTTTTTATTGCTTTTTTCAAAAACACCGAGTTCCGAAATTAAGTTATTTTGTACTTTTTGGTTTTTTGTTTAGAAGTCGATTGTATTTTTTGTAAAAAGTTTTTTTATTCAACATACAGAAATCCTTCATCAAAATTTTAGGGCAGATATTAGGTATGGTAAATGGAATAAAATGGCATAGAAATGATAAACAATATTCAGTTTGTATTTTTTTTTTACAATGGCATTATTTACATTTTGACCAAAGAAGAAAGTCGCATGGAATAACATGCACTAACGCATTTTCGCGTGACTATTTCTCCCAGTCAACTCCTACCGCAAGTCGTGTTAAAGAACTTCGTTCCAATAAAACACTTATTGCAAACATTAAAAGCGACAACCCTAACTCTCTACTGGAGCGTAGGTAATTATTTCAACAAATGGGCTTAGTTTCCATACTGTTCCATATTTTTACTGTGCCGACAGCGAGACTAGCCGATTTAGCCGTAATCAATTGAAAAAGGGGCCGGACCACCTATCCTATTCATGGTTTAGTGTCTTTAAAATAATACTTAGTACGTACTTACGTATACGGAGTTCGTGGCTAAAGAATAACAGTTGCACGGGTCGACCTTCAACTAGGTCGGGGAAAAAGTTTCTTCGCTTTTTTTAAGAACATTCAAAACATTTTTAATACAGTTTATTTACATTTAACTAAAGTATGTAGGTACCATTTTGTTCGATTACTTTTTGCCATCTTGTAGGTAGGGACATGATCCCGTTGCTATAGAAATTTCGAGACTTCTGATCAAAATACCGCGACAAATGGTTTTGGCAGTCCTCTCGTGATGTTAACCTGACACTGCCTAAAGAATTCTGAAGAGACCGAAACAGGTGGGAATCTGAAGGTGCAAGGTCAGGACTATACGGAGGATGCATTAACACCTCCCAAACTCTCTTAAATTTTTCTGAGTTAACTAAAGATGTGCGAGTTCTAGCGTTATCAGTATGAAAAACACACCCCTTCTGTTGATTAATTCCGGCCGCTTTCTCAAAACTTCTTGCTTTAATCTCATCAGTTGTTCGCAGTAGCGTTCAGAATCGATGGTCCTGTCTGGTGGTAACAGCTCATAATGAATAACGCCCTTCCAATCCCACCACACACACAGCATCACCTTGTTGCGAGTTAACCCGAGTTTCGCCACAGTCTGTGAATCCTGACCGGCCTTTGACCACGACCTATTTCGCACGTTCTTGTCGTACGTGATCCACATTTCATCACCAGTTATCAGCTTCTTCAAAAATGGTTCGGTTTCATTACGTCGTAATAAATAATCACAAATGAGTACACGGTTCATAAGGATTCTTTCAGTGAGCTCGTGAGGTACCCTAATATCGAGTTTTTTTTTGTGTACCTACCCAGTTTTTTTCAAATGCGCCAAAACTGTTTGTGGTCAATTCCCAGTTCTTCAGCAACGTCGTCGCCGATCTTGGTCTACATTCACTCATCTTGGCGGTAAGAAAAACAAATGAAAATCTCACATTTTCCTAATTTGAATTTGGAATTATGTTCTAGAAAATTTAAACTTTCAATGATACCAAAACCAGCCAGATACAAATAATATAGCCAAAGAGATTTTATTACAAGTTCATACATACTATAATGCGAAAAGACTTTTTCCCCAACTTAATATATCGGGGCCAGTCAAACCGGATTCAGCTGAATACCAGTATTTAACGTGGAGCGGCTGCCTACCAGACCTCCACAACCCGATAACTGGGGAACACGGTACTTCTTGGCAAGACTGGTGTTAGATTTTCTGTCTTCTGACAATCCGTAACGAATGCCAAAGATCTACAAATGACAGCCGGGACTAACGGATTAGTTTGCTTTCCGAGGCACGGAGGAAACTCGGTATATTAAAACGGTCACCCATCCACAGACCACCCTTGGCAAGCGTTGCTTAACCTTGGAGATCGACCTGTGCGGCTGTTATGCCTCCTCAAGGCTAGGCAGATTATAGTATGTAATATGGTATTAAGCCGATATAAGTCGGGCTGGTGTCCGCAACTCCACGTCCAATCGTAAGCGTATTTAGCGTAACGGTGTATTACTGACTAATATTAAGTAGCATTGTAACTAAATCCAGGCATTTTTACACAAAACGAACAATTAACTTATATATACATACATAGGTATAAATTGTCAACGAGAAGTCTTGGTATCAGGGATGTTGCGGATGTATTTTATTTCACATCCGCGGATGCGGATGCGGATTTTAAGAGGCTCACATCCGCGGATGCGGATGCGGATTTTAAGAGGCTCACATCCGCGGGTGCGGATGCGGATCTGTACAAAAAACTTAAGTTTTGGTTTGGTAGGGTAAAAAAAACAGTAATATTAATCCTTTTATTATTTAATAATAAAGAAGTGAGTTATTTAAGTAATTAAATTTGAATATTGGAGCATTATATTTAATGAAAAGTAGAATGGCCGCCTTTTCGGACTCCACTCTGTTTCGCAAGGGTTCCTATATTAATCCTGCGCTACTAAATAGGTAACTGTTCAATAGGTAACTGGAACACTGGCTGGTGGGGCTGATAAGAATTAACGTAACGAGAATTAACGCATCCGCATCAGCTCCGCAACGATTTTAAGCGGATGCGGATGCAGATGCGGATGTCTAAATCGATGCGGATGTTCCGCATATGCGGATGCGGATGCGAATATTCGCAACATCACTGGTGTGCTCCAATATTCAAATTTAATTATTAAAACAACTCACTACTTTATTATTAAATAAAAAAAGGATTAATATTACCGTTTTCTTACGCTACCAAACCAAAACTTAAGTTTTTTGTACAGATCCGCATCCGCATCCGCGGATGTGAGTCTCTTAAAATCCGCATCCGCGGATGTAAAATAAAATACATCCGCAACATCCCTGCTACACACTCACACATCCGCATTCGCATCAGCTCCGCAACGATTTTATGCGGATGCGGATGTCTAAATCGATGCGAATGTTCCGCATATGCGGATGCGGATGCGAATATTCGCAACATCCCTGCTTGGTATACTCAGATGGTCATACCCACAGACTGAACCTAGAATATCAATCCCTGTATTATTTAGCCAGGAGCTTAGTTCTACAAACCTTCTGAGTCGTAAAAAAATCGTTTTAGAAAATTTATTTTAATTTGGGTTACTGGTCAGTGGTCAGTACATTATTAATTCATTTGAAGTAGTGCGAGATTAAGAATCAACTGGATTCGAGATACCAGGAGAAATCAGGGCTGGACGGCATTTTAAACGGAAGAGGCGCTGTGTATCCTTATTATTTACTTATTTCTAAGAGGGGTCAGATAATGCAGGGTGTTGACTGTACGTACTTACGTACATTTTATCTATGTGACATATTTTTTCCGACATCCACGCGAACGAAGTCGCAAGCACAGCAAGTAATCAATAAATAGTTACCTAATTGATACACAATGTTGATTAATTTTAACTTATATTCGTTTGATTTACTTTTTGAGACTGAAATTCAAAACATTGTTTTAGTAGAAAATAATCCCGGTTTTATCATACAAAATTTCGTAGGCTTGATTAACATCCATAATCAAGCCAAAGCTAAAGTCAAAGCAAGCAGCAAATTGCAGTTACACAGCGTCAAGTGTCCGGGTGACACCGCAGACACGGCGGGCGGAAGGACTTGGAGAAACTGTCGATTTCTACGGAACGCTAAGCAAGACGAATTAATAGTGGGGACAGTTGAAACCGCGCGGCACAGCGTAATCATTTATTTAAAACTTTAACACGTTCAGCCGGGCAGGGCCGCTGCTAGCTGTTTGATCGCCCGCGTGCAATACCGATAATACCGCCTTTTTTTTTGGATGGGAAATCATCAAATTACTTCTCCCGCTCTAGGCGGAGCGGAAGGGAGTGTCAGACTCTTACTGACTAAAACCCACCCGTGATCCTTCTTGTGTCCTTTGCGTTCCAGGGCCACGGTGACTCTTTCGAACGAAAATCCTGTACCCTAGCAGGCACTGACCCTATGGGGCCCCGTCTTCTTTGCTGACGGCGCGCGTGGAACACGACGCGCCGTCGACTCGGGCCTGGTTGCTATCGGATGGCGAGCCACCCATAGCTCGCCATCCGCAGGCCCACGCCTACGGTGGCCGGGAATCGCCCTGCGTTTCCCGACGACCGGGGCGTCTTCTTCTGTTGCGGCGGCTGGGGCGTGAGGTTTCTAGCACGCGTTCCGCCTCCTCCTTCGCTAGCATTACTGCGACACCCGGACGTGTCCTCCCGTGGATTAAAAAACAGGTACCTCCCGAAACACCCGTGTCCGGTGAGTACCGGTGCTGAGAACGCCGTTGCTCCACTCCAACCACTCCTCAAAGAGGGGACTTATCGCCACAATGGTGGCGTGCTCAACAAGTACCTACCTAATACCTACCTGAGAAATAAGCTCAGAGTCAATCCCCAAAACTTCGCGAATAATGCTTTTCATAGAATACGACTATGGATACTTGTATTGAATTTGAGTCTAAACGGGGGCGGGCGTTTCCTGCGGTACCTGCTGACGGATAAAATAGCGCCTTCGGTTTTTTTTCGATGCGATGATATTTCTTATGCTGTAGGTGAGGTGGCTAAATATTATGACTATGACTTTTAATATTACGTAATGAGTCGCTCGATTTGCCGCCCCCTTGGACGTGCCGCCCGCGTGCGGTGCACGCCCGCTTACGGCGGGCCTGCAGCCGGGTAAGACCTCAACCAGGAATTGAGTTAGGGGTGTCGAGTCTTGCACCAGAGTCAACTAGTGGGATGGTGGCTGATTTGGCCTGTCCGAGACCCGAAGCGGCAAATCCAAAATGGTTCCCTGGTAACAGCAGCGTAGCCAACATGGGTTACACCTGATGAAGATATTATGATGTAACCCCTAAGATAACTTTCATAATTATCTATACATAATCACTACATAGTATTAAACAAAGAGTAGCTTCCTGCTGTCTGTCCCTATGTATGTTTAGATCCGGGATCCGGTTATTATTTAAGACGAATAGACCTTAAAAATAATTGAGTAAACCATTGTTTTTATGTTCAACATAATATTTTATTTATGAGCCCTACTATATAATAATTGTGTGTGTATAATAAATGAATCATTCCTCGATTTCGCCAAAAACCTTTCTTAGTGCGCACTAACTAGCTACGATTTAGTCAACGCCTCCTGTCCTGTTGGGATTTGACAGCATCTTACAAACTTGACACCATTATGATATCTTTTTGTATGGGATGTCTGATATAAATCATTAATTTACAGGCATTGATACACACTTGATGAAGGATTAAAGCCAAAGTATGGATAATGTGCTTTAGTTTCTCAGTAGAAACTTGAAAGAAAGTTCAGTGCGTTTCTATTAACACAACTGCCCAAAAAAGGAGTGTTATGTTTTCAGGGTTCATGTGATTGTATGTATGTATATTTGTGAGTTTATTTAATCCACTTCTAAACGGCTTAAACAATATCAATGTATGTGGCATCATTAGAAGCCTTGAGTTATCACTAATCCCTAGTTACTTATATTCCGTTGTTTAGTTATTTAGTTGTTAGGATAGTGTGCACACTATCCTAACAACTAAATAACTTTCAACTGCCACCTTTCCAAGTCATCCTTATTCTAATTCATACTATTCATGCATTAATTCATATCACTACATCTTACAGGCTGCATCATTTAGCCAAGCTTCTTACTTCTGCTCACACCTTCATTATCTTAACAATCTACCCAAATATGATTTGTTGGGGCCAGATACACCTTGTACCCAGGGTTAGTATTTTATTAATAAATACTATTTGTTTAATAATATGTGTTACATAAACATACTATGTAACAGTATCAAAAAAAGTTTTATTTATTTGACCAGGTAAAATAATAAAAAAATGCCCTATGCATAATTGTGCTTAATTTGACTGAAAGGAAGATAAAGGTAGGTCATTTTCCGATTTTGAATCGTGGCTTGATATGACGACATTTTGAATCATATCATCCGCTACATCAGCAGGTTGAGTATTATCATTGTCCTGAGTATATCCAATTTCAGTTCCTTTTTTGATGAAGACTTGTGGAGACATTAGGAATTTCTTGTCCGTTCTTCTCCATAAGAATCTACCTTTGCGAATGGACGCTAGAGTCACTTAATTATGATAAATTTTATTGATGATGTTCAAAAGTGCCGTTAATGGCCTAATTGAAATAAACGTTTTGAATTTTGCATTTAAGCGAGTACACCAATTTATTAGCTTTATCAATTCCCAAATGATTTCTCAGATTCGACTGTACCAGACCAAAACTTGAAAAAAATCCTTTCAATACCCGCTGTTGAAGCAGAAGCTGTCAAGAGCTGTTATATGTTCTAAGTGTACTCCCACGCCATCTACACTGGGAAGAAGAAATACAGATAACAAACTCTAAACATTACTTAATAATTCAATTTTTTTAAACCTTTCTTGTATTGCAAAACCTATATTATAAAAAAAAACATTTGATATACCTATATAGTCGAATGTTTGATATATATATCGGATATATATCTTGATATATATCCTGGAATCCTGCATTCAACTTTTTGCTTTTCTATAAATCATTTGTTCATGACATCAATACTTCAGTTTCTATCATTTACAGCACAGCTTTTTTCAGTACAGAAAGGTATTCAATTAACAGGCCTAACAAAAAATCTTTAAACACATTGTGAACTGATGTTTTAACCCAATGTCATGACAGTTTGTTGGTTTTAATCAGTGAGGAAAGTATCATACAAAAAGCTTTATTTACTAGCCTATGCCACCTCACTCCGGGAAAAGCCCTAACTCCACTTCTGTCATGCATCGCGAGCGCACGCACGACGACTTAACGACGTCTACGCACTTAGAGCCACCATAGTTTTGTTTACTAAAAAAAAATTCGCACAGCAAATAAAACCATAACTGTAACTTATTTGTTTGCAACACCATAGCAGACTCATTATTACAAATAAGCATAATTATAGATAATAGTAAATATCTTAACAAAATTACTTTCACACTGTAAAGTATTTGTTTTCTGCAGTTTTGGACATGATTTGGATTTAATCACATACAAATATGTATTGGACAAGTCCCAAAAGTACTTTATAGGACAATCGCTTTGACAACTACATATTGCTTTATGATATGACATGGAAGCAAACTAAATAGGCTAATGTCATTGTTGTAATACTCAGTCGATCATTTATGAACAACTATAAATAAAATTGATCCTAATACTACCCTTATTAACAATGAAAATAGCCTACTACTATAATGTCTTTAAGTGAAGAACTAAAGCTTTATCCAATAATTAACTCAGAAGTAAACACTTTCATAAATGTATGTATATTCATAGATATGATTCCACATGTCCATACTTTAGGTTAGTTCATTGTAGATTGACTTATAATCTATAGACAAGTGAAAGTGGTTACGTCACTAAGTGGCTGTAAACATGGTGCTGACCTGTGTGAATGTTGTGGTACACGGTAACACCAAAATTCCACTGTTCATACGTAATAGTTAAAAAACAAATATAATGCCTTATTGAACTGCCATATGATTCTAAAAGTACAGTATTTACTTAAACAATATATATTGCACAGATCATCACCATGGAATGGGGCCTACATGTTGTAATCATGTTTAGTTTTTGATACCTAATCTTAACAACAAAATTGATTATTAACTTAATATAAGGATTAAAAAATTCGCAGAGGCAAGCTACTTGTATGTTTTACTAAAGAGCAACAAATTTCTTTTTGAATGTATGCACTAAACCACCATCCAAGGTTGTTCCAAAGTGTCAAGCTCAGCATTTATTGGGGTCTGTAAGCATGTCAGACTGGTACGGGTGACACACTGCTATGGTTGATAGAGTAGTGAGTGTTGGGCTTATCCACCTAGTTGTGGCAGTGGCTAGCTTTCACTGCACTTGCTTTTATTTCTCTAGCATGATTGACAATGGCTCATTGTCAATCAAACACATTCCTGAGAAGAAAAGTCTCCAATGTCCTATTCCCGGAATTGGTCTAACCATATATCTAGTCTCACCCAAATCCTTTAAGTCATGAAAAGGTTAAGTCATTTTCACATTTATAATATTAAGTATGGATTTTATGTATGTACCAAAAAATGTTAGTGAAATAACTACTAAGTAAAGTTGAATACTGAATAATGACCACCACACCTGTGGAATTTACATATGTGAACTGATGGCAGTCAGATGGTTGTCACTTTAAATATATAACAGTACAGGCACAATTACTGTTGGCTGTACAAGAATAGTCGTCATAAGAATTGCTACCAGAACTACCAGCGCAATGTAGTCCTAATGACAACAGCATACAACCTGTGTAGATATTGCTTCTTATATACGTAATCCAGGCTAGTAATGAATTTTCATCAAACACCAAGAATCTATGTGGAGTAATGCGGCCATTGCTTTTGATACAGCACTATTCCCTAAGTACTTCAGCTTATATTTTGATACACACTTATCAAGTTCTCAGCATCTGAGCAATATTAAATGGCTGAAAAGTAGGAAGTGATTGTTTAAGCATAAGTAGAGGCCGGATTGGAGGAGTTCGAGTGCACGCACGTCGCTCGGCCATTGTCGCAGAGAGCCGCCTAAGCGCCACGGCTGGCCGGTCGCGCACCCGCGTGTGCTAGATATCGGCTGCCGCGGCGAGAGTACCAGACGAATAGAGCACTCACCGCTATGTTCTGTGAATATGTTCGAGCCCAGCATGCGGGGGTCCTTCGGCACGCGCGGCTTGCTGCGCGCCGAGCGCATGGACGCGCCGCTGGCCGTGCCGCGCTCCTTCGCTTGCTGCGCCCCCATGGTGGTGTCTGGCCGGGGCCTGCCCTCCGCCGCTCTTCAACTGGACGCTCTAATTCAATAACACCGCCGACGCAACGTTCTCAACCTCCATACTTGTCGCCACACTCCACTGATATCTCACAGCACTTGAGTCTTTTTTGCCTACTAACAAATTTCTGATAAACTACCCTAAGGGCATTCTGTTGGTTTAACACTTTCTGGAACACACATTACAAGAATTATACACTCACAAAAATAACACAACCACCGCCATTATGTGTGTGACTGACATGTTTGTCTGACGTAGAGATGAGACGTATATACTGGTAGAGGTATATATACCAAGTATGTGCTTCCCAGTACATAGACCGGGTACGGACCGAAATACTGGGTAAATACCTTGAAGGTATGACGTCAGACGCATAGTACGATACGAACCGCTACCACAAGGTAGCGCCCAGTTTTATCGGTAGTTCGGTACGCCGAAGCAACCCGAAGCTACCCGACAGCTTACGAAGGGACCCGAAACGTCATTCGTGCATTATGAACATTCGGTTGATTTAATTTAGTTAGACAAAATGGGTACTTATTTTTACGTGCATAAGGAACATAATAGCATAATTACATTTTTTGTCACGACGTGAAAGAGTTCCTTAGTTTGTTTATGTTAGGGAATATTATTACGTGTTTGAATGTTTACGTTGTCTAGTGGTACTTAGGTCGACAATGTTTTGATTTTTTTTTGCGTCAGTTGTAAGTTTTGCGACAGTCCTAAGCCTGGTAAATTATGAAGGAAAGATTTCATATCTCATAATGCATAATTACGTATAGGTACTTGAAACGTCGTACCTACATTATATTGGAGGCATACCATACTTATCGCATACGTTTACTTTTCGAAATCCTACCACACCCAAATACTTAGAAGTATTTTGATACCTGGTATTTGTACCAGGTATTTAGTGATACCCATACCTTAAAGGCCGGGTATGGAGAATGGCAGGTATATCTCATCTCTAGTCTGACGTCGATTTTTTAGTTTTTGTATTCCACCGACCAAGGCAGCACTGCTGCGTAGCAGCCACAGAGAACAAAATACGTTTCCTCATATTTCCTCTTGGTGTATAATTATTATGTTATTGTGTGTGATATGTAAAATAAATATTCCTATGGAATATTATTTATACGTTGTTTGTATGCTGCCGACGACTATAGAAAATGTAAAAGGTTCTTTTCTCAATTTTATTTTCAACAATGACGTTCTGCGAATTCGCAGCGTCTTGATTGTGCGGCACTGCGGCATGTTTATTGTTATAGTAATACGTCTTGTAGTCTTTGAGTAATAGTGCACAACTAGAAAGCGACCAAGAATTTGCCATAAAGCGCTCATTACACTATCCAATTTTTAGGAAACCTAAATGGGATACAATTTAGGAATTCGAACAAAATCGGCTAAAAAAAACTTCAATTACACTATCCTGTTTAAATGGGCTTCCTAAAAATTGGATAGTGTATTAAGCGCTTTAGAAGGGCCAAATAAATTAATTTATAGAATGTCGAACCAACCGGTCTAACATAACGTATTTATTTTTTTGCCATTTCCTCCTCCGTTAGTGGAATTTGACGAACTTCGTCGTATATGTTACGTAATAAAACAAAGCAGGTATTACTTAAATATTCGTTTAATAACCAGTAAATAAACGAATACTAAGTAACTGTTTATTTGTTAGAGTTACCTTCCATGGTACACCCACCTTATTTTAACGTCGTCGATTCCCGAAATCAATGAAGCGAGGGACAGTACCTACTGCAAAAATAGTTGGATAGTTCACATCAACTTGGTTATTAAGGGAATCAATCGATTTGTATGGCATTAATTCGCCAGCTATCTTATTTTGAATCTGAAAATTCATTTCGTTGACATGAACGTTTTTTGCTGTCAATATATCTCTTTTGCTCAACCATACATAATTTTTGTAATTTTTATCTATTCTATAGATATATATATTTTATCTTAGCAATCGAAAACAGCTGGTTGAAATTCAAGACGCTAATGGATCTTGTATTTTATCAAATATGACTCCAGTGGTAAGGGGTGTTCCACAAGGATCGACACTGGGTCCCCCTTTATTCACTTTGTATACTGCAGATATTCAAAATGTTATAAAAAATGCTGAATTTATTTTTATTTTATTTTATTTTATTTTACAGTTTTAGGAAAACTTACAGCTAACAATTTCTTACACTTGTGAGTAAAAAAATAAGGCCAATTAAAAGTTTTCACAGATAGAAGAGAGCATAAGAACAAAAACAGAAATATTTGAGGCGGTAGACAAGTAAAAATTTGTTTGAAACTGCATAAATTTAACCATTCAGTTTACGTTATCAAAAAAGAGATTACAAAGAGTCCTTTTAAATTTTGAAATACTCGTACTGAAAACATCGATGTCGGCGCTCCGGCAGATCGCATTATACGTATGACCCACTCTTACCAAGTATGAATTCCACCTGTAATTCGTTCCTACCACAGGAGTAGGTATGCAATAGATAGGGACTGCGCAAACAAATAGAAGGAACCCGCAGTCCAATTTTGCTCAGCAATTCGGGAAGCTCGGTTGAACCGTTCGCAATTCTAAATAAAAACGTCGTCTGCAATTTTTCTGCGTTCAGAAAGAGGAAGTAGATGGAATCTTTTACAGCGTAGGAGATAAGTGGGAGAGTAAGTTTAAGACCGGAATTGAACTCAAAAATTTTCTTTGTACGCCTCCTAACCGATTGATGTAAATGTTGTGATTGGGATTCCATACCTGAGAAGCGTACTCGAGATGGCTGCGAACAAAAGTACAGTAGAGGATTTTAATGGTTTTTATGCTCCTGAACTCAGACGAGACTCTCAAAATGAATCCTAGTGATTTTGAAGCTTTATTGATGATTTTATCAACGTGTTGATCAAATAATAATTTTGAATCAAATACAATTAACTCCTAAGTCTTTGACTGTGTTCACCCTAGCCAGGGAGCTGTCTAAAAGTTTATAGTCAAATGTGATAGGTACAGCCTTTCTAGTGAAGGAGCAGACGTAACACTTGGAGACGGTAAAATACAGCTTATTTGTGATGCAGTAGTACTGGAATCTATGTATCTAGATCCTCTTGCAATAATAGAGCATCTGTTAAGGAGGAAATCTTTGACATGATTTTCATGTCATCCGCATATAGTAGTATTTTAGAGTGGAGAAGGCAGGAATCAATGTCATTGACGAATAAATTGAATAAGAGCGGCCCTAACAAGGATCCTTGCGGAACTCCCGATGGGATTCGCATTGATCTTGATGAATCATTCAGCACAACAGTCTGACACCTGTCCTCCACATACGACTTAAACCAACGGAAAAGATTACCTCTAATGCCCATTAATAGCAGTTTACGCATGAGAACGACGTGATCAATTCTGTCGAAACACTTGGCATAGTCCGTATAAATGACGTCAACTTCGGACCGATTAGACATAGTTTCTCATAAAAAGTCGCCACAGAGAACGAGGTTTGTAGTTGTTGACCGAC
Source organism: Hecatera dysodea (assembly GCA_905332915.2). Classification (NCBI taxonomy): domain Eukaryota; kingdom Metazoa; phylum Arthropoda; class Insecta; order Lepidoptera; family Noctuidae; genus Hecatera; species Hecatera dysodea. Next base: position 30,124,218 of record HG995286.1, read on the forward strand.
CACCCAAGAATCCATGCTGGCGTTCGGTGAAATTAAGCCTGAGAGCAGAGTAGACTTGTCTGTAAACTATTTTTTCTAATATTTTAGCAAACACACATAAGTTGGATATCGGTCGGTAGTTTTAAAAGCAGTTTTTCGGACCCTTTTTATGAATAGGAGTTATATAAGCGGACTTCCATATAGCTGGCATAGTCCCGGTATTCAGAGATCGTCTGAATAAGATTGTAAGAGGAACCGAGAGGCTTGTAGCACAATTTACTATGAAAACCGGTGGGAGCTTGTCTGGACCAGCAGATTTATGTAAGTCTAAATGCTTTAGCAGTTTAATGACCTCGTCTTCGCAAACCTCGATAGAAGTTTGGAATACAATTCAACAATGACTTTCTGAGTTCTTAGTCAAGCAACGTCAAATGGGGAGACTTTGGAAATCGGAGATATTGAGAACAGTACAGAGAACAATACAGTAGATAAGTATTATTAATCTATGATTGAGAAAAAGTTTCTATCTGGTGTATCTGACACAACTAGTGGCGGGAATACAAAAACATTGTTGCCAACACATTGGAAGGTGCGTTCCGATAGTGGACGCCACACCACCCCCCTACGGAGAAAAGGAACCGCAGCTTAAAAGAGGACTAGAGGTCTAAAATTAGTTTGAAACGAACCCTGCGTCCAGATCTGGTCACCGGAGGCAAGGCTGGCGCAAAGGTGATAGAAGGCGCATATTCGGGTGCAGCGGCTGATGGTGAGGTTGGTGGACCTAAAGCTGAACCTGGAGTCCTAGGTGGTTTAGCGGGAGCAGCAGCTGTCCTAAAAGGTAATGTGTGCGAGTTCGGCTCCAGATAGGTAGGTTTCACTCTATCTAGGCTGACCTCGACCCGCTTACCTTTAATGTCTAAGCTAATAGTTTTGTCATTTTTTTAAATGACCTTGTACGGGCCGGAGTATGGTGTCGACAGAGCGCGTCGAACGGCGTCATCCCTGAGGAAAACGTGTGACGCCAATGGGAGGTCTTTATAAATGAAGGCAGGTGTTCCGCTTCCTAAATGTCGCGAGGCTGGAACTGGTCGCAAGTCTGCCATGTGCTGACGGAGTTGATCGACTAGGTCGGTCGGGTCGTCGATGTGGCTGGAAGTTTCATTGACCAGGAACTCGCCAGGGAGGCGGATAGGCTCGCCATATAATATTTCGGCGCATGATGTTTTGAGGTCTTCTTTGACTGCCGAGCGCATTCCGAGAAGCACGATGGGTAGAGCCTCTATCCATGAGGATTCATGGCACAAAATAGCCGCCATTAATTGACGGTGTAGTCGCTCTACCATTCCGCTGGCACACGGGTGGTAACTAGTAGTGCGGGTCTTCTTGATGCCACAGAAGCAATATCGTATGGACTGAAATCAGTCCGCTCACTGGTACAAATGGTATTGCGCATTGTTCTCAGAGCTGGTGGATTCACGGAAGTTTGACAAAAAATAATCGCTGAAGAAATTGCAAATTTCTTCACCGTTGCCAGACGACAGGTTTCCAAACCGTAGCACGGAAGGGTAGGAGTTGTTTTGCTTTTTCGATTTTACGTAACTCCAGAAAGCTCGAGGATTGTTGCGAATAGCGGATTCTACGTTTGCCATGTAATCATCGAACATGCACTTCTCCAGATCCTTTGCCCGTTGTCGTAACATTACAAAAGATTGGTAGTCTGAATCGTTCCCGTACTTTTGAAATTTAGCGTGGAATTTGGATTTTTCTTTGAGGATTTTTATTAGTGGACTTTTATACCAGAGGGGATATTTAGATTGGGAAACAACTGTTTTCGTTGGGGTATAATTATATTTCACATATACCTATGCTGATACCATTCAATTATCATCTTTAAACCTGAAAACTATGAAACTGCAGTCAAATGATTAAATGAGGACCTGGGCGGGATTGTGGACTGGTCGGAACAAAACTCACTACTTTGTAGTAGTGAGTTTTGTTCCGACCAAAACTAAATTTATGCTTTTCGGGCCTAAAGGTCAACTGGATAAAATCAATCCAAATCTTACTAACGTAATCCTAATGGGCCAATGTATTGACCGTGTTTATGAGGCGAGAAATCTGGGTTTGATAATGGATCAGGATCTACGTTTTGAAGCTCATACTGCAAGTTGTGTAAACAACTGCTTCTACCGTCTTAAAGTATTGTATAAGATGCGTCCGTTTTTAAGTGAAGACCTGCGTGCACAGCTAGTTGAAAGTCTGGTTCTATCCAAGTTAAATTATGCCGATAACGTGGTGGGACCTCGACTACTAGCACGTTCCGTACGACTAATTCAAAGGGTTCAAAATGCTTGCGCGCGGTTTCGCAAGGAGCCACATAACACCATTTTTAAACAAAAATATTTTTAAAATGAAATCACGTCGGAAGTTACACTTAGCCTGTCTCCTATTCGGTGTCATTAAGTATAAATGTCCGTCATACTTGTACTCGAAGCTTCTGTGGGTGAATAGTCACCGGCAACGCAAAGCCAGGCGTTGTGCTCAGCAGCTGGCTACCCCGCATCACCGTACTGCAGCCTTCCGAGGAAGTTTTCGATACGCGGCCTCCAAATGTTGGAACAACATTAGTTCATTTAAATCTAGACTTAAGAAATTCATTTTGAGTTCACAAATCGAATTTAATGACATCGACATTGATAAATCTTTTATATATAATCCTTTTATTAAATCCAATAATTATTTACACACAATTATACATAATTATAATGTACCTATGTTCAATCAATCAACAATTTAAATAGATATTTTTGCTTTGTTTAAAAAAAAAGGACCTTAGTATATAAAGTAACCTTATGTTGGACTGGATGTGATGCGGTATGTGGTCACAGTGTGGTCCAGGAACAAGCCTTCGATCACTTATCTTCTCTTTCCGATTACAATATACATAGAAATATTTTATGAAAGTCACACTTGTATTTTTCTTCACTTCGTTTTTGCTTTGGATGATGCGTCCCCGCGTCGAGCGGCCTGCGTTATTTTATATCGCAGATTTGTAGGTACTGCGATATAAAATATGAATAAAAAAAAGGAAACAAAAATATCTGGACAATGTAGCAAACAAAAAAAAGACTTTTACAATATTTATTTACATATTCCGAAACATTATTAATTATTTATCAAGTTAAGTATGTTTGTATTTATATATTTTATTTACCCACATCCGTATGTCACTGCGGGGTACCAACTGAAAACCAGCGCTGGGTCACAGTATTACAATATTTCCTACAGTAGCGCAACGCCTTTGATGTCGCGCGATGCCGCCGCCAGTGTAGGTAGGTACTTACGCTATCACATGCAAATATGGTAGGGTTGTCACCAAATGGGAAATAAAACAATTGTGATTAATAGAAACTATTATGATGATTAATATTTACATTCAAAATAATTGTGATTATTAAATCTAATATAATTATTTATTCAAAGTGTAAACCACATACATACGTACCTATATGTTATATAATAAGGATATTTCCTGAGTAAAATATATCTGATTATGTTTAGTCCGTCAGTAAGATTATAGAAAAATATTGTTCACGTATTTTTTCCTTTATTAAATCTATAAAAACTGACGAAGATAAAAAGTATCAGGAGTTACTAGCTGTCTAGGTAAAAATTGTAGCGAGTAGTGACGTCACACGAGTTTTCAAGGCACTGTATCGTCTTCGTTTTTTTCTTATTCTAAGCAAAAAGAAAAAAATACGTGTCGAATATTTTATGGAAATCTATCCGACGGAGTTATCAGATTTTTTTAGTCAACTACCCTATTGTTCAACTGTTTTACTTTTCAATTACCGTCTTTGACAAGCTTCTATCCATAACTCGCGAAAGAAGTAGAAAGTAAGTAGGTACCTATAAATTCAATAAACAAACACATACCTTTACAGTTATAATGATCAGACATAAAAATATAAGGAAAAGTGGTCAAAATTGTGTGCACAAGTCAGTTTTGTCTTAGCGGCGGCGGCGGCGGCGGGGCGTCTGTAATATTCCATAAGTCTATGGTACATAAATGAAAAAACCTAACAGAACAGTTAGTGCGCACCATTATAGAACGTAAGTATAATAAAATTATTACGCAAAAAACACGCCCGCGTCTGCCCTTCGCGCTCGGTACCGCAAACTAAGCGTGTTTGCGGTACGCGGCCTGTGCCGTCCGACCCCCCGCGAGATCCCCTCCGTTGCTCTGCGCAAGTACATTCGTCGCCCTACTGTAGGAAATATTGTTATACTGTGGCTGGGTGTTTGACGCTCAGCAAATGCTGAGATGGTAACCCTAGCTTTTTTAATGTTATTTTTTTTTACTTTGTATTTTGTTGCTGTTGTGTTGTATCTGTGTCGAAAAAATGTTTTCTATTCTATATTCTATTCTATACATCACATTTTTTACCAATTTCTGACACTTTACTGAAACAAAGACCAAACTCACCAAGAAGGTTTTCCCAAACATTGCTGAAAATTACAAAAATTATGTATGGTTGAGCGAAAGAGATATATTGACAGTAGGGCATGCAAAACCGGAAAGTCATCAAAACCGGTTTTGAACATCGTTTTTTTGGGACCAAAACCGAAAACCGGAGCTAGGTCCGGTTTTAGCAAAAAAAAATCGAATGTAGTATAATTTAAAAAGAATCACCATTTTTTTTTAAATACCCACTAAGTCTACAAATAAAACAAATTGTACATTTCTTTTTAATCCAAACCATAATAATTGTACAGATAACAATGAACTTATAATAGTATAAAGATTAATTAACTGAGATCAAATCAACAACAAGTAAGTTTTTGGTATCTTTGGTTTGGTACCTATTAAGTCTGCTATCAAAAATAATATATTTTAAACATAGAAAACACAATCAGTATATTCAAATATTAAACACAGCCACCCACAATTACCAAAAAAATCAACATTTTTGTAACTTTGAAGACGAACTACAAAATAACATTATTATAATATGATTCATATTGCACTAAAAAAGATATCAATAATCAACTATGTATACTAATTTAAATAAAACATAAATCACTTGTTTTCAAGACATCGCTGTTCTTGATAATGTGATCTCAAGAATATAAGTGCATCCAACATTCGATCAGATAGCGAACTTCTTATTTTGTTACAGAAATAACCCAGCACTCGAAAACACCCTTTCACTCTCAACACTTGTTGGTAGAACACATAATAAATAATTATATGCTTCGGTGAGATACACACCCCGAAGCCCTCCGCTTTCATACATGGCTTGCTCTACTTTTGCGAACCTCTCTTTCTCTTGCATTTGTGTAAAAAAATGTTGATAAAAATCAAAATGTTAATTGTTACTCAATAATGGGAAAACCGGAGCTGAGCTCCGGTTTTGGCTCTCAAAACCGGTTTTCAAAAATCGTAAAATTTTGGCCGATTTTGCGCAAAACCGGAAAACCGGTTTTGCATGCCCTAATTGACAGCAAAAAACGTTCATGTCAACGAAATGAATTTTCAGATTCAAAATAAGATAGCTGGCGAATTAATGCCATACAAATCGATTGATTCCCTTAATAACCAAATTGATGTCAACTATCCAACTATTTTTGCAGTAGGTACCACGTAGGTACGGTCCCTCGCTTCATTGATTTCGGGAATCGACGACGTTAAAATAAGGTGGGTGTACCATGGAAGGCAACTCTAACAAATAAACAGTTACTTAGTATTCGTTTATTTACTGGTTGTTAAACGAATATTTAAGTAATACCTACTTTGTTTTATTACGTAACATATACGACGAAGTCCGTCAAAATTCCACTAACGGAGGAGGAAATGGCAAAAAAATCAATACCTACCTACCTACGTCATTTTAGACCGGCAAGATCGACATCCTCTATATTTGATTCGACATTCTCTATATTGATTTGGCCCTTTTAAAGCGCTTAATACACTATCCAATTTTTGGGAAACCTAAATAGGATACAATTTAGGAATTCGAACTAAATCGGCCTCTAACTTCAATTACACTATCCTCTTTAAATTGGCTTCCTAACCCGGCAGACATCGTCCTGTCATAACTGAATATTGACCTCTTAGTCTGAGATATTGACATATAGGTAACTGGCCATGTGAAAAGATTTGTTTATCGAAATTGTAAATGCTAACCTCACTGGAAATTGTAGGTATCCGTTAGTCGAATGGCATGTCGTTCGGAATCAAAGGAATCCGTGGAATCAAAACGTCTTTGCCATTTTACTTCCCTTTCAAAATTGTAGCTCCGATGCCGTTGTTCATTAATTTTTTCGCCACAAGTCGGGAGCCATTACAAAGAAGTTGCAGGTTTACGTATATTCCGCAACATAATGATTACCTACCGATCCATTTTTATTTCGCAGATTATGAGGTGGTAATACAGTATATTCCAGCGAATTTAAGAACTCCGTCGGATAGTTGACGATATCATCTTGGTTAGAAACGGAATTAATAGATTTGTATGTCATTAATTCGCCAGCTAGGTACCTATGTAATTTTGACTCCGAAAATTCATTTCGTTGACATCAACGTTTTTGCAGTGCAATATAACTTTTTCACTCATAAGTACATGATTTTTGTAATTTTGAGCGATGTTTGGGAAAACCTCGATGAGTTTGGTCTTTGTTTTAGTTAAGTGACAAAAATTGCAAGGAAATGTGATGTATCCAGACGGTGAGTCAACACTAGGTATTTTGCCATTACAAATATCAAACAATCCAACAAAACAAAAAAAAAAAAACCAGATTGGTCGATCTACAATTCGACTGGCATGTTTATATTCATTTGAGCGTTTTAACATTTTTTCATAAAATGGATGACTTTAAACATGCGTTAAGTTCATCGGCGACTGGTAGTGTTTGGTGAAAATCACCTGTTATTGTTGACCTTCCGTTGTCGTCAGTGGATCGCCGGCGATAAAGTGGATAGCCATTATTTCCACTAATAGTTTCTGGTGCTAATTGTCTTGGAAAGCGTTTTGAACATTTCCCACCCAGGACCTGTTTTCATTCACGGAGAATTTGGATTTAATAAACTTAAACTCAAAGCATTTATTTCAATTAAAAAATGTAACTTATATATATATGTACCTACTTATTTAAAACTAAATAAACGAAATAATAAAATGGTAAGGTTAATTCATCTGCACATTTCCAAATATACTGCGTTGAATACATAGAGGACCTAGAACTGTTACAAGGAGCCCCTTTTAATAGTCCTAGGTCTTCTATGAACTCATATCTCATGAACCCATTCTCCTCGCCGGGAGACTGGGCTCATGAATACCATTAACCATTTAATTTCACACGAGTTACCATTACCATGGTATTTAATTGTAAAAGAGTATCCTCGGAGTTTCTTGCACGTTCTTCTCGCTTTGGAACGTGCAAACAACTTCATATCTTTGACTGACTGAACTTGACAATTCAAAGGTGCCTGTATCTAAATGGTTTTTTACCTAATAAAACGTTGCCCCACCAAGGAATTTCTCCTGTGTCGTGGGTGCGTTTGCAAACATACAATCTCACATACATAAAGAGGCAGACCCGGAACAACTTTCTGTAGGCCATACAAATATTTGTTTCGTGCGGGAATCGAACCCACGACACGTAGCGCAGCAGCCAATCGCTCAAGCACTGCACCAACTGTGTCATCACGTCGGTTTGATTGAAATAAATGCTTTGAGTTTGAAAAAGTTTTCAATTTACAAAAATGACTGTTCTATAGATTTATTGTTTGTATATTGACGAGCAATGATGCCAGAACGTCCCAAAAGGGACGATTTTTGTCCGTTTAGACATCTTTACGTCCCTTCGATGTCCGTTCATATATTCAGTCCCTTTCACGTCCCTTTTCAAATAGCCAACTACAATAATTTACTTTTCTTAGTAAAAAAAATGCTTTTATGCAAATAACAAAACGCAGGTTTAAAAATTACAAAACGATACGCGCGGCATGTGAATGCAATTTCAGACTACCTACTGCCGAATATCATATAATAGGTAGCCATCCTTTTTTCACGTCCAGTGATCCCATACCGCTTGCCTTTACGTTCCACGCACACAAACAACCACAATCATTCGGTTATTGAGCTGAATTCTGGAAAAAAGTTTTCCAAATGAAGGATATTGCCGGGAATGTAAAATACCCAGACATCAGAAAATTTATTGGAATGCTGTTGGTTTTATGATTTGCAAATGCAAGGGTGGGAAGAGTTTTCAGTAAACTGAAAAGGATCAAGACGAAAAGTAGAACCCGCTTCAACACTAATACCTTAGTGTCTTTGATGGTAACGAGTTCAGGAATCAAGGATGTCGTTAAGTTTGAGCCGACCAAAGATATGCCAGAAACAAAATTAAAATATTGAATATCTTCGTTTTTTTTTTTTTTTCACTTTTTATTTGTGTCCTAAAAATATGACAGTACTCATTCATGTATACTTTTTTTCATTCAATCGTAACAATTAATATTTCCCCAACCGTCCTTTTTGGGTAAAAATCGTCCCATTTCAAGTAGTGAATCGTCCGAAAGTTGAAGCTGGTACTGGCAACATTGTTGACGAGTACTAATTGTACAGCCGACCCGCGCCGGCACAGCGCAGTCTCACTTTCGCTTCTTTATTGACAATTCAAACATATCTGTTGACTTAGACTATATATATGATATTTACAGGACCCACATATTTTTCAGGGTCGGAAATATACGTGTAAATAGCAGCACATTAAATTTAGTGAAATTTTATTTAACCTGTGTAACCCGCAACATTAACGAATTTATTGCCTATTCATCAATATCAATTTAGTTGAGGCGCTACAGTGTAACAAACGAATGTACCTCCATAGGCTTGACCATTGTGGCGATAAGTTCCCTCTTTGTGTTTGGAGAGGGGCTACGGCGTCCTCACCTTCCTCCTGACGCAGGTACTCACCGAACACGGATATTTCGGGAGGTACATGACGGTGCGTCGTGTTCCACGCGCGCCTCCGAGATGTCAGCAAAGAGTGGCCTGCTAAGGTCGCTGCCAGCTAGGGTTGCGGAATTTTCGCTTTGCTTTAGTAAAGGGCATCAGGAGGAACACGGATGGGTTTTAGTCAGTAAGAGTCTGACACTCCCGTGCGCTCACCCCAGAGCGGACGAAGTCATTTGATGATTTCCCATCCATAAAACGGTACCTACATACATAGCTAGATGCTTACATAGGCGGCTAAAATCATCGGACAAGCAGCCGCTCTAGCTCCCTGGCTTCCGAATGCATCCGCTCCGACTGGACGCCGTCTCCAGCAGCGCTAAGCACTACTGGCGGACCGTCCGCTCTGAGCTCGCAGTCTTCCTCCACAAGCAGCCGCTCTGGCTCCCTGGCTTCCGAATGCATCCGCTCCGACTGGACGCCGTCTCCAGCAGCGCTAAGCACTACTGGCGGACCGTCCGCTCTGAGCTCGCAGTCTTCCTCCACAAGCAGCCGCTCTAGCTCCCTGGCTTCCGAATGCATCCGCTCCGACTGGACGCCGTCTCCAGCAGCGCTAAGCACTACTGGCGGACCGTCCGCTCTGAGCTCGCAGTCTTCCTCCACAAGCAGCCGCTCTGGCTCCCTGGCTTCCGAATGCATCCGCTCCGACTGGACGCCGTCTCCAGCAGCGCTAAGCACTACTGGCGGACCGTCCGCTCTGAGCTCGCAGTCTTCCTCCACAAGCAGCCGCTCTGGCTCCCTGGCTTCCGAATGCATCCGCTCCGACTGGACGCCGTCTCCAGCAGCGCTAAGCACTACTGGCGGACCGTCCGCTCTGAGCTCGCAGTCTTCCTCCACAAGCAGCCGCTCTAGCTCCCTGGCTTCCGAATGCATCCGCTCCGACTGGACGCCGTCTCCAGCAGCGCTAAGCACTACTGGCGGACCGTCCGCTCTGAGCTCGCAGTCTTCCTCCACAAGCAGCCGCTCTGGCTCCCTGGCTTCCGAATGCATCCGCTCCGACTGGACGCCGTCTCCAGCAGCGCTAAGCACTACTGGCGGACCGTCCGCTCTGAGCTCGCAGTCTTCCTCCACAAGCAGCCGCTCTAGCTCCCTGGCTTCCGAATGCATCCGCTCCGACTGGACGCCGTCTCCAGCAGCGCTAAGCACTACTGGCGGACCGTCCGCTCTGAGCTCGCAGTCTTCCTCCACAAGCAGCCGCTCTGGCTCCCTGGCTTCCGAATGCATCCGCTCCGACTGGACGCCGTCTCCAGCAGCGCTAAGCACTACTGGCGGACCGTCCGCTCTGAGCTCGCAGTCGTCCTCTACACACTCTCAGAAAGGTGCACTTTTTGAGTTTATTCGTTATATACAAAAATCTTTCCTCTTTATAATATTAGTATAGATAATAAAGAGACCTATAGGGTGATCGCCCCTTTTTAGCTTCTGGGTGTAGAATTTCGGAAAATTATTTCTTATCGGATGCCTACGCCATACAAGAATACACCCTCCAAGTTTGATAACCCTTCAAAGGCTAGATATGCTGTGCTGGTCCTGACGTGTCACCTCCGATTTTTATACATAACGTGTTCGCAACCTTGCTCTCCCACTGACTTATGTTCAATAAGTCGCTAACTACTGCCCTTTTCCCGTCGGATTGAAAGAAAGCAGTGTATACAAGAGGAGACAGATGTGATGCGACTCATTATGTTGTCGTCCCATTTCACTGCTCTCTATTTCCTGCAACGCGTTCTAATGCCTGGTGCGCCCCATGCTACCTGCCCACACAGCAGTACAGATTGCACCACAGCAACAAATCAGTAAACAAATAGGTAAGTCAACCGCAACCAACTAAGTAGTGTCCTTCCTGAATGCTCTGTCCGCTTCCGTGGATGCTTCTTCAATAGCGCCTTTTGGTTGGCGCAGTGGTTACGCGATTGGCTTCTGCGTTGCGTGGTACGGGTTCGATTCCCTCACTAAACAAATTTAATATTTGTTTGGCCTACAGATAGTTGTTCCGGGTCTGGCTGTTCGTGTACATGCGAGTTTCTATGTTTGTAAACACACCCAAGATACATGTGAAATTCCTAGAGTAGCGCAAAGTACCTAATTTTTTTGGAAAAAGAAACCATACTCAGTGCTCACTTTTCGCAGACGACCAAAATATTTACAGCAAAATTGGCTCACTCGAGAATGCCGAGCAACTTCAATGATAATGTTTTTTTTTTTATTTTGTAAGTAGGTTGTAAAAACACTTTTACACGTCAATCTTTTTTGGCCGTTATAAAAACTAGATGAGGCCGGTGGTAATGCGATCTCAGCTCATTGCAGTCCTGGTGTGACATGAACGGTATGTTACTTAACGTCAACAAGTGTCATTGTATCACATTCACGTAAAAAGCACATAGTAACCAACGCACTATTCCAGTGGTTCTTAACCTTTTGATTATAGGTGACCATATGACATTTCTAGCTTGCTATGCCACCACCAACTTCATGGAGGAAGTCGGATTTTTTCAGCGTCAGCATACTCTTTACTGATCACTTCTGAATCCAGGGCCCCAAGTCTCCCCACCGAATGTGTCTCCACGTTGTCGTCGTGGTGGGGCTTGAGCGTCTCAATGATCTTGCGAGCTTTCCCGGTAGAGCCACTCATGCCGGAAGGTCGCAAGTGAGGGATCAGACCAAGAGAGACACACGCTTGCTCGCTGCTCTCTGAAACGCGTCTGATCATCAGACGTGACTGTGAGAGCAGCGAGCAGGTGGAGAGGTGAGGTTAGGAGAGAGGGCCCTGAGAAGGGGCGGAGCGAAAAGGGACCGCACCCTTAAAAGGAACAAAACATGAAAATAGACGATTGCAAAATGAGTCCCCAGGTGGGTCCCGACTGCTCAGCGGTCGGGGAATCCCACCCCGCTTCGGCGGGCTGCCCTCCGTACTCTGGGGTGGGCACCAAACGTCTTCCGCTTGCCAGTGGCAACACGAGCCGAGGAGGCTCTCAATCGTCGTCATCCGAGTCCGCTTCCTTTAAGGAGCTGATGGCGTACGGTTGCGTAGAGGAGGGTTCGTCTGAGCGCCGGGGTGGTGCGGAGTTGGATTCCGGCTCCGCGCCAGACCTAGTAACGGTCAGCTCGGCGGGCTCTGGAGACGAAAGAGGGGGGGCTGCTGCGGAGAACGTAAAGTTCTTCCGCAAGCGGCCCAGACGGGAGGACGACAAAGAGTCGTCCTCCGAGGGCGAGTTCGCCTCCGCACGCAAAATCCCCACCGCTAGGGGGGGCAGGGGCAGTGAGGCAGGGAGGGGGCTGGCTCCCTCTACCCGGGAGGTGGAGCGTCGGGCCGGGAGGTTGGTGGAGGAGGGGCGTCGACCTGGAGGGAGCGGTCGTAGGGCTCCCTCTACTCTTCCACCTCCTCTCGACTCTGACGACTCGGAGACCCCGGGAGAGGTACCTCCCACTGCCGAGGAGAAGAAGGCCAAGCTGGAGGAGGTCGTGGAGGCCGCGATCCGCGCTGTGGCCTTTAAGAGGATGCAGTCCTCTAAGCGGGAGGCCATTAGCGCGGCCAAAGCCTCCATTATGGCGGCGGCGGCGGCCAACGTCGGCAGGTCCGAAGAGGCGACAGAGTTGCGGGCGGAGGTCGCCCGCCTCGCGGCCGTAACGGAGAGACTCATAGCGGAGAATGAGTCGCTCCGGAGGGACCTGGCTGGCATGGCCAGAGCGGCCTCTGAGGGGCCGCAGGGGGGGCAGAGTCCGGCGGCGCTGGAGGGGAGCCAGGTGCTGAGCCAGGTGCGGAGCCTGGTGCGGCAGGAGCTGGCTCCCTTCCGGAAGCAGTTCCCCGTTTTGGAGGACATGGTCCGGCGTCCCCCGTTAGCGGCGGCATAGAGGCCCCCGAGACAGCAGAAGGCGGCCTCGTACGCAGCCGCGGTGGCTGCTGGCCCGGGAACGTCCGGCCAGGCGAAGGCCAAGGCGGGAGCCGCGCCAGCGCCTGTGGCGCCGGAGCCTGCGACGCCGGCGACGACCAAGTCGGCCCCGGCGAAGAGGGGAAGGAGGAAGGCTGGAGGGGGAGCGGCTAAAGCTGCTGCGTCAGTGGCGCCGCAGCCGCCCCCACCCCCAACCTCGGACCCTCCTGCGGCCGGGGCCGGGTGGCAGGTTGCTGGAGAAAAGCGGCAGGCCAAAAAGGCGGCCAGGAGCAAGGCCAAGAGGCAGCGGCGGAAGGCCAACGCCATCGCGGCGAGGCTTCGCGCCCCAAAGTCCGCGGCTGTGGTTTTAACACTGCAGCCGGAAGCGGAACAGAGGGGTGTGACGTACCTCGCCCTGATGAAGCGGGCGAAGGCGGCGGTGAACCTCTGGGAGCTGGGCATCACCGGGGGCATCGAGATCGAGATCAGGAAAACCCTGACCGGTGCCCGGAAGCTCGAGCTCGCCGGAGCGGAGAGCGGCCCGTTCGCGGACGCCCTGGCCGAAAGGCTGAAGGAGGTCCTCCCCGCGGACGAGGTCCGAGTGTCCAGGCCGACTAAGTGCATTGACATGCGCATAGTGGGCCTGGATGACTCCGTGACGGAGGAGGAGGTTGTGGCCGCCGTCGCCAGGACTGGGGGGTGCTCTGCCGAGCTAGTCAAGGCGGGTACCATCCGTCCTGACAACACGGGCATGCAAACCCTTGTGGTGAGCTGCCCCGTGACGGCCGCGGCGGCCAGAACTGTGTCGGAGGGTCGAAGGCTCTTGGTGGGGTGGGTGTCTGCGCGGGTAAAACTGCTGGAACCCAGACCTCTGAGGTGCTACCGCTGCCATGTGGGCAACCATACGGGAGCTATGAAAATAAAAAAAAAGGGCCCCAAGTCTGCTATTTTTATAAATTTGTCATTCCAACACGATCCCACTGTCATTTTGCTAAAAGTTCGTAATCTGCTAAATTCATAATGGTCGATCATTGGTCGATCAATGGTCTCGTAAAACGACGTTCTCATGATAGGTCACTAATCAAAGGAACTGTCAAATTTTTTGCAGATTACCGCATACGTCTATCATTCATTTGTCATTATGTACCTACGTGATTACCATTCTATGCCAATTCTTTCAATGGAGTGTCAGTGGTTGACCATTGGAAAGTCATAATGACGCTTTTATTTTAGTAGACTAGCTGACCCAGCAAACGTTGTTTTGCCATATAAGTTAAAAACAATATTTAAGGGTATGAATGATGTTCTATATATATGTATAAAAGAAAGTCGCAGGTGAAATGTGGCTTTCTATTGGTGAAATAATTTTTAAAATAGAAAACTTAAAACTAAAATACTTCTAAGCTGTATCCCGCGGTTTCACCTGCCTCCCCCATTTATTCTTTCTGGCTCAGTGATCTTTCTTTCGTCTGCTAAGGATAATAGCTCGATGTTAATTAATTATGGTCCTGGTATCCTGGTACTTTGTAAGTCTTCACTCACAATTCCAGCTCCAGAAATGCTTCGACATGTTTATGGTCTGCTAGTACGAATCCTTACTTACAAATGTTTGACAGGTACGAAACAAAGGAATATTTAGGGAAAATGATTAATCTTTCATAATTATGTATCCGTCGAGTTTTCATTGTTTTTAAGATGTATTCTGCTATTCGGGGCGGAGACAAATCCAACGAATTAAAAACCAAGAGTTTTCGACATGTTTCTTTCTTGTCTTCTAGTACTTGTGAATCTTTAGCGCATGCAATTTTTGACAGCTACGAAACAAAGGAACATTCAGGGAAAATCTAATGTGGCATTTTGCTAATGTGGCAGGGAACGTGCAGAAACTATAGGTGGCAGTACAGACGCGTCAATGTCAAGTATATTATACTTATAAGTTTCAAATTTGCAACGCTAGATGGCACAGTCTACTTCGTGAACGTTCCCCTAAACATAGGGTGCAAGAAGTATAGGTGGCAGCACAGGTCAAATATTTACAGTGTAAAAGTTTCAGATTTGCAAAACTAGATGTCATAGTCTACGCCGTGCACGTTCCCTACATTTTGCGAATGTGGCATTTGCGTCAATATGTCCTTTTGCGAATGTGGCATTGTGCGCCTTATCCAATGATTCATCTTTCATAGTTATGTATTCATTGAGTTTTTAAGAAAGCACTTCCAGCCTTATTCTATGAAGGCGACCTTTCTAGATTTTAATAATCTTTTGTTGTGGTTGCTAGGTTACCTACACTTGTTAATTTTGAATCATCTTCAACGCACTAAATATATTTCACCTAAAACCATTTTCCACTGCGTTTACTTTAATAGAGTTTTCATTGTTTTTAAGATGTATTCTGCTATTCGGGGCGGAGACAAATCCAACGAATCAAACACCAAGAAAATTGGTCCAGCAGATCTCGAGTTATAAGTAAGATAAGATAAGATAAGATATAAGATGAGATAAGATTACCAAACTTGTCAAAATCGATCATTATGAGATCAATGATAGACCATTCTGATAGTAAAAAAAAAAACCCACAAATAACCAACCACCCACCCACCACCCACCTGCAACCCAGCCGACTTGGGGCCCTGTACTGTTTGCTGCTCCCGGCCAGACACATACCGATACTGACACAAAACCGATTTCGTTTCTTTTTTTAAGTAATCAGAAGTGCCGAGAACTCCTGGCCGCATAGATGTCGATGAAAACAAAGTTAGGTAGTGTAACACTTTTCAAAACATACAAAAATATTTCCTATACAATTTTGTGTTTAATTAATTTCCTTTCTCAAACACATCTTACAAGTTAGTATGGTATTGCATTTCAATTACTAGGTACTTCTTTTTGGACCCTTGCAGAAAATATTGTATTATAAGGTTGGCTTCGCGGACCACTTCGAGTTCTGCCAGGGACCACCAGTGGACCGCGGACCACCAGTTAAGAAGCACTGCACTATTCACTCGTAGGTGTTTAGTGGTAGCCTCTCATTTTATTCACATTTCGATAAATGTGACACTACAAACTGCCTTCTCTACAAGAGCACGGCTGTCCTTACACAGCCGACTACACGCAGCGCATGTGACACTACAAACTGCCTTCTCTACAAGAGCACGGCTGTCCTTACACAGCCGACTGACTACACGCAGCGCATGTGACACTACAAACTGCCTTCTCTACAAGAGCACGGCTGTCCTTACACAGCCGACTACACGCAGCGCATGTGACACTACAAACTGCCTTCTCTACAAGAGCACGGCTGTCCTTACACAGCCGACTGACTACACGCAGCGCATGTGACACTACAAACTGCCTTCTCTACAAGAGCACGGCTGTCCTTACACAGCCGACTACACGCAGCGCATGTGACACTACAAACTGCCTTCTCTACAAGAGCACGGCTGTCCTTACACAGCCGACTACACGCAGCGCATGTGACACTACAAACTGCCTTCTCTACAAGAGCACGGCTGTCCTTACACAGCCGACTGACTACACGCAGCGCATGTGACACTACAAACTGCCTTCTCTACAAGAGCACGGCTGTCCTTACACAGCCGACTACACGCAGCGCATGTGATACTACAAACTGCCTTCTCTACAAGAGCACGGCTGTCCTTACACAGCCGACTACACGCAGCGCATGTGACACTACAAACTGCCTTCTCTACAAGAGCACGGCTGTCCTTACACAGCCGACTACACGCAGCGCATGTGACACTACAAACTGCCTTCTCTACAAGAGCACGGCTGTCCTTACACAGCCGACTGACTACACGCAGCGCATGTGACACTACAAACTGCCTTCTCTACAAGAGCACGGCTGTCCTTACACAGCCGACTACACGCAGCGCATGTGATACTACAAACTGCCTTCTCTACAAGAGCACGGCTGTCCTTACACAGCCGACTGACTACACGCAGCGCATGTGACACTACAAACTGCCTTCTCTACAAGAGCACGGCTGTCCTTACACAGCCGACTACACGCAGCGCATGTGACACTACAAACTGCCTTCTCTACAAGAGCACGGCTGTCCTTACACAGCCGACTGACTACACGCAGCGCATGTGACACTACAAACTGCCTTCTCTACAAGAGCACGGCTGTCCTTACACAGCCGACTACACGCAGCGCATGTGACACTACAAACTGCCTTCTCTACAAGAGCACGGCTGTCCTTACACAGCCGACTACACGCAGCGCATGTGACACTACAAACTGCCTTCTCTACAAGAGCACGGCTGTCCTTACACAGCCGACTACACGCAGCGCATGTGACACTACAAACTGCCTTCTCTACAAGAGCACGGCTGTCCTTACACAGCCGACTACACGCAGCGCATGTGACACTACAAACTGCCTTCTCTACAAGAGCACGGCTGTCCTTACACAGCCGACTACACGCAGCGCATGTGACACTACAAACTGCCTTCTCTACAAGAGCACGGCTGTCCTTACACAGCCGACTACACGCAGCGCATGTGACACTACAAACTGCCTTCTCTACAAGAGCACGGCTGTCCTTACACAGCCGACTACACGCAGCGCATGTGACACTACAAACTGCCTTCTCTACAAGAACGTAGAACTTTAGCCGATATGGCTCTACGGTACAAAATTGGCAACAGAATAACATAGTCCGCCGTAGTCGTAGTCCCGATCTGCTTGAATTTATTGACGTAGAGGTGCCCCGCCGGGGCATGGCAAGATCGCGATTCATTTAATTCTATAGTCATTTTATAGTTCAATTATTTAACATCCTATCAATTCATAATACGAGTACATACATAAATAACATCCTATCAATTCATAATACATACATAAATAAATAAATTAAATTTGTATTTAAGTTGATGGTGTGCCTTATAAATAAATAAGCTCTCAGGAAAAAGCTAAGCAGCTGAATACCTGCATTTATTAGAATAAGTGATACTACTTCTTTTATAATAAACAGTTTATTTTTTAACATTATCAACAAAGAAAAATAACATTGAAATAATAAATAATTCAACTTACAGTAATACCAAACCAACGCTATTATTCTTAACTCGTGCGAGGAACCTCCACCCGCAGCGACACGCGATTTCTAAAGTCACGGCCCCCAGGACAGCTAGCTTTGTGTCGCCAGTGTGGAGGACACATTTGCAGTTTAAATGCCATGCAGAAATCGGTAACGAGGCGCCGGTCGTCCATCATCAAAGTGACCGCGAGTGTAGGTTCCCAGCACTGCACTACAGTCTCAAAAATAGATTAACTCTAAGAATTACACGGATACCGACAGAGGGCGGGGCGGGGGAGGCGGCGCCGGGCTGCTCTACGTGCTCCGCAGGCGCCCGCCTGCCACGCTGCTACTCTGTCCACGAGCCTTGCACATTATATTATATAAACTCTTTCATAAATAACAACGAACTCAATACAACTAGTGATCACTTCATGTCGACGTTTGTACCACGGCCACATGGGTGATAGGGAGCCCGACTTGTACTTACTACATAAACAGCTCCATACAGGGCGCGGTAGGTACATTCTATAGTTGTGAACTACCAATTGCATTCAATGGGCGAGAGAATTTAAAAAAACTCTTATGATCCACTAAAAAAGGGGTCCAAAACAGTCGTACTGGCCACCCTGTACGAGTTATTTGAACCCCTTTTTATTAATATATTTTGTATCTGGGTAAGATATTTTTATGGAGCTTAAATTAATCACATATTCACCTATCAATTATTAAGTAAACCATTCGGCTTTCAGAAGAGGTACCTAGACGCAGAGGCATTCACCTACGTGTTGCTCCTATGGGCAGCTCAATCGTGAACAATACCGACGTCTTCGAATACACTCATATAGGATACAGGAGGCCCGGCTCGCGGGCTCAA
This sequence comes from Hecatera dysodea, assembly GCA_905332915.2. NCBI lineage: Eukaryota > Metazoa > Arthropoda > Insecta > Lepidoptera > Noctuidae > Hecatera > Hecatera dysodea. The sequence continues at coordinate 30,143,005 of HG995286.1, forward strand.
TACAACAAAAAGGACTTAAGTACGTCTTTAACACTTATTGATATGATGAATTACCGTCTATGAAGATATGTACGGTTGTAAACGTTGTACTGTATTGCACGCAGCTTCAGGTCGGACTGAAGCTCTCGACGCGACGCGAGCGCGGCGCCGCATGGTGGGGAAGACACTCGCATGGCGCCGTGGTCCGCGAGCGCGGGCTCGCATCCTCTGTCGCTGTCCCATGCGCGTCTGTTGTTAGCTCACTTCTTCAGAAGTAGGTACGTACGTAATGGCTTTTTAAGAGTTTCATCAATATACAAAATTTATTCGGGAAGGTTCATGAGCATAGTAGGTGCCATTATAAATAGCACACAAATCTCTACGTTTTGACAAAACTAACAGACATATTAAATCGTTTTAAGCATTACTTACTTAAAATACTGTTTAAAGAGAAAAATAAATAAAGAGGCTGCTATCAGTATTTTAGCTAAGTATTGGTTTAAGTTTTATGAATACGGCTGTAAATCAAGCTACCCGAGTGAAGCACGGGCGGGTCGCAAACTTGCAAGCTATTCCCAATAGTAACTTCCCACATCAAATTAATACATAGGTAAATATTGATGGCTATGATTACTTCGCGATCTCTCACAGGTTTAAAGCTAATCGTAGTAGTCGAGCTGCGCACGGCGTGAACCCTCTCGCACAACCGACACCTCACTACTAATGAAATATTGAGCAAAACACTTCCTGCGACTGGATACGTTGTAAGTACACGATGTCACAACTATGACTAAGTACATTATTGCACATTCGATACACAGCCACTACCCACGCATGAATAGCTATCACATAGATATATTTTACTAAGGTTTATACATACACTAAACGTGGGTAAATTATTAATTGTTCGTAACTGATTAGGTACATGTTTGACACCAGCGAAAACTTACTAAGATACGCTATCGTTTCAACAATGTTGGTCGCGGTCGCGCCCGCGTGCAGCTCGCCCTGCGCGGCCCGTAGGTGCGCGCGAGCCTGCGCAGCTGGCGCCACTAGCGCCGAACTACACCATCGTGTGAAACTAAGTTACTATGCACCATCCGAACTTTGAGAAAATCTTATTTTACTCAAATTAATATTGCATCCATTTGCCACTAGATAGTTTAGTGAGTTGGACTGATTTCTCTACTTAAAGTTATTTTATCCGTATTTAGTTTAACTTGAAATTGGCTTCATAGGCGGCGGAGGCTGCCGCAGGAGCCGCTCCGGCCCGCAGCCGCGCTCTAACCCGGTAGTGGCGCTTCCTCGTAGAAGTCGGGCTCGTCGTCCTTGTCGATGTCTTTCTGGGCGCCGTCCAACTGCCAACAGTATGTGTATCTTAGTTCTAAATCAATTCTCTGTCGAAAAGGACCTACATCAAGTGGATGGTATGACGGTTACCGCTCGGAGCTGCAGCGGCGTGAACACGTAGGCCAACGACAAGCGCAGCGGCACCATCATGACCAAGAAGAAGGGCATGGCGAGCGAGAAGCGCGACGACTTGACGCCGTACAGCAGCGCCAGCCCCGCCGCCTGGATAAGCGTGTACAAGTGCATCTTCAGCGTCGGCACCTGCAACAGCCGCGTCACACGGTCACGTCGCCGCTCGGCACGTCGGGCGCTACCGCCTGGCGGCACTGCGGCTGTGGATACGAACCCGCCGGACGTAAGGAACTTGCGGGTGGTGCTTCACGGGCTTGAACAGCAGGATGCAGCGGTCCCAGAACTGGATGCCACCAAGCGCGGAGATGCCCATGTACAGGAACACGCCGAACAGCACGGCCATGGGCACGAGGCGCAGCCAGCGCGCCGCCAGCACCGACACGCCCACCAGCAGCGCCACCAGCAGCGCCGTCAGCCGCTGCTCTGTGGGGACAGCACACAGCGCAGGTCAGCACTACACCGGAGGGTGCGTACTCCAGCTAATTCATTTTTAGAATAGATACTCCAGTGTGTTCCGGGTTCTTTCCATAGTACCGTTGTGGTAAGTTGTTGTGTGTTGAGTACAGTAACCGCTTTGCCAAGTTTGCGTTAATTCCTTTACACTTTGCAAGGCGGGTAATGCACCAACGTGACTTTTGACTAGATACTACTGTTACGAGCTTCGGGTTCGTTACAATTAAAATCAGCCGATTAAATAAACAAAGATGACACTTTAATTTACTCAACACTAATATACACTTTAAACTCACTAATCACAAAACACAATCGCACTATTAATCACTTGAGTTCGCAGTCGAAGATCGCTCTCGAAGTTATCACTTGTATCGCAATTCCAATACTGACTCGGTCGGCACATGTGCCGGCTTTATATAGGGCGCCGAGTAGAACTCCAGAAAGTTCGCGTACATATCGGTCGCGACCGACCAAGGTCCGAGAATTCTAGCATAGAAAAATCTCGAAGGTCCCCGACTTCAATAGTTCTGCTACTCGATACTAGATGGCGCTAGTGGTACCGAATGCCGCTATCATCCTAACTTAATTCTGGCGCGCAACACTGCCCCTCCTAAGACATGCTCGTCCCGAGCATTATCAGCCCCATAATAACGCGCCAGTCGATCAACATGAACGATCTTAGGAGCGCTTCTTGTACCTTTCCGTATACGGTAGGTCACGTCATTGATCTTCGTCACAATCCGGTACGGTCCGTCCCATTTAGCTTGAAGCTTAGGAGATTTCCCTTTGCTGCGAACTGGATTGTGCAACCACACTAGTGAACCTTCCTCGAACCCTTTATTGTTCATTTTGCGGTCATAGCGGGTTTTCATCTTTTCAGACATTTGCTGGCCCGATTGTCTGACGTGCTCATGAATGTCGTTCATTTTGTTCCGCAAGTCATTCGCATAATCGGTTATACTGCGTGGGGCATCAGGTGGTATTCCGGTGATCAGGTCTGCAGGTAGCCGCAATTCTCTTCCAAAGTTTGCGAAAGCTGGTGTCACTGACGTGCTTTCATGAACAGCACTTCGGTATGACAGCAAAAACGGTTGTATGTGCTTGTCCCAATCTCGTTGCCGGTTTTCCACAACTTTGGCCAGATATCTCTCCAATGTCTGATTAAATCGTTCCACCATTCCATCCGACTGTGGGTGGTAAGAAGTTGTCCTCGTTTTATGAGTACCCATAACTCGGCAAGTTTCCTGGCATATTTGGGACTCAAAATTCCTTCCTTGATCGCTGTGAATCTCCAAGGGTACTCCAAAACGACAGAAGACTTCATGAACCAGTTTATCCGCAACTGTTGAAGCTTCTTGGTTTGGAATGGCGAAGACTTCCGGCCACTTAGTGAAATAATCCATAACCACCATGAAATACTTGTTACCACTTTCACTTTCCGGAAACGGTCCCGCAACGTCTAGCGCTATCCTTTCCCATGGTGCACCAACATTGTACAATTTCAATGCACCTCTGCTACGAGTCTGAGGTCCTTTTACAGCCGCACAACTTGTACACTTGCGACACCAGTCCTCAACATCGTCACGACAGTGGACCCAGTAAAACCGTTCCCGTATCTTCAGTAGAGTCCGTTTTACACCCATATGGCCTCCTGAACAACCATTATGGTACAGCTGTAGAACATCCGGTACTTTAGCTTTAGGGACAACCATTTGCAAATGACAGCTGTCCCCCCGAGCATTTTCCCATTTACGGCACAGGATTCCATCCTGAATCACTAAACTGTCCCATTGTGCCCAATAGCTTTTTGTGATTGAACTCATCGCTGAGACATCACTCCACGTTGGTTTAGGAGCATTGGCCTTCATCCATTCCAAAATCGGCTTGATGTCCGAGTCTTCCCGCTGTGCACATTGTATGCGTTCCTTCCACTCATTGCTGAGGTCTGTCTTGAGCATCCTCACAGGTACGACTTCTTTATCCTCTTGTCTCGTATAATGCTTGCAGACTATTGGGCAAGGTCCTCTTGACAATACATCTGCGTTGCCATGAGATCTACCGCTACGACCTTCGACCACCAAGTCGTACTTTTCCAACCGCTGTGCGCGATAGTCAGCCGCTCTACCTGCTAGAGATCGGCTATCTACCCTTTGAGCAGTTCGCTTAGGGCAACTGGGCCTCAAGTGGCCCCTTTCACCACAGCCGTAGCATCTAGGGCTGCGCCCTTTATAATGGTCACGAACTGCAGCTGCTGCAACCTCCCTGCCATAGTGGGAACGATGGTTCTGCCGCACAGCTTCCCCTTCTGAAGTTCGCCTAGGGCAACTGGACCGTAGGTGGCCCCTTTCCCCACAGCCATAACATCTAGGGCTGTATCCTTTAAACCGGTCGCGAACAGTAGCCGCTGCAACCTCCCTGACGCGATGGGAACGATTATCTTGCCGCACAGCTTCCACCTCCAGTGCATGTGCCAAGGCGTCTTTAAGCTTCTCATGATGCCCGAGCCTCACGGCAGCTCTAACTTCAAGGTCGCGGATGCCGTCGATGAATGCCTGCACCAGGTTCCCTTGAATGAGCGCAGGTACAGACTGGTATGCTTTTCTAACAAGCTTCTCCACCTCAAGGGCCCACTGCTGCAGGTTTTCACCGCTGCGTTGCACGCGATCCTTCAGCTGCGCCCGAAACACGTGTTCCAGATGAGCGTCGCCATACCTAGCTTCCAGTGCCTCAAGGAGCTGCTCGTAAGTCACCTCGTTACCGAGGGCTTCCAGGATAGTGAGGGCCTGGTCGCGGAGGCCTAGGGTGAGGGCAGTCATGGCCTGGTCCTTACTCCAACCGTTCGCCTTCATAACAGCCTCAAATTGCATTTTGTATGCCGACCAGGAAGATGTTCCATCGAACGGCGGCACTTTGAATCCACGTAGAGAAGGTGTAGTAGCTGAGGCTGCAATTCCATCTCCAACTTTAAGGTTGTCCAGCGTTTTCTTTATTTCCACAATCTGGGTTTCAGCTTCTATCAGGCGGTTTTCGTGTTGAACCACCTTATCTTTTACAACCTTTATTTCTTTGCCGAAAGTAGCATGCAGATCCTTCATGAGGAACATCTGTTCTTCCTGGCGACGCGCCTGCTCCTCTTTGTCACGCTGCAGCTGTTCTTCCAATCGACGGGCCTGTTCTTCCTGACGGCGAGCCAGTTCCTCCTGTCGGCGGGCCTGTTCCTCCTTGTCACGCTGCAGCTGCTCTTCTAAACGATGGGCCTGTTCTTCCTGGCGGCGGGCCTGTTCTTCCTGGCGGCGGGCCTGTTCCTCCTTGTCACGCTGCAGCCGTTCTTCCAATCGAAGAGCCTGTTCCTCCTGACGACGAGCCTGTTCCTGCAGCATCATCATCAGAGCAGAAAAGTCTGGTGCTGATGATGATGCTGGAGTTACTGCGGACGAGCCGGCCTCCAATGTCGGCAACTGTCTCTCCGTAGCCTGCGGCGTTGCGCTTCCAAAACGCCTCTGGTCCGTCTCTTGCTGGCGTTGACTTCGGGTACGAATACCCTCAGTGTCGTCCTTCGGTAGAATCGGCATCTTTTAAATCCCACTTCTGACACCAATTGTTACGAGCTTCGGGTTCGTTACAATTAAAATCAGCCGATTAAATAAACAAAGATGACACTTTAATTTACTCAACACTAATATACACTTTAAACTCACTAATCACAAAACACAATCGCACTATTAATCACTTGAGTTCGCAGTCGAAGATCGCTCTCGAAGTTATCACTTGTATCGCAATTCCAATACTGACTCGGTCGGCACATGTGCCGGCTTTATATAGGGCGCCGAGTAGAACTCCAGAAAGTTCGCGTACATATCGGTCGCGACCGACCAAGGTCCGAGAATTCTAGCATAGAAAAATCTCGAAGGTCCCCGACTTCAATAGTTCTGCTACTCGATACTAGATGGCGCTAGTGGTACCGAATGCCGCTATCATCCTAACTTAATTCTGGCGCGCAACACTACCAATCCGTAGCAGCTGCGAGGTAGAGACGGAGAATAAGTAATTATTATTGAACACGAATTATATTGTTACGTGACGTCGCGACTTAGTTGCCACGAGGCAGCACGTTGGCGTGATTGTAACGACAAATGTTGCACCTTTTTGGTATTCGCATGTTTATGGTTATGAAGATATGCAGGTACATACTAGCAAATCCTGCTGGAGTACGCGTTTGCGTGCTCCGATGTTCAGTACAGGAAGTTTAAGGTTGATGTTGGGTAGCTGATGTAGATACAAAATAGCTACACACAAAAAGTGTAATTTTTACAAAAAAATCCACCCATAAAACGACTAAAAAGTTCCAAGCAAATCACTTTTCAAGCAATCTGATGCAGTTGGTGATATCAAATCTGCAATTGAACTAAAGTAAATGCCTTTAAATATTAATCTGTGCCTTTAACAAAATGCTTGAAAAAGCATTAGTTCGGGACATTTTAGCCGCTTTTTGAGCTCGATTTTCCCGTAATGTATATCACAGCTACACAAAACCGCCCTTAAATATATCCACGCACTTCTGAAATATCCTTTATATTCGCAACCATAAAAATACGAATATAAATTACCCATTAACATCATAATAGTTTGTGCTGGGGTAACGTTATTGAAACAGAAACGCTTGTTTTGAAATTAGTAGGTACCTAACTAACTAATTATTATCACAACTCATTTATAAATCATCGCAAAGATTACCGAAGCAAACGCGGCGGGCACTAGAAGGATCACGGGTGGGTTTTAGTCAGTAAGAGTCTGACACTCCCTTCCGCTCCGCCCAGAACGGGACAAGTTATTTGATGATTTCCCATCCAGAAAAAAAAGGCGAAGAATAGCGTCGGCGTGAGCGTTACTCCAGTTAAATTAATGGAACTATCCGATTTATTTAGCTGGAGTAACGCTCACGTCGACGGAACTGTTGTTCAACCGATAACTTGATTTCAGTTTTTTATCGCTAGGCGTTGTCGCGAGCCGTTTGGCTAGAGGAAGTCATAGAGTAGGAAGGTATGCGAGGTCGCTCGCGTCACGCACCCTTGACCTCGACGATGTGCGGCTTGTCGCCGGGCGCGTGCGTGGTGGACATGATGGTGAGCGCCGCCACGTGGCTGACGGAGCGCACGGTGGCCACGCACTGCCACGGCGCGCCGAACAGCCCGCACATGGCGTTCACGCTCGACATGATCACGATGTCCATGTGGAAGCCGCTGCCCTTCTTCAGCTTGCGCTCCGGCTTGTCGATGATCAGCCTGCGCACACAACACCACACTCACTGCTCTGAGCTCTGTTCGTTTCTTTAATATTTCAAATACGTGTTACATTCGTTGGGCAGTTTATTTCGTTCGCTTTGCATTCGTAGGTTGTGTTTCATGATTAAATGATTATAAATGTAAACAATAGATACACAATTTACGATATTTTCGCATGAGTATTAAAATTTATATATTTATTTCATTTATTAATAGATGGGGACTACGCGTGCAGTCGCTTGGGGCAACACGGTACAGTGCAGCCGTCTTACTCAGCGATGTGCGTCTCCATGAAGACGATGATGTAGACCATGAGCGCGGGCAGCCCCATGGCGAAGGCGGCCCAGGCGGGGATGGTGCTGAGCCCGTCGTTGAGCGGCACGAACCAGGCGCGCGGCGCCGTGGGGCTGAGTCCCTCGGGCACGCGCAGCGTCTCCGTCCACACGGGCACGGCGCACGATAGACCCACCATCAGCACGATCGCGATGGGCACGCCGAAGTCGCCGAGCGCGCGCCGCGCCTGCGCGCAACACAACACTTACAAATCTTATGTGACGTGGCAAATGAGTGCGTACTTATGGTGTATGAAAATGGTTAGTAAACTTACTACTATGTTAGTAAACACTGACAATACACCAAATAAAACAAATAACAGTAACCTTAATAACAAAATATCCAGACTGCCGGGTCTGCCGGATCTGTGGCCATCATCCAAACGGTCCATGCCCTATGGCATAAGTAGCCACAGTCAGCCACAGCCGCAGCGATACAAGAACTCAGTAGATTATCAGGTAGTGAGGAGCCTCCCCTTCACTGGATATTGTAGCTCACGATACTAACACAGCCCATGTCGGCGACGTTCCCGGATGATCGAACTTGTCTTTTTACTATTTAGTTAATTCACCAAGACGGATAGATTGCCGGAGGCATTGGCACGGATAAGTTTAAGTTAGTACGTAGTGTGGTAAGGCGTAAGATCGTGAGGTCGGGCGGGTGACTCACGCTGCGACCGAGGAATTTCCCGTTGCGGAAGATGCGCAGGTAGTAGGCGATGATGAAGGTGGACAGCGTCAGCATGGTGCACCACAGCGCCGTGTTGGGCTGCGGCGGCACGGCGGCGGCGGCGGCGGCGGCGGCGGCGGGCGCCGTCACGTTCCCTGCGACGCAAGCGTCATTTCAAATGCGCAATTCTTACAAACCGGAGGTATATTTAGAAAACCGGTTTTTGATTCTCAATTTATTCTGGTAAATATACAAAACTGGTTTTTGGGTTCGTGACCCCGCTTCCGAATCGTCTGGTTAACAATAATTGCCTAGAAGCCGTGTGCGAGCGAATCTCTTACGCATTGGTATGGATGACGTCACTACGCGTGTATGGAGTACCTGACGATCCAGCGCACACAACGATGTCTGGCTAGAGGCATACCGAATCAATATCGGAATAGTCGAATCTTTTGAAGGACTTTTTTCTAGAATAAGTTAAACCTCTCTTAAACGTCAACCGGTTTACTATTGGCCAAAATATTCTTTTGCCTTGTTCATTTTTATTTATTAAAATACGTTAGGTCCATACTATGACAAATCTGATTCCACAATAATTTCCTCCCATAATATAGCACTGCGGCATGCGACACTCCGTCTGGTGCCTCGTATGAGGTACAACTAGAAACCTAAAGCCCTTACATGTTTCAGTTACTACGTACAGGTCATATACATATTTACTATGCATATTTTTTCATTCAAACAAAGCAGTATAGAAGAAAGGAAGCAGTGTGCGTGACCCCGTGGTACCTGACAGCGTAGAGTTGGGCAGCGTGGTGTTGAGGGGCGCGGGCGCTTCGCCGGGCGCGTAGTAGTGCACGCCCAGCGGGTGCGCGCGGAACACGTTGATGAGGCTGGTGACCGGCTCGCCGATGAAGATCAGCGAGATCAGGAACGCGAAGATGTCCTCCGTGAACCTGCACGCGCAACCTCGTTAGCTATGCTTACAGAGTAGGCAAGCGCAGCACTCTCTGCACCCTTTCTGTCATACACCGATGGGAAGGCAACTCGACACGACCGAGGAGAACTGCGTGCGTACCGAGGTTTTTGCCCGACGTGGGAATCGAACCCAGGTGCTCAGGTACAATCACGCTAATGAACACGAGGCAGACCATGACGGGGCGGCTAGTCGAAGTTCTCGTTGTTAGTAGGGAGACGTCCGATATCCGCCTCGTGCGCCGATGGAGACACCGTGGGTCGGCACGGGCTTGCACGCACCTGGTGATCTTCTTCACGGCGACGCTGCCTTCGACGGAGGCGACGAGCAGCGCGATGACAATCATCCACAGGCCGCAGTACATGCGCGCCGTCAGGAAGTCGAAGCCGTTGGAGTGGCAGAACTTGGCCAGCGACTCGTCCAACAGCAGCAGCGGGCCGGTGGCGCCCGTTATCATCATGGGCTGCCCAGCCACCAGCGCGAACAGCACGCCGCCAGCGCACGTGAACACCTACACACGCACACACGAGTTACTGCTCGCCATACAGTCAGGACAGTGGCGATTTGATGAACTGGCTATGGCTGCCACTCTTAAGCATATTGGCGCCAAAACCAGCCTCCGTTCCGGGCTTGTAAAGCAAAGAACTGCAATATAATTTCTGCTGAGCATTGGTGTCAGCAGCATAATTGGATGGCCAGGGGCGCGCCGACCCCATACACCGCCTGTGTGAGAAACCTATGAAGCGCTTAATTGTTCAATTGTTTTGGCAACAAGAGATCGTTCCTTAAAGTCGGAGAATCCCCGTGAGTCCCGTGACCCCATCCCGCTTACGTCGCAGGCATCGCGTCGGTCGGGTTACGTTGCGATAAAATTAAGTAATTAAAAAAATATCGACAGCGGCGGCGCGCGGCGCCCCTGTTGCCTTGGCGCCTGTGTGCACGCACACGTCGCACGTAAGGGCGGTGCGGCCCTGTACATGGCAAAGTACTGCAGCTAAGGTAAGGAAAAGGAAAAAAAACTTTTTACAAAAAATACAACCGACTTCTAAACAAAAACACCAAAAAGTACAAAATAACTTAAATTTCGGAACTCGGTGTTTATGGTTGCTTTTTTGTTTTTGAACACACCGACTTCCGAAATTAAAGTAATTTTGTACTTTTTGGTGTTTTTGTTTAGAAGTCGGTTGTATTTTTTGTAAAAAGATTTTTATTTTTCACTTTTTAGTTGTTCACTCTCAGCTAAACATACCCATCACAGCGTACGTGGTATAAATTGGAGTAAACAACCCGCAACAACAGCGATCCCGACAGATTTTCTATCATTTATTGAAATTAACAAAAAACCGCTCGTTCGATTTCGATAAAATTTTCATGGGACCATTTGGGAAGTATACGCTTTCCAACAAAAAATAAATTTTTCAAATCGGTTGGCAAGCGACGGAGTTATGAGCGAACAAACATTAAAAAAAAAACACAAACAACCGAATTGAGAAACTCTTTTTTAGAAATCGGTAAAAAAACCCATCATCAGCCATCTTTGCGGATGTACCGTTCGAAACATCCGAGCATCCAATCTCGATTACTGTATTACGAATTTGAAGTCGAGCATTGGTCTAGTCTACATTAAAGTAGGGTTTGACACGTTCTTATCTTCAAATACTTACTATCTATTTAACCACCATTTTTTCTGAGTAAAAAAGTTTACTTTAAAACCACAGACTTCTTATAGGTAACGTGTAAGGTATAGGTAAATAATCAGCTTTTTTGCATAGTTAATACCCGTCGCTGTCGCAACTGTCCCACTGCAGGGCATAGACTTCTTCTCTATAAGAGAAGGCAGGAAAACAGTAATCAATGTGCTTGCTTAAAGTGGGGGGCGAAAAACTTACCTACCTAACCAGCTTACCTCAGGATTTCCTCCTTCACTAATTGCAAAGTTCCACACTGCTACCTGCACTCATTTGTACGCACACTTCATGAAACCCTGCCGCCTGGGTCACAATGACCACATAAACTAATTGGCGCCGGTATGGCAGCTCACCAGTGTCTCGGAGATGCCGATGTTGCCGTAGGTCTTCTCGGCGAGAAGCCCTCCGAACGTGATGGCGGACGATAGCGCCGCGAAGTACATGAAGATGGTGGCGGCCACGCACTGCCCGTTGAGCGCGTCGCGGAAGTCCGACACGTAGTGCGGGTAGCGGCGCCGCATGTCGCGCAGCACGCCTGCGCACGGGCAAGGTAGCGTTACCTCAGGTGTAGCGCAGTGCAGCAAGGAACCGAGTGATAGATGGGACCAAACGGCCTCGTGACCGACAGTGAGGGAGGGCGTAACTGATATGAGAATGAGAACAGGATAAGGAACTGTTTAATGATCACTATATATTAGCAAAGATAGGTTCAAAAACTGACCGCCAAACAAGCGGCCGGTGCGACGGAGCGGGTCGTCGGGCTCCTTGGCGGGCAGGCCACCGGCCTCTGCCGCCAACAGCGCCTTCTTCTCGTCGAGCGGTGCGGGCGCCTCACCGGCGGCGCGCTTGCGCTCCAGCGCGTCGCGCTTGCGCCGCCGGATCATCTCGCTCTTGGCGCGCAGCTCCTCGAAAGGCAACAGCGCCTGGCGCTCCCAGTCACCGGGCGGAAGTACGATGGAGTCGTCCAGGAACTCGTTGATGGCGGACAGTAGCTCACGCCGGTCATCCGCCTTGTACGCAATGGAGTGGAACGCGGGGTTGGACATGAGCGTGGAGATGGAGCGGCCCACCTCGTGGTAGTCAAGGTCGGCACCGCTGGGGCCCAGCAGGATGAACATGAAGCGCACGGGTACCGGCACCTCGGTAATGGACGGCATGAGGATGCCCTGCGCCAGGCGCACGAAGGCGATGGTAGGTTGCTCCAGGAAGCCCACGGCCCCCACCAACACGGTAGTGGCCTCGGCGTCGCCGGGGATGCGCTTCAGGATAGAGTCGTTGTGCGGACGGCGCAGCTCGTCCTGCGAGCCGGCGGCGGCATCCACGGCGGCCAGGTACTCCACCTCGGCGCGATCCAGCCCGCCCGCCGATGACTTCTTGCGCAGCTCAGCGCGTTCCAGCGGCAGCGCGTACGAGCTGCGCCGGCGCCGCGGGTCCGCCAGGTTCTGCGCACACGCACACTCTCAGCGACCTCACTCTTTGTAAGGATATAAAATGCTAAGCTATTCTACCAACTAGTCTAGCCACAATCATCAAAATAATTCAAAAACATTTTTTGTGAAATTTCCAAACGGATAAAGGTATTTCCCGACCAAAAAAAAGTTTGGCGAATTTAGATAACGGTTTTGAGGTTTTTCGTATTTACTTGTGAATTGTTTTGTATGTTTTTGTTATTGTTTATATTACGAAAGGCACTCAGGCCGGCAGTCACGCTCGCTGCGATGCTGATGAACTTGTCGACGATGGACTACGCTCGCCTTCTTTTGTTATTGTTTATATTACGAAAGGCACTCAGGCCGGCAGTCACGCTCGCTGCGATGCTGATGAACTTGTCGACGATGGACTACGCTCGCCTTCTTTTGTTATTGTTTATATTACGAAAGGCACTCAGGCCGGCAGTCACGCTCGCTGCGATGCTGATGAACTTGTCGACGATGGACTACGCTCGCCTTCTTTTGTTATTGTTTATATTACGAAAGGCACTCAGGCCGGCAGTCACGCTCGCTGCGATGCTGATGAACTTGTCGACGATGGACTACGCTCGCCTTCTTTTGTTATTGTTTATATTACGAAAGGCACTCAGGCCGGCAGTCACGCTCGCTGCGATGCTGATGAACTTGTCGACGATGGACTACGCTCGCCTTCTTTTGTTATTGTTTATATTACGAAAGGCACTCAGGCCGGCAGTCACGCTCGCTGCGATGCTGATGAACTTGTCGACGATGGACTACGCTCGCCTTCTTTTGTTATTGTTTATATTACGAAAGGCACTCAGGCCGGCAGTCACGCTCGCTGCGATGCTGATGAACTTGTCGACGATGGACTACGCTCGCCTTCTTTTGTTATTGTTTATATTACGAAAGGCACTCAGGCCGGCAGTCACGCTCGCTGCGATGCTGATGAACTTGTCGACGATGGACTACGCTCGCCTTCTTTTGTTATTGTTTATATTACGAAAGGCACTCAGGCCGGCAGTCACGCTCGCTGCGATGCTGATGAACTTGTCGACGATGGACTACGCTCGCCTTCTTTTGTTATTGTTTATATTACGAAAGGCACTCAGGCCGGCAGTCACGCTCGCTGCGATGCTGATGAACTTGTCGACGATGGACTACGCTCGCCTTCTTTTGTTATTGTTTATATTACGAAAGGCACTCAGGCCGGCAGTCACGCTCGCTGCGATGCTGATGAACTTGTCGACGATGGACTACGCTCGCCTTCTTTTGTTATTGTTTATATTACGAAAGGCACTCAGGCCGGCAGTCACGCTCGCTGCGATGCTGATGAACTTGTCGACGATGGACTACGCTCGCCTTCTTTTGTTATTGTTTATATTACGAAAGGCACTCAGGCCGGCAGTCACGCTCGCTGCGATGCTGATGAACTTGTCGACGATGGACTACGCTCGCCTTCTTTTGTTATTGTTTATATTACGAAAGGCACTCAGGCCGGCAGTCACGCTCGCTGCGATGCTGATGAACTTGTCGACGATGGACTACGCTCGCCTTCTTTTGTTATTGTTATTATAAAGGATTTTCCAAATCGTTTGTTTTTACTGAAAAATAATTTACCATAAAACGACTCGGTTTAATCTATGAAAACAACAACAAGCGTGCCTCGGAGCGATTGCTTCTTGGACTGCTGGTAGCGTTTGCTACCAGAACAGTATATTTTGACTATGATTGAACTTGTGGCTAGACTAGGTAACTTAGGTACCTACTTATTGTAATATACTGTTGATGACATACATGAATCAAATCAATACAAATGCTTCGATACAACAAACCAAAATCTCAAATGCACTCAAACCTATAATGAAGCCGAATGTCCTTGTGTATTTATGTACTTGTTTTGATTTCAATCAACTTTTAAGTAAGCATGAGTCTAGCACATGCATTGCGTTGATTTCGATTGTGAATATTTGTAAAGATAGGTAAGACGGAAATGTTTTATCTAGTTGCCAACTTGGCATGGTACGTAATCATGGTATGGATCACGTCGACACTGTGTGCTACTACACTATGTACAGATGTGTAAGTTGTATCCATCGCGTAGCAATGAAAATGTTTACAGAGTGGGCTAGGTGTGGCCGTGTTGTGATATTGCGCACGAAGGAAGGAAGGCAGTACCTATTCAGGTGAAAACTGTGATCAGTAGATACATTCAGATAGATGGTTTTCATGTTTTATGACCAGAGTGCAGTTTATAGCAAAATTCTCTAATATGTTTCGAGTGTTGTCCTAAAAGACTCGTCACTATGTACGTGACATTTATTGCGATTGGGTTGAGACTCCTATGATTAGGTGCATGAAATACTTAGCGAAAAAGCTATCTAAGGGCCACTTGAATACCTAGTGGCCCCGGTTTGTGCAAGTGGGTCTCAGATCTAACTGTGGCAAATTGAATTGGCCTGGGCCTCTCTCTCGGGAAGTTAACCCTATAAGTAAATGTACGTGCAAGTGGTTCGAGCACGCTGCCGTCTGCCGCATACGCCGTCCTCCGCGCATTCCAAACATCTGGCAGCGGTTCACGAGAGCAGTCGGTAGCACGTGCAGTGTACTAGTGTGGAGTACGAGATGAGTCAACCAGGGTTCGCGTTTCTGTGCGGGCTGCAGTATACCTAGCTGCGCACTGTGCAGCTGTGCGACCGTCGAGAACTTGAGACACAGCAGCGCCCTACTCCAAATCAATATGAACGTACCCAAATCTTAATTAAATGCACTATCATCTAGGCACCAAGTATTCCTATTAGACCCTACTAGTGATGTATTGAATGTCATATTTAGGACATTCGCGCACGCGAATGCGAATATCAGCTGCCAACATTCGTGAATGTGAATGCGAATATTCAGTTTTTGTTTTTAAATTTGGTTCCATTTGTCTATGGCTTGGTGACGTTAGCGTCAATCCCATTCGTACGTAAGTGCGTTTCGTTTGTTTTTTGTTTCGAGAATAGCCGAGTTAATACGAACGCATCCGACTAAAGTGTCATTCCGCTCGCATCGGTGTTTTCTTAAACAAAACAAGTGAATTTTGAGGTTACAGTGTGAAGCCGAGCTAATGACACGCGGGGCTGCGACAGTCATTGCAACTGGGTCTTGAGGTGGTCCTACACAAGTCCGACGCCTGCTGTGCTTTTATGGCTCTCGGAACAGGCTATTATTGGGATCCCAGATAACGGTAGGAGGAGTTCTCATCGTCGTCGGGTCGACGATGAAGTACTTGGGTCTCGTCCTTGACAGCCGGTGGAAATTTGCGGAACATTTCCGACGTTTGGCTCCCAAACTGGGCGGGCCGGGTCTGCTTTCAAGCGGCTCTAGGCCAATCTAGGGGGTCCAAATGCTTCCTGCCGGAGGCTGTATAATGCGGGGGTTGTGCGGTCCATGGGCCTATAGGGGGCAGCAGACAGAGCTCCGGCAGGATCTCACGGAGGTATGGAAGCAGCGACTGTTGCAACCTAGGACTGGGCAGGCCACTATTGCGGCGATAAGTCACCTCTTGGAGGAGTGGTTGGAGGAACCACACCGTAGTCACCTTCCGCATGACGCAGTTACTCACCGGTCATGGTTGTTTCGGGAGGTACCTGTTTCGGATTCAGCGGGAGGACACGTCCGGGTGTCAACACTGTGTGGATCGCCCGGAGGACACGGTGGAGCATACGGTGGTCTGCCCTGCTTGGGCAGAGCAACGCCGTGCAATCCGATAGCAATAAGGTCCGATAGCAATAAGGCCTGGGTAAACGGCGCATCGTATTCCACGCGCGCCTCTAAGAACTGTCAGCAAAGAAGACGGGGCTCCATAGGGTCAGTGCATGCTAGGATTGCGGAATTTGTTCGAAAGAGTCACCACGGCTCTAGAACACAAAGGGCGCGAGAAGGATCACGGGTGGTTTTTAGTCAGTAGGAGTCTGACACTCCCTTTCGCTCCGCCCAGAGCGGGAAAAGTAAGGTTACAGTATTAATAGTGATTATAAAATATGAGTTAATCAAATTCTAGTGAAATATAATTAATGGATTTTGTTTTATTAACCAACAATTACCTACACCAAAAAATATATTTTTAAATATTCGCAAAACATTCGCAACAATTTCGCGAAAACGAATATTATTATATATTATAATAAATATATATTCGCATATTTTTTGCAAAATATGCGAATGCGAATATTCGTTACATCACTAGTACCTACAGTCATTTCAGCTCTACTGTCACAATGTGGGAGCTGAGGAATATCATAAATGTCGTAAATCCTTACAAATTAGCTCCGGAAGTAAATACAACCTTTTCTACGAATGCACCGAATTAGTAGGTAGACACTCTGTAGATACGACAAATTTAGGATCCGTTTTATAAGAATGTAAAGAAAACCATGTCGCTCGTATATGATTCATAGACGACCTCTTTTGTTAAGTTTATATTTGTCGTGTAAACGATAAAACCTACAAGATTAGAAAACTGACAGTTTCGACTTTAGTGACATTTTAAGAATATTATGGATACCAAAGTGCAATGTTTTTGTTAAATTAAATAGTAAGATAGATGACCTGAAGTAAAGGCTTTAAATGTTGTTTCTTATATTTTACAGGTGAGTGAAACTTTTGTTAATAGATTAGGCAATGTATGTAATTAATTAAATGTGGTAAGTTTGTATGAATGAATACATCTTATGGTTTACAGAGAAACGCAATTACGTCTTTATTTAATGATCTATTGAAGAATACAAATATCATTATAAAACAACATTTCCTCAAAACACTTCACCAAACATTTGAGTTTTGATATTGCTGTGAAACTTACAGCAGATGAGAAATCAAACATGGTATGCATAAGCTCAATAGCTACACCTGATGCACTGATTTTTGGAATACTAGCAGATTATCAACCTGCGAATCTACACCACTAAATTGCAAATACTCACAATTATGCCAAGGTAAAAACATCATTAAGTAAAAGACACCAATCAAGGAAAGTATGGATAACCTTGACAGATGATATATCAAAAATATATTTGGATGAAGAACAAAACTTACAGTTTAATGATTTTGATTTACTTAGAGCAAATTTAAAAAAAAGTAATGATGCTGAATCTATACCTAGTTACCTAGTGGCACAAAATAAACGTTGGAAAAGCTTTTCGAAAAACAAACAAAATCTGAAAGTCAAAATTTAGGGAAAATAGCGAAAGATTTCGCTTTCGATTTCGCGAAAGGAACGGAAGGTCTATACAATGCAATAGGAAAATTGGAACATCTCGTTGGGAAGAACAAATATTGTAAAAAAGATATCATTGAGACTAATAAAAAAAATTGAAGGAAAACAACCATGCCAAATTTGTGAAAAAGGAAAACGCTACCATCCAGAGGAAAATTGCTGGTTTAAAGGGAAAAATCAAAAAGGTGTTGTGAAAACTGTAAATAACTTGGTATTTGAAATTGAACTAAATGCGAAGAATCCAAAAACTAGAGGTATCACCGTTAATAGAAGTAGGGCTACTTATAAATCATATTTTAGAAGTCTCCGGAATTTATGATTCAGGATCAAATGTGTCATTAATTAATGCAAAATTATTGAAGATACGCCCAAAAGAAAACGCAAGTGAAATACAAGGCAAACTTGAAGACATTAA
The DNA here is from genome assembly GCA_905332915.2 of Hecatera dysodea. NCBI lineage: Eukaryota > Metazoa > Arthropoda > Insecta > Lepidoptera > Noctuidae > Hecatera > Hecatera dysodea. The sequence goes on from HG995286.1 coordinate 30,160,990, forward strand.
TGGCGAGGAAAAAACAAAAGGTGTAGTAACACTCAAAATATATAAATATAAATGTACAATATTGAAAGGATTATGGATATTTTTGTAGTAGATAATGAAAACTTCAATTACTTAATTCGGTTTGGATTGTATAAAAAATTTCAAATTAATACAAAACGAAGAATTTTAAGATCATACAATATAACAATCCAAAACATAATAAGGTAAAAACCTCAAATGAAGAGGTAATGAAAAACAAAAATTATTCAATAAAAGAAAATTAAAAAACATCTAAATTCCTAATGTACTAGGTGACAAAAATGAAGATGAATGTTTTTTACACTCTGAAGTATTAAAACAAGAGACTAAACACTCAAACAAAAGTGAAATAAATTTTAATGTAGGTATATACATACATATAAACTCGCAAAAGTTTGAAATGTTAGTGAACCATTTAGATTTGTATCAACAATCAGAAATTGATAAGTTGATAGAAAAACATAAAACGGTCTTCCCTAAGGATAAATATGATATTGGCACTGTACAAGATTATGAAACTCATATCGACTTGATGGTGGATAAATATACGGTTACAAACGTCCATATAGATACACGACTGACGATGGAAAAGCAATAGAAAATCGAGTATCAAAATGACTAAAGAAGAATTTGATTGAGGAATCCTATAGCCCATTCGCTGCGCCAGTAACTTGGCATATAAAAAGATGATGAAAGAAAAACTAGATTATGTTTACATTTCAGGGAATTAAACAAAATTGTTGTCCCTCAAGCACCTTTCCCATTGATTGAAGATTTAATGGTAAAAACTGTAAACTGTAAATATTTTTCTACTTTAGATATAAATTCAGCGTTTTGGTCTATTCCTCTGAAAATTCAAGATAGATACAAAACTGCATTTGTTACACAGGAAGGCCATTTTCAATGGACGTGTCTCCCATTTGGATTAAAGACGGCGCCAGCCATTTTCCAAAGAATACTGACATCATACGAAAATACGAACTTAGTTTTGCAGTAAAATTTATACATAACATTTTAATTTTTTCCAAAACTTTTAAAGAGCATATTATATTAAATCTGTCAAGATTACTGGCGGCAATACAAACAGACGATTAATGAACTTTTGCAATAATTACGCCAAATGTTTAGGTCACATAATAGAAAAAAAATCATTTAGACCTCTGAAAGATTATTTAACAGCCGTCAAAAATTCCTAGGAAAAATAAATTTTCATCACAAATTTGTACCAAACAGTGCAATTATCATGGACCCGTTACACAATTTACTACAGAAAGATGTGAAATTTAAATGGTCCGCAGAATGTGAGGAATCATTTGATAAAATAAAAGCGTTGCTATGTTCAAAACCAATTTTGAATACTTTGAAAATGAAAACAAAATATCTAGTTTTAATTTCCGCGAATATTAAAACTAGATATTTTGTTTTCATTTTCAAAGTTAAAATGGATTTCCGCAAAGTAACGCCTGACTCAATCAATTTTGAATATTTTTGATCCTGAACTACCTATAAACATTTACACAGATGCTAGTATCAAAGGTGTGTGAGCGGTGTTGAAACAAAAAGATAAAAACGGGGATCACAAGCCAGATGCTTACTTCTCACAAAAATTAAGTGAAGCTCAAAAATTTCCACATCAAGAAAAAAATATTCCAATGATTTTATTAAACTAATAAAAATGTGACACAATTTTTTTTATTGATATGGTATGGTAAGTTTGTATGAATGAATACATCTTATGGTTTAAGTACGGAGAACCGCAATTACGTCTTTATTTAATGATCTATTGAAGAACACAAATTTCATTATAAGAATATAATAAATTTTAATGCTGTATATAGAGTACGAGTGGCGCCGGGTCTGCTGTCGGCAGCTGCACACAGCGCTCGTGAGCTCGTGTCGCCAGCTCTGCGCGACGGATGTACTGGAGCTCATTCAACACTGCAGTCAAAGCGAAGCAGCTCCTCGCAATTAACTCTCTCGCAGCTGGTTCAGTCAGAAGCCTGCGACTTACTACTTCTTACTCAACGAGATTTTCTTCTGCGCACCAAACTTACTGGTCTATTATAATTTTTTCAAAGACTTCGATACCCAGAGTAAAACGATAGAAATTGTGTTGGCGTTAATCATTCGGGACCATGACAAGACTCAGTAATGACTTGAGGCTTGTTGATGCCGGGTGTGTGTGCGTGGTGGTGGTACAGTGCAGGCTCATGACGTTGACAGATTGACTAGTGAACAATGATGTGACTGCAGGCCGGTGGCCACTAACAACCAAACCGAGAACAACAAACAACTAAATGTGATCACACAGGGATAAATGAGCGCCATGTGCAGTCGCTCCACGGCGCGCACGACAAGCGGGTGAGGGTGACAGAGGGGGCGGGGGTGCACACAGGCGCGGGCGCGCTCCGTACGATGAGGTGCGCGGAGTGGCGCCGGCACGCCGCGCCCGCCGTGCCGCTGCACACGGAGCAGCGCGCGCGCGCCGCCGCCGCCGCCGCGCTGTCGTCCATCCACAGCGACTGCGACACAACACAACACAGTGCACCGGCCATCAGCCGCCGGCCACCAGCCAGCCGCTGCTCGCCGCCAGCACGCCCCGTCTCACTAGACGGCTCCATACGTTCGTATCGCAACAGCAACGAAGTAGGAACATTTACATGTGTCAAAACCAGATTAATCAAGGCCCAAGGAAAAGGTTTAGGTATACCAAGCTCATTTTCTAGATACCTAGATATTATAACTTATTATTATTAGTTTACTTTCAAAAACGAAAATTAAGACCTACGATAAAGGTTGGTATCAGAGCCGTGCCCGAGACGTAGGCGTGCCGTGTCCGCCACGTGCAAGACCTGGTCGCCAGGCTCGTGTCCGCCAAAGAGTTGGGTTATGTCATTTTGAACTGCTAACGGAGCACGGTCCGTCCACTTCCCGGCGACGACATTAGTATGAGTAGATTGCCTTAAAGTCGTAAAGTAATTAGCATGTGTCAGGCAAGTATCGTATAAGGAAAAGGATTATAGAGCATCGCTCGCTCCAGGCGCAACGTGAGCTCGCCGCACAGTCGCGCAGTGGAGCGGCTCGCGCGGCTCGTATCGGAGAACGTTCGAGGTCGCCAGTTCGCCACACGTATCGATAAGGAGTGTTACGTCACCAGTTGTTTGTCACGGTAGCGAGGCGAGTCCTTCGTATTGGATTAGCCTTGAACATTTTCACAAACAAACATTCCGTCGGGCACACGCCACACGTCAGATTATCGTAAGTAACGTTCGATAAACATGACTCGCTATCTGACACGACAGATATCCCTTTGAGTTATCATTTTTGTACTTTTCGTGTAGGTATTTGAAACCGATAAGTTTCATTGTGTCATACGACGGCTGATAAGTCATTAATTCATTATGGCACGGGCGCCAAGGCCAAGAGGCACCAGCCGGCGCCCTCCGGTCAACTGTGCTTTGCGGAGTATCCTTCTACTGCCACCTTGAATAGAGCAACTCACCTGAAGGCTGGTGTAGGAGGAGTGCTTGCGGCCGCTGATGGAGAAGCGGAAGCGGTCATCGTGCACGTGGCGGTGGCGCAGCAGCAGCGAGCGCATCACCACGGGCTTGTCGTCCTCCTCGATGAGCCCGTCCGCCACCATGCTTTCCACCACGCGGTACGCCACGCCGGGCAAGTCCTTCTCGTCCAGGTCCAGCAGCACCACGCCCGTCTCCAGGCAGCGCCGCAGGTTCAGCAGCGAGTGGAATGACAGCGACGCGACGTGAGGCTTGCCCCAGCGTGCCGAGCCCTCCTCCACGTCCTCCTCATACTTGATCCAGCGCGCCGTCTCCTTCCACTCCGCCTCGCCGTCCTCCGAGGCCAGCAGCTCGTCCAGTTGCACGAACACCTGCAACAGAACGGCTCGTCATCACCGCACTTGTCTCTCACTCGCTCACGCCGCGGCGGGACGGACAGCTCACCGAGTGCGGGCTGTGGTCGTACATCTTCTTGTAGGCGGCGTCTGTTAATATATTCTGCACTTTATCGCCGCCATCTTTGCGGCCCACGTGAACCGTTGAACCCTGGAAGCAAGAACGAGTATGACACTTAATATAACTGCAGCAGGTGAACTCGACATGACCTACGTCAAGAATCGGCTGAAGCAGAACTAGACACGTAGAAGAGGGCGACACTGTCATCGCGCTTGTCAGGTATGCGGTGAGTGGAGGTCGCGCGCTGCGGGGGTGGCAGACTGACCCGGGGCTGAATCTTGTGGCGGCGCAGCGCGCGCGGGTCGTCGCTGCGGTGCGCGGCCAGGTCGGCGGCGTCCGCCTCGGGCAGCGTCTCCTCGGCCGGCTCCATGGACACGCGCCGCTCGGCGGGCGCCGGCACGCGCGCGCCCGCGCCGCCCTCCTGCAGCGAGTACTTGCGCGGCTTGTGCTGGTGCAGGTGCTTGCTGCAACACACGACAACACGCCACAACTCAGTTGACACGTATCCATACAAAACATCAACCCTCATAAACTAACTGCGCTGTTTATTACAACTGTAGGTACGACTAGTGAGAGCAATGTTAAAATATTTACTATTCATCCATTAACACGACAGGTGGGTGTTTCGAAAATGACTAAGCCTCAATAAAGATAGAGAAATACCAAAGGTACATAAGCGTTAATAAAATCATAGAGCGTGCAGCAGGTGTAGTAGTCGGCTAGCGGCTAGCGGCTAGCGGCTAGCGGGTACCTAGCAGGTAGACGCGGACACGCGCAGCGCGACCGAGGTCTAGTGCAGCTGCCTGTAGGCGCGAGTGGCGGATGCAATGTGCCGGCAGTCGGCACATAAGTTCACGAAGTGCAGACTACGATGCATGAACACAAAAGGTCAATCACTTATTTACGACTTACCCAAGATGAGCAGGATATTTGCTCGTATGATTGCATAAATCTTTTTCAGATTCTAAATAATAAGTATTTTACAATCGTCTTAGAAATTTTCCCCTAGTTTATTGCTAAAACCATTATATAGTCGTCGTTATCGCGATTCGCGACCACTTAGTTGTTGGTTCCGCGATGCTGGCCTGCAGCGGCGTCACGTCGGTGCTGCGTGGCGCTTGACCGCGTCGGGAGTCTACGGGAGTCCACCTCCAACCTCCTAACAGCGAGCGAATTTAAATATAGGACTTGGTTACACTAGATCAATACCTATTGTATCGCGATCCTAAACTCATGAAAATAACAGTATTGATAGGGCATTATTTAGTGCCACGCATATATTGCCCATAAAATAGGTACAGTGGATGGAGCCAGCGAGCCGGGGCGAGACGTATGCGCCCGCATCTGTCGCAGCGAGCGGCGCCCTTCTTTACTATCTGCTGGACGGGTCGCGTGCGGGGCGGGCGACGGCGCTTGCGTGCGCGAGGTCGCGCCGCGTCCTTGCCGTGCTGCGCCCCTCGTGCCAGGCGCCACGCGCGCCCCGCCTGCGCGGTGCTCCCTGCCTGAGACGGCGCGTCTTCCCACGCGTGAGCAGCGACCCTGACGTGCCATCACCCCCTGGGCGTGACTGCGCTTACTCGCACAGTCGTACATACATAGGTACGTCTGTCGTACGAGTAAGTCCATTCGTATTTCTTACGTACAGCTACAGGCAGACCTTTTACTATTTTTTACGAACATCTCAGAAATCTGACATAGTAGAGAAAAATAGTTTTCGAGGTTGTATAAAGGGTATTTGAAAAGGGTTGAATTTTTATTGGCCATATACTCATCGTATATGGCCAATAAAAATTCAACCCTTTTCAACCCCCTACTTTCAACCCCTTTGTTGTTAGTCAAAAAATATTAAAAAGACACCTCGAGTTGCTCGCAACTCGCGCCCCAAGCGAAATACTAGTTACAAATATAAAATCTCAAATTCGCATTTGAGATTATTCGTTATATTTGTAATGTTCATAAGTGCACAAATACCCTTTTTTAACCGACTTCCAAAAATGAGGAGGTTCTCAAGTCATCTGTATTTTTTTTGTGTGTGATACCTCTTAGCTTTTGAGTTTGATGATTCTTTTCATATTCGACTAGTGTTGAGGTTTCCCCTGGTTATGCCTAGAAATGCGTGGCTTCGACGAGGACGACGCATTCTCACTTGTCTGTAAAATGAAAAAATAAAAAATGCATACGATGGTTTGTAAGAGCATCTTAGTATTTCGAGGTGGTCCTTTCTAGTTTGGTGAAGATCTGATGAAGAACAGAGATGATAGAAAGCGGAACTCTTCAATAAATGATAGCAAATCTTTCGGGATTGCTGAAATCGCACGTTTGTTTATTGTTTCCACCAATGAGATTATTACGTTTAGGTGGGGAGTTGCGCTTCGTCGTCGTCGGGTATCGTCCCATCCTCGTGCTTGTTCTCGGGGACTTCAATGCCAAGAACTTGGCGTGGGGTTCCCGTTATACGAACGTGCGGGCTAGGATGGTGGAGGACTGGGCCCTGGAGACAGGCCTGGTCGTCCTAAATCGGGGTTCCGTCCCCACGTGTGTGCGGATGCGGGGTGACTCCGTGGTGGACATCTCGTTCGCCAGCCCCGCTCTGTCACCGCGTGTCGTCGACTGGTGCGTTTTGGAGGAGGTGGAGACCTATTCCGACCACCGGTATATCCGGTTCGACGTCTCCGCCCAGACCTCGAGCGCGCCAGTCCGACAGACCCCGAGTGGTCCGCGACGGGCGCTGAAGCAGCTGGACCGGGAGCTTCTCCTGGAAGCCTCGGCCGTGCAGGCCAGGGTGTCACCACCGGACAGGCCTGCTGACATCAACAACGAGGCGGAGTGGTTCCGGGAGACCATGTCGGAAATATGCGACGTGGCAATGCCCCGGGTCTAGCCAAGACGCGGCCGCCGTCAGGTGTACTGGTGGTCGCGCGAGCTGACGTCGCTGAGAGAAGCGTGCATTGCTGCGCGTCGCCCGTACACCAGACATCGCCGGCTCCGTATCCGCCGTCCGGATGCGCAGGCCAGGGAGGCGAGGCTGTACGAGGAGTACAGAGCGGCGAAGACCGCCCTCCAAGCGGGGATCTTGCGGGCCAGGGATCTGGGTCGCAGAGAGATGCTGGAGTCTCTGGACGGAGACCCGTGGGGAAGCCCCTACAAAATGGTGCGGAACAAACTCCGCACCTGGGCCTCCCCGTTAACGCAGAGTCTCCGGCCCCAGCTGGTGGAGGGCGTGGTGAGCGCTCTGTTCCCTTTGCGAGGGGACCTTGCTCCCCCACCCATGGCTCCGCCAACCGCGGTGCCCGATCGGACCACATCGACGGCGGTACTCCGGAGGTGACCGAGGTAGACCTGAGAGCGGCGGTTAATAGGCTAAAGGCCAGAAACACCGCCCCAGGACCTGATGGCTTACCTGGGAAAGCCTGGGTCCTGGCCTCGGAGGCTCTCGGGCCTCGACTACGTGGGCTCCTAAGCGCATGCTTGGGGAGGCGCCGGTTCCCACGGCGCTGGAAGACGGGGAAACTGGTCCTCATTGGGAAGCAAGGGCCCCTTGCGGACTCTCCGTCCACATACCGGCCCATCGTGCTGCTCGACGAGGTGGGCAAGCTCTTTGAAAGAGCCATTGCAAACCGCCTGGTCAAGCACTTGGTAAGAGTTGGGCCGGATCTGGCGGAGAACCAGTTTGGTTTCCGCACAGGGCGCTCGACGGTGGACACCATCATGCGCGTGAGAGCCCTCATGACGGGGCAGGCGATTCAAGTCTGCCCTGCTTGGGCGGAGCACTGCCGTGTCCTTTTCAAGTTGATCGGCGGCGGCGACCTCTCGCATCCGGCCCTGGTTCAAGCCTTGGTACGGAGCGAGGAGGCATGGGAATCGGTCGCCTCCTTTTGCGAAGCAGTAATACTAGCGAAGGAGGAGGCGGAACGCGTGCGAGAGAGGGAAACCTCACGCCGATAGCAACCAGGCCCGAGTCGACGGCGCGTCGTGTTCTACGCGCGCCTCAAAGAGCCGTCAGCAAAGAAGACCCCATTGGGTCAGTGCCTACTAGGGTTGCGGAATTTGTTCGAAAGAGTCACCGCGGCCCTGGAACGCAAAGGGCACAAGAAGGATCATGGGTGGGTTTTAGTCAGGAAGAGTCTGACACTCCCTTCCGCTCCGCCCAGAGCGGGAGAAGTCATATAATGATTTCCCATCCAAAAAAAAAAAGGTGGGTGGTGTACCACTAAAGAGTGAAACATAAAAAAAGAAGTCGGTTGTATTATTTGTTAACAGGTTTTTTGAAGAAGTTTCGGCGGGGTTTTATTCCATTTAATCAAATATACAAAAGAATTTTTAATTTTTTAAGTCAATCGGAAGGTTCTTATGGAGCGTAATGAAGGATCAGCTTGGAGAGCTAAGTACTTGCAGTAAAAAAGATATGCAATTATGGTTGGCCCTAAACCAAATTGGTCTACAGAGAGGATTTGACTAAACCCATGTTTTAGAAGTAATTAAGAGAAACAAGCCTGAACATGATATTGAAAAAATTTTAGAAGACAATAGACACAAATGCTTATATTTACCACCTTATCACTGTTGAACTCATATGGAGCGCAATGAAAAGAACGGTTGCCGATGTAAATATTGAGCACAAAAATGCTGAAATTCCCCGCCTAGTTAGAGAAGCTTTTGACGTACAGTCCATGAGTGCGCACAGCATTGTACACACGTTCGCGGGTTTTGTATTTGTTTGTATTTAGATAAACCTTTTATTATAGAAGTGGTGAGTGACACTGGGACCGACAGCGGCAGTGATGATGACGATAGTGGTGCGGAAATACGCGGAGTAGGGCCTCACAACCAGCATGGAGTCGTGTATGCAGGTTCATCTAAAGATCACAACTACTGTGAATTATTGTAAAGAAATTTGTTTTTTTTTTGTACTACACTACACTACCACTAGGCACCACTGCTAATTATAATTAGTCAAATCTGGTGTTAGGGGTTAGGTCGGTACGGTCATAACTAAATGCTAGATATCCAGATACAGGTTGCAGTGTAGTGTTAGTGTACCTACTTCGCATTCAATGGAAGTTGTATCCCCCGTGGAACATTGTATCCACTAAATTTCCACTTCATTGCATTATTAGGTTACTTTTTAGATAAAGCCATTGTTTATTCCTGAGAGACCAAACTGTTAGCGTACCTACGTAACTATAAATTATAAAATTATTTTTATTTATTATTTTTATATAGGTATCATTGTTTTTAATTTGTAAAAACTTTAATTCTTATTAAACGATTAAGTCTAATTTGAAATTTCCTTTTTGAAAACTTACTAATTTTTGGGCACGTTCTATTAGTTAGCAACACGGAATCGCGGATGCCGTCCTCTTTCAGTTCACAGAGAAGTTGGTCGGACTGTGACAGTTTGTTATGTCATTCTAAGCCCACCGATGTTACACTACGACCTACGTGCGTTCGGCGCTGTTATAATTTAAATATCACTTTTTCGTGCCGCTTGATAAAATAAAACACGTGTTGTTGTTGTGTTTCTTATTTCCGTGGGTCTCCTTACGAAGTGTGGTTGGTATCTTTTTGTAGTTAAGAACTCAAGTAATTTTTATAAAGTTGTTTTGGTTTACATCAATTTACTCATTCTTATTTGAGCTGGAAGAGATCACTCCTAGATAAGACGATTCTAGTGATAAGTCCCCCTGTATTATAATTTTATGTAGGGACCTACTTATACTTACCATTTTCTGTAAATGGAGTCTGTGCCATAAAGAATTTTCTATTCTATCATAAATAAGGCAATTTTATTAAAAAAGTAAATTGAAGTTTTTTTAATCAAGGTGTGGAATAAATAATACATTTTACTAATTTAAAAAATAATAATAATATCCTAATGCCATATTATGTTAATTGATGATAAATATTACCTAATTCAAAATTATAATAAAATTCCGTTTTTTAATTGATTTACGTAGTTTTATTGAAATTCTTTAACGTGCTTCTATTTCCTTGAATTCATGGCAAAATACTATCTTTTAGGGTTCCGTAGTCAAAAAGAAACCCTTATAGTTTTGGTTCGAGTAAAACGCAAAACGTTTATTTCAATAAGGCCATTAAACGGCACTTTTGAACGTCATCATTAAACATTTATAATTAAGTGAGTCTGGCGTCCATTCGCATAGGTAGGTTCTGTCCGTCTGTCTGTCTGTCCGCGGTTTTACTCAGAGACTATGTTGACTACAAAGCTGTAATTTGACATGAATGCACATATTAATGATGCCGACAAAATGGTAGAATAAAATCTTTATCTATTTTTTTTTATGGCCTTACGTCGAGTGGGGATGATTTCTTTTTCGCGTCCATCCCATCATGTGGGCTGTCGTTGGATAAATTTTTAAAAATATAACGAATATAAATATAACGAGTCTTCAAAGATCATTTTCCGATTTAGGGATCCGTTTGTGAAATATGAAGTTCTAAAGTGGAAAAAATCGTTAGAGTCCAGTGTCCCCCCTTCTAACAGGCTAAACTGTTGCTTCTGGAAATGTGAAAACTATCACGGCTAAGAAGGCTTCGCACGTTACTGACTAATAGTCGATAAACTAAAAAAAATGTACTAGGATAAGTATAAAGGAAATTTTCGTTCAAATTGCTTTGAACATAATTGAGATGACGTTGTTAGTAGCATAATACACGTTATAAATGTAAATTCATTGACCATACAAAAATTATCTAAAACTAGCGGTTTGTCCCGGCTTCGTACACGTTGTCATTTTTTTTTTTCAAATTAGCCTGTTACTCAGTTGTGTTGTTATTCTAATGGTGAAAGAATTTCTGAAATCGTTCCAGTCCGCCTAGATAGTTGTTTTTGAGTTTACCTAGAACTCAAACTTGTCACAGTATTAAAAAACAAAACAGTTTTTATTAAGTTCACATTATTATGGGCAACTGCAGAACCCTATATTGCGCGTGGTCCGACACGCACTTGTCCGGTTTTTTAGTCAATGGAAGGTACGATCCTCTAAAAATAAATTTAGCAACTGCTGCCGACTCCTGTGAGTCGCAGTGCTCTCCATAACTAGGAACAGCTTTGACGTTGGAACCAAATATGAAAACTCGAAAAAATATTTTGATATCTACGAGTACGTTGTATAGAGTTTTACTGATACGAGTATACAGTCTGGGTCGGCTGATTTCATATCGCGATGTCAGTGAATGTTTGAGGCACTCTTTGCAAAACTTCAGCAACAGTCCCGTTGGACACCGAGCGCCGCGGCTACCATGGCTGACAGTGTGACTGTGAACGGCTCCCAAGAGTTTCTACAGTTTGACCAATACCTACCGCTGTACCGCGTCTTAGGAAGGCGTGTGGCGAGACGGGGGAGCATCCGCTATTGCGCTTTGTCAGTCAGCCCGCCGCCGCCGCCGCGCCGGCAACGCTCATGGTTGTCGCTAGTGTCATTTGTACCGGACTGTCTGTCAGAAGCTGGTGTTGCCTAACTATCGATAGTTGATGTATCGATATTTGACCTCGAAAAATAGTCACAATATCGGTAGTCCTATCGATAGTATTAAAAATTTACAATACTATCGATAGTATCTATACAAGAAATTGGGCAATACTATTGATAAACTGAAATACTATCGATAGTATCGATACTATTGGGTATTGATACTATCACTATTAGGGTATATTTTACTATATCACTGTCGAAACTATCGATAGTTTTCCTTTATCGATATTTTACCAAAATTCAACAGTATCGTGTTGGATTCAAAACTTTATTAGAAGGTACACTGTATTTAAATAGTATCACTTTATTCTCATAACTAACTTACATGCTGTTTTGCTGGAAGCTGTGTGAGTAGAAAGTCACCAGGACGTTGAGAGTTTAGTATTGATATGTAACTTAACTATCCTTATTAATACTCGTATTATGAATACGAAAGTAACTCTGTCTGACGCGCTTTCACGCCAAAACTACTGAACCGATTTAAATGAAATTTGGTACACAGATACTCCTGATAGCCTGACCCATTCAAAATTCAAAAGTCATTTATTCAAACTAGGCTGATAGACAGCACTTTTTGAACGTCAAATTTTACATAAAGACAGTCCCCCAAAACGCCCACCCGTCACCACTTCCTAATGTTTTAGCTGGGAAGAAGAAGTGGTGCAACAAACTCCCCAGCAACACATCTGTCTATTGCGTTTTAAGAACTTGAATTTATACAATAGTATGCAAAGTCATTAATACATGACAAAGGTAGAAAAAAAATTCATCCAACATGGAAATCATAAATCAATTCACTATAAAACATTGTAAAGAATAGATTGAGTCAATAAAGTAAAAACAGATTGACCTGTATAGTCATAAAAAATAAAAAACAATATTATATGAACTCATATAACCCGTCATAAGCTAACTTATAGAGAAAGAACATGATAAAATTAAATAAGACATTGTCTTGCGTTCAACACAGCGACCAAATATTCTTATCGTCTAAATAGTCATTAATAGAATAGAATGCCTTCGAACAAAGGTTAGATTTAACTTAATCGTTAAATGAGTTAAAAGGCAGGTCAAGAAAAGAAAGTGGAAGTTTATTGTAAAAATGGATACCGAGCCCCACAAATGGACCTTACGAAGTCGGGGGGAAGGAGCACGTAGCTTGTGCTTGTTTCTGGTGTTAAAGTTGTGGATGTCGCTCGTTTTACAGTACAAATGTATGTTTGTAATATATAAAATGTTTGCAAAAATGAATTAAGATGCTACTGTAAGAATTCCAATGTTTTTAAAAAGTTCTCTTAATGAAACTCTAGGCCCTAGCTGATATATTGCTCGCACAGCACGTTTTTGTAGGACAAATATATTTTGTATATCAGCAGCTTTTCCCCACAATAGAATACCGTACGACATAACGCTACAGAAATAACTAAAATAGACTAACCGAGCTGTCTCAACGTCAGTATACTGTCTCACTTTCCTGACAGCGTATGCGGCAGAGCTGAGCCTTCCCGATAAACTTGATGTATGTGGGCCCCATTGTAGTTTGGAATCAACAGTTATTCTCAAAAAAACTGCCAAATCCACAGTTGCAAGTACCTTGCCACTTAAGGTGACATTGGGTCATAGATTTCTAACTTTTGGTAAAGCAAACTTTATACATTTCGTTTTCTTGGCATTAAAAACTAGGTTATTGGTCGTAAATCAATCCATAACCATTGAGAGAGCGCTGTTTACGTTACTGAAATCTTGTCTATTCCTATCAACTTTAAAGATAAGAGAGGTATCATCCGCGAATAATACTACGTCACAGATACCCTTTAAGAAAAATGGTACGTCATTTATGTACACTAGAAACAAGAATGGACCCAGTATTGAGCCTTGAGGCACGCCTAAATGCACTGGTAGTCTGGAAGACTTCACGCCATTGATATCCACACATTGGAACCTATTATGTAAATATGAATCAATTACGTTAAGAGCTTCGCTTTGGAGACCGTAATAACGTAGTTTTCGCAAAAGCGTGACATGGTGTACGCAATCAAATGCTTTGGAGAGATCACAGAAAACTCCAATTGCATTTTTCGAGTTCTTCCATGCATTAAATATGTGTTTCAGGAGAGCAACACCCGCATCTGTAGTCAAGCGTCCTTTTGTGAAGCCGTACTGTTCGTTATGAAGTAGTTTATTTAAATTAAAATGTTTTAACAACTGCTTAAGTATTAACTTTTCAAATATTTTGCTAAAAGCAGGTAAGATGGAGATAGGCCGGAAGTTGCCAATGTCATTTTTATTACCTGATTTAAATAAAGGATTGATAGGCAATCGATAGTAAGGCACCACTACGAGAAGCACATGAGATAAATACTCAAAGATGGGTCGTGCGTTATCTCGTCATGTTAAGACCGTCATTTTGAAGGTGGCCGAATATTTTAAGAAAATAAAAACAGACAAAGAAAGCTTTGAATTTAAAAGTGATGCGAATATTGCCAAAATCGTTGCGGAGGCTTCGGGGTGCTGCGAAAAAACCGTGAGAAATGTGTTGTAATTGTGATGGACACGCGTCCTACCACAGAGTTCAGGTTGAGAAGAAGTCAACTATAGCAAGCCTCAAATCTTGAAATGCGGAACTGGTTGCTGCGATACAATGTCCAGAAAGCAGCATTCATAATTTTCGGAAACCATGACATAGGCTGCTACTGCTTATCAACAATACACAAAAATAACCAGTGTCCAGAATTGACGAACTCCTGAAAGCCCATGGACACACTGTTCTGCGTTCACCCCCGTACCATCCAGATTTGAACCCAATAGAGCTGGTTTGGGCTGATATTATAAACAACATAGCCGTAAACCATATTAATGCTTCTCTAGACGAAAAGAAAAACTTATTGAATAATTATTGTCTTCGGAATTCACTGCGGAAAAATGGCAGAGATGTGATGACCATGTCCAGAAAAATGAAAATTATTACTGGGATCGCGATAGTAGGTTAGATAATATTATCGATCCATTTATAATAAAATTGCAAAACTGATTCAAGTTCCGATGGCGAAATGGAGGATGAAGTTGAAGCAGAATCTACGTCAGAATAATTTTCGTTAATTTAGTATATATTACACTAGCTGACCCCCGCAACTTCGTCGGTGTCACATAAGAGAGAAAAAAAAACCGGTTTTGTAACATTTTTCATTGATGCTCCCCTCCTATGTATCGTAGCGTGATGTTATATAGCCTATCCCGGCCTTCCTCAATAAAAGAGCTATCCAACACTAAAATAATTTTAAATCTCAACCAGGCAAACCTGCCAGGGGAAGACGGAGCGTGAGCGCCTTCGCCTTTTTATAGATGCAGCGAATGGCCGTTTCGCGCGTTAAACAAAAATCAACCGTACAGCCATACTGGCGCGGCGAGATTAGGAATTTTTATTTCATCTATATCTTGTGTGTTTATAAACCGATTTCTACAATTTTTATTTTTATAAAATATAGTTTAAAGTGTACTGTTTGAATATGGGAAGTTGATAAAGATATATCCATGTGAAATACAATATATTTATGTATTTAATACACTTTGAAGAAATGCCTAAGGATTAAAGACGTTATTGTGGCTAATTTATAAAAGATTGGTGACGCCCACTTCGCAACGGGCCGTGCAGCAGAAATCATAATATTTTAATTTCGCCATAATTTCAAAACCAAAAGTCCAATTTTAATCATTCAAAGACCAAATTTATCTACATAAACTGTACTAAGTGATGAAATAATCATTTTGATCAGGATTAATAGAATAAGTAAAATAGCGTTTAAATGTAGTAAAAAAAAATCAAGATAAAAAAGATGGTTGTTGTGCCTCACTCGACATACATAGATAGGTATAGTGTGTCGCGGACTTTTTTGTAGATATTTATAAGATCTACAATTAATTAGAAATAGAACATTTTATGGTTCAATCTTTTATAGTTTAGGCAGCGTACGCAAAATAAATAACTTTTCTGGTTGATTTTTTATACCTCCTAGTGTCCGAAAAACCCAAATACCTTACGGAACCCTATTTTTTTCCAAAATAAAGTTTAGCCTATGTTACTCGTGGATAATGTAGCTTTCGAATGGTGAAAGAATTTTTAAAATCAGTCCAGTAGTTTTTGAGCCTATTCATTACAAACATACAAACAAAGTTTTCCTCTTTATAACATTAGTGTAGAAGTGTAGATTATTTGTTTGTAGATTTAATGAAACAATTTTCAATAAAAAAAGTCCTGATTTGAATTATAAGTTTAGTTCTTCTTCGGCCTATGTTTAGTAAAATATGACTATATTTTGGTTATATTTCATATAGCAATATCATAGTTAATTAAATGAAATATTTAGGTATTTTTATTTAATTAATTTCCTATTCAATTCAATAATTTAAAACGTAAGACTGGCGTGTAAAAAACTGGCGTGCCGTAAACTGATGTCGTAAGATATATCCGACAGTATCGATCTCATGCGACCTCATGCTCTGTCCTTCCCGGCCCCAGCTCACCGGCTGCGGAATTGGTCAAACTGTAGTTCACAGAGCCTACTTCGATGTGATCTGACCTCCACACCTCCGTGGTACTAAATGTGGCACTAAACGTGTTTGTAAATGTTTCAATCTTGCTTTAACTTTGATTCAGCAAAATTCTACAATATTTCCAACATAGGATTTATTGTAAAAATAACAAATTCATTATAATATATAATAACAGGTAATCTAATATTTGCAAGTCAATAACTTTGATGTTAAGTTTCATTCATTTGGACTTGAAGTTTGTTTAAATAGATCGGCCAAGTGCGTGTCGGAGCACGCGTAGTGATGGGTTCCGTAGTTCACTGTTAAAATCTCATATCTTTAGAAGTTCATAGCCGTGATGTTCAAACCAATTTTCATTGGAAGTGTCTGTGAAGTTCTATTAGCTCAATTTTTTTTAGAACACGAATTCGGAAGCACATATCTCAAAAACTGTTGCTTTAAATAAAAAACTTTTTAGAAACCTCTATTTCATTTTGAAAGCTATCCAATGATACCCCACACGATTATGTTTATTGGAACTTATTTTGTCATCCCTCAGTTACATGTATGGAGTGCCACCCCTAAAATATTTCTTTTTTCCATTATATTACAGCATTATTGAAGCGGTTAACTGGGTGCACTTACCTACCAATTTTCATTTATGTAGCTTATAATAGTCTCCGAGTAAATCGGCTGTGACATGCGGACGGACAGATAGGTAGACAGACAGATATGACGAATGCATAAGGGTTCTGTTTTTTACCATTTGGCTACGGAACCTAAATAAAAAGAACAATGTCAACTGAATACGAACTTCTGTACACTTATAGAAGAATTCTAAATTCAAAACAAAACTATATCTACTAGCATATATAGGGGAAAAATACAGTTGTACCCTCAAGTACGGTTTCAAGTGTTGTACTTATTAAGAAAAGGGTATATTAGATAATTCTGCAAACATATTAGGTATATGTTTGCCGCTAATAAACATCAGTAGGTATTGCCAAGTTCCACTCGGCCGTCAGCGCCGTCCGATATCCTTTGACAGCGTAGTGAGCATGCGGCTGACAGCTGGCGACTGATGTAGTGAACTGAGTGCTGGGGGATGGCGCGGGTGAGGCGAGGCATGCGGGCTCACCGCTGGTGCTCCAGCTGCGAGGCGCGCGCGTACGTGACGGGCATGGCGCTGGCGGCTGGTGGCGGCGGGCGCTGGTTGGGGCGGCTGGCGGCGGCTAGGGGCAGCTGGCGGCTGCTGGGGGCGTCTCATGTGGCGGAAGAACCGAGCGTGCGGCGCCGCGGCCGCGAGTGGCGTGTGCGCCGAGCTCGCCCGACAATGCCAATGTCAAACTATTTTAGTCGCAGTAGGAACAGACTCAGGTGCCACTTCCGCACTCGCGTGGCGCGCCGCCGCTACTCTCCTAGTGCCCGGTGCTGCTCTCCGGCGCAGTCGCACTCCCCGCTCTGCGCGACCGCGGAACGCCGCAGGGCACATTACCTATTATTTTGGATCGGTAGAGTACCTAATCACGCACATTCAACACGTGCGCATCTGTTGCGGCTCCGGACTGTGTCGCTACCCGCACGTACTACGACTGCGGCGACGTGCGCGCGCCTGACTAATAATAATGCTCGGTCTTCAACACATGTGTAGTAGGTGGCCTCTACTCTGTAGCTACACGACTCGTGCTGCGCGTCACAGACGTACTTGTGTCTAGTTGTGAGATTATCTTTGTGCACCACGCTATGGCGAGGCTTCCGCGATGTTTCACGTACATACCGCTGGAAGATCTACAAGCGCGTGGGCGCGGCGCCAGCCGCAGTCCCTCGCACTCTCGTCACACGGCTGCCGGAGTGCGGAACTCACACCTTCACGGGAAAATGGCAGACTCCGTAATAT
Source organism: Hecatera dysodea (assembly GCA_905332915.2). NCBI lineage: Eukaryota > Metazoa > Arthropoda > Insecta > Lepidoptera > Noctuidae > Hecatera > Hecatera dysodea. Next base: position 30,178,905 of record HG995286.1, read on the forward strand.
TGTACTAAATCTTTATTAGATTACAGTCTCTTGATATATTTTAAAAACATTGTTTTGTATATAGGTATCACTCACAGAACAGATAAAAGAGATGTGAGACCTCTTTTATCTGTTCTGTGGTATCACCGGAATACTGACATTGGTTTTAGTAAATTTTTTGAGAGAGTTATCCTAAATCAAATGCAAAGATATTTTAACAAACACACGTTTTACACGGGGTCGTTCAACAGCCGATGCCAGCATTGAACTGTTAGGACATATTTATGATGCATGGGAGGACAAATGCGATGCTTTGGGCATTTTCAAATCTGATCGTTGCGGCTACTGGTCGTGGTCGTGGCCGTCTAGTGCGCGAGGTGCCTCAGTGGTTCACTCCCAGCTAAACATACTCATCACAGCGTACGTGGTATAATTGGTGTAAACAATAAACAAACATGCGATTTCAGCTATCCCGACAGATTTGCTATCATTTATTGAAATTAACAAAAAACCGCTTTTTCGATTTCGATAAAATTTTCATGGGACTATTTGGGAATTTTCCCTTTCCACAAAAAAAGAATTTTTCAAATCTGTTGGCAAGCGATTACAAACATCCGAATTGAGAACCTCCTCCTTTTTTAGAAGTCGGTTAAAAATACAACCGACTTCTCACAAAAAGTATATTTCGGAAGTCAGTATTTTTTTTAAGTTTTTTTTTATTTTTCACTTTTTAGTGGTACATCCCCCCCTCCCTCCACCTGAACGTACCAATCACATTGGTGTAAACAATAAACAAACATACGATTTCAGCAATCCCGAAAGATTTGCTATCATTTATTGAAGAGTTCCGTTTCCTATCATCTCTGTTCTTCATCAGATCTTCACCAAACTAGAAAGAGACCACGTTGAAATACTAAGATGCTCTTCTAAACTATCGTACACAATTTTATTTTTTCATTTTACATCGACAAGAGAGAGAGAGACGCATTATTAGGGATAACTCAAATACTAGTCGTCAAGGCCCCCAGTCTGCTATTTTTATAAATTTGTCATTCCAACACAACACGACCCCATTGTCATTTTACTAAAAGTTCGTAATCTGCTAAATTCATAATGGTCGATCATTGGTCGGTCAATGATCTCGTAATACTGTTTGATAATCGAGCAATTAGGACACTGATCAAAGGAACTGTCAAAATTTTAGCAGATTACCGCATACGTCTGTCATTCAGCTGACATTATGTAGGTACGAGATTACTATTTTATGCCATTTCTCTCAATGGAGTGTCAGTGGTTGACCATTGGAATGTCATAATGACGCTTTTATATTAGTAGATTACCAAACTTGTCAAAATCAACAATTATGAAACCAATGATAGACCATTCTGACACTATTGTAATAGCAGACTCAGGGCCCACCCCACCGAATGTGTCTCCACGTTGTCGTCGTGGTGGGGCTTGAGCGTCCCAATGATCTTGCGAGCTTTCCCGGTAGAGCCACTCATGCCGGAAGGTCGCAAGTGAGGGATCAGACCAAGAGAGACACACACCCGCTTGCTCGCTGCTCTCTGGTACGCGTCTGATCATCAGACGTGACTGTGGGAGCAGCGAGCAAGCAGAGAGGAGAGGTGAGAAGAGGGCCCTGAGAAGGGGCGGAGCAAGCAGGGACCGCACCCTTAAAAGGAAAACTATGAAAAAAGGCGAATGTAAAATGAGTCCCCAGGTGGGTCCCGACTGCTCAGCGGTCGGGGAATCCCACCCCGCTTCGGCGGGCTGCCCTCCGTACTCTGGGGTGGGCACCAAACGCCTTCCGCTTGCACGTGGCAACACGAGCCGAGGAGGCTCCCAATCGTCGTCATCCGAGTCCGCTTCCTTTAAGGAGCTGATGGCGTACGGTTGTGTAGAGGAGGGTTCGCCTGAGCGCCGGGGTGGTGCGGAGTCGGATTCCGGCTCCGCGCCAGACCTAGTAACGGTCAGCTCGGCGGGCTCTGGAGAGGAAGGAGGGGGGGCTGCTGCTGCGGAGAACGTGAAGTTCTTCCGCAAGCGGCCGCGACGGGAGGAAGACGGGGAGTCGACCTCCGAGGGCGAGTTTGCCTCCGCCCGCAAGATCCCCACCGCTAGGCGGGGTAGGGGCTGTGAGGCGGGGAGGGGGCTGGCTCCCTCTACCCGGGAGGTGGAGAGTCGGGCCGGGAAGTTGGTGGAGGAGGGGCGTCGCCCTGGAGGGAGCGGTCGTAGGGCTCCCTCTACTCTTCCGCCTACTCTCGACTCCGATGACTCGGTGTCCCCGGGAGAGGTACCTCCCACTGTCGAGGAGAAGAGGGCCAAGCTGGAGGAGGTCGTGGAGGCCGCGATCCGCGCTGTGCCCTTCAAGAGGAAGCAGTCCTCTAAGCGGGAGGCCATTAGCGCGGCCAAGGCCTCCATTATGGCGGCGGCGGCGGCCAACGTCGGCGGGTCCGGAGAGGCGACAGAGTTGCGGGCGGAAGTCGCCCGCCTCGCGGCCGTAACGGAGAGACTCATAGCGGAGAATGAGTCGCTCCGGAGGGACCTGGCTGACATGGCCAAAGCGGCCTCTGAGGGGCCGCAGGGGGGGCAGAGTCCGGCGGCGCTGGAGGGGAGCCAAGTGCTAAGCCAGGTGCGGAGCCTGGTGCGGCAGGAGCTGGCTCCCTTCCGGAAGCAGTTCTCCGTTTTGAAGGACATGGTCCGGCGTCCCCCGTTAGCGGCGGCACAGAGGCCCCCGGGACAGCAGAAGGCGGCTTCGTACGCAGCCGCGGTGGCTGCTGGCCCGGGAACGTCCGGCCAGGCGAAGGCCAAGGCGGGAGCCGCGCCAGCGCCTGTGGCGCCGGCGCCTGCGACGCCGGCGACGACCAAGTCGGCCCCGGCGAAGAGGGGAAGGAGGAGGGCTGGAGGGGGAGCGGCTAAAGCTGCTGCGTCAGCGGCGCCGCAGCCGCCCCCACCCCCAACCTCGGACCCTCCTGCGACCGGGGCCGGGTGGCAGGTTGCTGGAGAAAAGCGGCAGGCCAAAAAGGCGGCCAGGAGCAAGGCCAAGAGGCAGCGGCGGAAGGCCAACGCCATCGCGGCGAGGCTTCGCGCCCCGAAGTCCGCGGCTGTGGTTTTAACACTGCAGCCGGAAGCGGAACAGAGGGGTGTGACGTACCTCGCCCTGATGAAGCGGGCGAAGGAGGCGGTGAACCTCCGGGAGCTGGGCATCACTGGGGGCCTCGGGATCAGGAGAACCCTGACCGGTGCCCGGAAGCTCGAGCTCGCCGGAGCGGAGAGTGGCCCGTTCGCGGACGCCCTGGCCGAAAGGCTGAAGGAGGTCCTCCCCGCGGACGAGGTTCGAGTGTCCAGGCCGACTAAGTGCATTGACATGCGCGTGGTGGGCCTGGACGACTCCGTGACGGAGGAGGAGGTTGTGGCCGCCGTCGCCAGGACTGGGGGGTGCTCTGCCGAGCTCGTCAAGGCGGGCACCCTCCGGCCTGACAACACGGGCATGCAAACCCTTGTGGTGAGCTGCCCCGTGACGGCGGCCAGAACAGTGTCGGAGGGTCGAAGGCTCTTGGTGGGGTGGGTTTCTGCGCGGGTAAAACTGCTGGAACCCAGACCTCTGAGGTGCTACCGCTGCCATGTGGGCAACCACACGGGAGCTATGTGCCCCTCGGAGGTGGACCGCAGTGGACTTTGTTTCCGCTGTGGTCAGCCCGGTCATCGGGCCGGCTCGTGCGAGGCCACGCGGCCATGTGCGGCTGTTGGCAAGCCGGCCGAGCACTGGGCTGGGGGAAGGGCCTGCGCGCCATCCGCCCCGACCAAGGGCAAGAGGTCCGCCGCCGCCGCCGCCTCTGCCGCCGCCGCGGCTTCCGTCGCCGCTTCTGCCGCTTCTGCTGTGGGTGCTGCGACTCCCGGTACTCGGGAGGGGGCTGAAATGGAGTGCCAGTAATGGTCCCATTTCGGCCTCCTCCAGAGACAAGTCGGCCGCTGTGCTATTGCGCAGTGGCTGATGCCTGTGGACGGTGAGCGTGGGTGGCTCGCCGTCCGATACCAGGCTGAGTCGACGACGCGTTGTGCTTCACGCGCGCCTCAAGGAGCCGTCAGCACCAGAGACGGGGCCCCATAGGGTCGGTGCCTGCTAGGGTTGCGGAATTTGTTCGAGAGAGTTGCCGCGGCCCTGGAACGCAAAGGGCACATGGAGGAGCACGGGTGGGTTTTAGTCAGTAAAAGTCTGACACTCCCTACCGCTCCACCCAGGGCGGGAGGGGTCATTTGATGATTTCCCATCCAAAAAAAAAAAAAAAAAAAAAGACTCAGGGCCCAAATCTCAATCTTTAAATGGGACGACACGACAAGCACCAGCTTTCGAATATAAAAAGAATCATCAAAATCGGTACATTCAGTACAAAGATATGAGGTAACACAAACAAAAAAAAAATACAATTGAGAACCTCCACCTTTTTTGGAAGTCTGTTGTAAAGCCATACGAGCCCGTCTTTATGATTAAGCTACGCTTGCCGAGCTCTGCCTATAACCCCTCGTGACTATCTCAACATACTGGGACTGCTTACCTCGGAAAACATGCTAGGTCGTTAACCCCGCCTGTCATATTTTATAGGCAGCCGTTACGGATTGTCAGAAGCCAGAAAATCCGACACCAGTCTTGCCAAGTACCTACTGGTTTATAGACAACAGGCAGTCGCTTCACGTTGGTTTCAGAGCTGAATCCAGTCTACAGTAAGCCGACCCCAACATAGTCGGGAATAGGCTAAAACACTACAGGCATTTTATTTATTTATTTATTTATTTATTGATAGGAAACTCAACAGCTTATTTTACAATATTCAAGATAAGATAACAACGTCATATGGGATTCTGAAGCCAATTATAGAGTTTCACAGCATGCATTATATAAAGCTAGAAATCAGACAGGCATATTAAATACTGAATGAATCGATCCAGTGTATCTACAAAATAAATTCATTTCTTTTGTTTCGATATGATTTATACAAACTCCTTGAATGTAAACTATTATAAGAATTGATCAGTCTTTCTCTAAATTACTCAAAAACTCGCGTGAATGGCTTTGGGCTCAGTTACCTTGGATAGTAAATGTAAATAAACTAAAATATTCTCTCTCGCTACGGTTATTGTTGTGGTTTTTCATCATGATAACGCTAAACCTCACACATCTTTAGCCACTCAGCAAAAAATAAGAGAGTTTGGCTGGGAGGTGTTAATGCATCCGCCGTATAGTCCTGACCTTGCACCTTCAGATTCCCACCTGTTTCGGTCTCTTCAGAATTCTTTAGGCAGTGTCAGGTTAACACCACGAGAGGGCTGCCAAAACCACTTGTTACGATATTTTGATGAGAAGTCCCAAAATTTCTATAGCAAATAATCATGTCCCTAACTCCCTACCTACAAGATGGCAAAAATATCGAACAAAATGGTAGGTACCTAAATACTTTAGTTAAATGTAAATAAACTTAAAAAGTGCGAAGAAACTTTTCCCCAACCTATTATTTTTTTAAACCTGGCTTTGGAATCTAATTAGCGGTTATTGCGTGATGCTTCCACAAAGGCACAGACAAAATTTCCATTTTTGTATTCCGTCTTTTTTCTAACATTTCTTATTTATATAAGGTACCTACTATATGATGCTTCATTGAGTTAATATTTTCATTCTAGACGAACAGCAGTTGAACAACTTTTAGGACTTTCGAAGATAGGTACTTAGTCATTTGTTAGAACCGCGCAGTGTCGTAGTAGTACTCGTGCCTACATAATGTGTACGTCGTGCGCACGCGCAGGTTCGCGGCGTGCTGTGGGTACTCACATGCTGCGCTGTGCGCGGCGCTCGTCGTCGGCGTCGTCCAGCGTGTCGGCGTGCTCAGCGCGCTCGGCGCGCTCGGCCTGCTCGGCGCGCGCACCGTCGAACTGCACGTGGCGCGCGTCGGCGGCGGCGGCGTCGCGTGGCGAACCCGAGCCCGAGCCCGGCGACAGCTCCGAGCTACTCAGCGAGCTGGCGCCATCTGTGACGGACACCGCGTACTACATGATATATGTACATTATTGTAGGTACATGATTGAGCTGGTCGAGGGTCCTCCGGGTGCCACAACGCCACTACACTAGTTATACTGCTGGCTAGGCTAGAAGCCAATCACCTCCTAGTTTGAGAAATGGCATCGTGGACGACGTGACGTCTGCAAGCTTTACAGTTAGACGGTATATGTAGCTTAAGCATGTCAGGATTCATGTATTCATGTACATACATACATACATAAACCCTGAAAATATAGGTAACACTCCTTTTTAAGGGCAGTCGTGTAAAAAACGAATGAATGAAATGGTGTGCGAAGTGCTGCAGTACCGGGCTGCTGCGGCTGCTGCGGCTGCTGCGGCTGCCGGTAGGGCGGCGGCGCGGCGGAGTCGCGGCGCGGCTCGGCGGCGGCGGGCAGGCGCGGCGCCGCGTCGCCCCACACCACGCGCTCCATCTCCTCGTCCAGCCGCACCTCGTCTGCGCCGCCCACCTGCCAAACCACGCAACATTGCAATACGGTGCTGAACTAAAAAAATCTAATTATTCCGTCAGATAGATTTACAAAAAAATGTTGGTAGGTACGGGTTATTTTTGTTATAGTTGGTTATTTGTTTCTTTGTTCCCGTAAATATAAAACGAAGACTACACAGTGCGTTGAATACTCGTGTGACGTCACTACTCGCTACATTTTTTACCACGACGTGCATCACAAGCCCCCACTCCTGATCTTTGATGCTTTTTATCAAAGACACTATGCTTTTTATCTTCGCGATTTTTTACAAATTTGATATTTAAGCAAAAAATACGTGTCCAATATTTTTCGATAATCGCTAAATAGAACCATACCTATTGTTTTATTCGGGAAACAGCCCATTATCATCGATGCTAACAGTTTCACTCTGTAGTCTACACGTAACAGGAACAACAGTTTTTTGGAAGCCAGCAGCTCGGCACATTGCGGGGTCTTAACATGCCCAGGGATTGCAAGTCGATACGGCGCGACGCCGGATCCGCTACGCATCAGTTGACAGTAAAAATCGACTGGATTCGGTCGGATACCATAAGCTCGATAAAAACGCGGCGATGTTAACAGTTCGTGCAAAATAGCTGGATAGAGCCAAATAGATGGAAATATTGGAATGACTGCTGTGCTTTTCAGTAAGATGTCCAGGCCCGCCGTAAGCGGGCGTGCAAGGCGTGCTCAGCACACGGGCGGCACGTCCAAGGGGGCGGCAAATCGAGCGACTCATTTCGTAATATTCAAAGTCATAGTCATAATATAATAGCCACCCCACCTACAGCATAAGAAATATCATCGCATTGAAAAAAAACCGAAGGCGCTATCTTATCCGTCAGCAGGTACCGCGGGAACCGCCCGCCAACGTTTGGACTCAAATTCAATACAAGTATCCATAGTCGTGTTCTATGAAAACTCTGAGCTTATTTCTCAGTTGGTAGGTTAGGTAGGTACTTGTTGAGCATGCCACCATTGTGACGATAAGTCCCCTCTTTGAGCAATAGTTGGAGAGGAGCCACGGCGTTCCTAGCACCGGTACTCACCGGACACGGGTGTTTCGGGAGGTACCTGTTTTGGAATCCACGGGAGGACATGTCCTGTGGACTCCAAACGGATCACACTCGGACTTGGCCGCGTGATCGCCTGAAGGACATGAGGGAACATACGGTGGAGGTTTGCCCTGCTTGGACGGAGCAACGCTGTGTCCTCGTCAAGGCGATCGGCGACCTCTCGCCTCCGGCTCAGTTTCAATACATGATCCAAAGCGAGGAGCATGGGAAGCGGTCACCTCTTTCTGCGAAGAAGTAATGCTAGCGAAGAAGGAGGCGGACCGCGTGGGGGAGAGGGAAACCTTACGCCGCAACAGAAGAAGTTATACGGGAGTCGTAGAGCGATTCCTGGCCACCGTAGGCGTAGGGCACCTGTGGATGATGGGTCGCCTTCCATTAACAACCAGGCTTATATATACTGAACAAAGTCAGAGAATCAAAATATTTTTCCAATATATTGGATTGCACACCAGATGTAAGTCACACGAAACAAATTACAGTTGTAATCAAGCATGTCCTTTTCACAATCCTTATTACAGTATAAATATTTTTACCAATGACTTAATTTCAACATTTCCGAACACAGCGATAGCTCTAAGAATATTTTCCTGCCGGTTTCAGTTGCATCAGGCGAAAGATTCTTTTCAAAATAAAAAAATATCAAAAACTTATCAACAATGCTTCAGCAGTTTTCAATCAAAATAAATGTTTTTTTTTGCGTTATGGTTTCCCCACCATAATGAAAAAATCATGAAATAGCCTTTTTTTAGCAAAACTCATCATATGTAGTTGTAGGGTGGTTCCTTCTGCGAAGCAGTAATGCTAGCTAAGGAAGAAGCGGAACGCGTGCGAGAGAGGGAAACCTCACGCTCCAGCCGCCGAAACAGCAGAAGACGCCCGGGCGTCGGGAAACGCAGGGCGATTCCCGGCCACCGTAGGCGCGGGCCTGCGGATGGCGAGCTATGGGTGGCTCGCCGTCCGGTACCTAGCAATCAGGCACGAGTCAACGGCGCGTCGTGTTCCACGCGCGCCTCAAAGAGCCGTCAGCAACGCAGACGGGGCCCCATAGGGTCAGTGCCTGCTAGGGTTGCGGAATTTGTTCGAAAGAGTCACCGCGGCCCTGGAACGCAAAGGGCACAAGAAGGATCACGGGTGGGTTTTAGTCAGTAAGAGTCTGACACTCTCTTCTACTCATGATTGCCCATCCAAAAAAAAAAAGGGCGGTATAATCGGTATTGCACGCGGGCGATCAAACAGCTAGCAGCGGCCCTGAAGATGTCTCCATGGAAACCGAGATATCCACTAGACCGCCAGTTCACTTCACCTAACATTTTACGTGATTATTCTGACTGGTTGGTTTACCCATAGAAAAGTGGAAATTGCTAAAAAGTTATAAAGCTGAAACAAAAATATCCCTTAGCAAACACCACCGGTCAAGTCATTTTGAATAACGAAATAGAACGAAAATAAAAACAATTAACTGAGTGTAACCAATGCACTGGGGCGCTACTGTGATCCTAGGTTTGGTCGATCGTCAAGTATAGTGTATATCAGTTCAATCGGTGACAAAGAGTTCTATTTCCACCATGTTCAACATTTGTGAAATAACTGGCAAAAACGACTTGAGGGGTGTTGGTTGCTAAGGGACGCTTTGAATATTTGAGAAACCCTATTAGAACGAACTACACGATCAGCTAATACAATCGAGCGAGTACAGCCTGCCGCATGCCGGTGAGCGCACGCCACGCCGCACGCGACGCTCGGCGTGCGAGTCGCGGTGACGCACTCGTGCGCGTATCGTGCCATCGTTAAGGGTAAGTACTATCGTGCGTAATGTAACAACTCACAACCTACAACTTACTAACTCATAGGATATTTATTATAGAAATTGATCGGAGCTCAAAAGACATAATAATTTGTATTTTACGCCATTACATCACCTATGTATGTATAGTTTGACCAATATCGATCGTCATGTGACGTATCGGGAGATAGAGGCTGTCTTAGGCATCTCACAACCATAGGTACAGAAGATCTTGCATGAAGCGCTTGGAGTGAGAAAGCTAGTTTGCCGTTGGATACCATCTGCTTTCCGACGATCACGAGGCGGCCCGCGGCTGATGGTGTAAGAAAACTCTGCTAAGGTTCAACCGAGGAGAGTCAAACCACGTCTACGACGTCATCATCGAATCTTGGATCTATGCCTACGATCCTGATTCCAAACAACAATCTACAACCTGGGTCATTTAAGACGAGCCAAAGCCGACTAAAGTTGTTCGTTCTCGGAGCACTTCAAAGAAGATGGTGGCCACGTTCGTTGAAAAAACCGGCCATGTTGCGACTATTGCACTTGAAGATCGAAGAATGGTTAATGCGGAGTGGTATACCACAGTTTGTTTACCACAAGTCATCGCCGAACTGCGAAAATCTAACTTAAAGCACCGCATCTTCCTGCACCACGACAACGCAAGCACACACAGCGCTCGTCAACCGATTGAGTAGATATTTGAAGCAGGAAAAAGTAGGAATTCTTGACCATCCTCCATAGTCCATACAGTCCTGACCAAGGCCCTAACGATTTCATTACATTTCCTAAAATTAAGAAAAGTCTTCGTGGTCAAAGGTTCCAGTCCGGTGAATAAGCAGTCGACGCTTTCAAGTCAGCCATTTTGAACACCCCCACTTTAGAGTGGCATAAATGTTATAATAACGGGTTTGAGCGAATGGAAAAGTGTATAAAGCTACGTGGTGAATACTTTGAAAAACAATAAAAAGTACTTTAATGTTCTAGTTATGTTTTTTTCTTCAAACGACAAAACTTAAAAGGCATGCCTCGTATAATACAATTGCAAGACTCTGATTCAAGTTCCGACGGCGAAATGGAGGATGAAGTTGAAGCAGAATCTACATCAGAAACTTTCGTTAATTTAGTATATATGACATTATTATTTGTTCGCATATAGTACGATAACTTCGGTTGGACTCAGAATTTTAAATTCTAATAATCTTAATATTTTTAGGTATGTTATTCAAATCCGTTAATTACTTTACTTCTTTAGGTTAGTTCTATACTATCGGCATATTTAAAATCGTTCTTGTATGAAATCTCATAATTATGAAACATGGTAGAGGGCCAAGACACATACCATAAGCGAATTTGGTCCGGATATCCTTTAGCATAGTTATCAGCAGGGATGACAACATAGAGCCGATGAGCCGACACATTCTCCGAGTGGCAACAATAACTATGCCGTCCGTGGAACAAGACAGTCGCGACTCGAGAATTCACAGAAGTGGCGCCGCGCGCCGCGCAGGGAGGCGCCCACAGATTGCAAAACTGCAGCGACTCGAATGACAATAGCAGCATGTTATTGAAACGTGTGTCACTGCGGTCTCATGTCATCGAGGTATGAACTCGGCGGGCGCTGATGACAATTATTTTATCTAAACTAGGCGTCGCTTGCCACCCGCCGGCATGGCACCGCAACGACCTCCAGATGGCCAACATCATTTATTATGTCTGTTCATTAATTTTCTATACTTATTGTCATACTGTTTTAAATAATTAATTGTACCTATCGGTGAAAAGTAATAAGCTCCTTGTAAAATAGAGACGTAGGTCGGGGTCATAGCTCGACGTTTAGTGATACCGACTGCGTAACGCCAATAGGAGGGATTATAGCAGCCAACGTTCCACCGCAGCGCATTTTACAATTTGCGCATACCTACAACTGATGCTCCGAACTCACTCTTTTATGTAACACGTGTAAATTTGAGTGACCGATTTTCATGGTGTGCAAATTACAGCATAAGCGGTACAGTAGTAACAGTGGCTAGTTCGAGGCAATTAATGTTAACACAGCCACGAGTGCTCTCCTAAGTGTCCCGTTTCATTCACTACGACTAGTTTTTAACCGACTTCAAAAAGGAGGAGGTTCTCAATTCGGCAGGTAGGTCCGTTTTTTTTCTATGTATGTACAGCGATTGCGCCGAGATTTCTGATCCGATTTGGGTGGTTGTTTTTTTATTCGATGAAGAATAGTTGCCATTTGGTCCCATAAAAATTTAGTTCAGTTTCGTCGAGTATTTTTATTTTATGAGCATTTTTGTTAATTTCATTAAATGATAGCATATCTGTCGGGATAGCTGAAATCGCATGTTTGTTTATTGCTTACACCAATTTATACCGCGTAAGTTGTGAATGTTGTGATGGGTATGTGTAGCTGGAAGTAAACCACTAAAAAAATAAAATAAAAAACTTTTTACCAAAAAAATACAACCAACTTCTCTAAACAACAACAACAGTACAAAATAACTATAATTTCAGAAGTTCGTGTGGTCAAAAAAACAAAAAAGCAACCAAAAACACCGAGTTCCGAAATTTAAGTTATTTAGTACTTTTTTTTTTGTTTAGACGTCGTCGGTTACATATTTTTGTAATTTTTTTAAAGCTTAACTTATATTAAACGCTGTTTAAAAATATTATGACATTTCGAAGGTGGCTTCCTAGGGTGCAGGAGAACAACGCTTAAGGCGTAAAGTCTGCGCATAGTGCTGTAGCACGAAGAAGATAATCTCGATCGGAATCATATATCATGCAGATAGCCAAAACAAAATCGATCAAAGTTCTTCCCCTGGGCGTGTCTGACTGTTGGTGGCATACCATAAAATGGAGCTATTGTTATGGAACGCGTTTTGAATAACATTGCGTGTTACAGGCCTGAGTAGAGCCGGCGCGAGCGGTGCGACCGGTGGCTGGTGGTAGAAGTTCGTAGGTTTACGCTCAGAGACGGGCGCGGCCTCACAATGTGAGCCCCGTCTATTGACAAGTACTACCTCAATAACATTGCGTGTTACAGGCCTGAGTAGAGCCGGCGCGAGCGGTGCGACCGGTGGCTGGTGGTAGAAGTTCGTAGGTTTACGCTCAGAGACGGGCGCGGCCTCACAATGTGAGCCCCGTCTATTGACAAGTACTACCTCAATGCCGCCCGGTTGCTATTTCGTGGGGCGTTGTTAACCGGCCATTTGCCAATTGCTAAGTATGCTATTTTGCCATGTGTGCCATTTTTTGAGAGTCTGGCCTCCAAAAGTTACAAGATTCGTATCAAAAATCTGTCTGGAGCGCGAGACGTGAGCGCGGCCTCAGCCTCACACAGCTTTGGGTCACCCTCAAGGAGCTGCTCGTCGAGTCTGGTAGCCACTCGGCACTTGCTACCTGACCGTCACTGAGCGTCTCATGGCTTACGAAGCCGCCAGTGTTCTAGTAGGTACCCACTCATATAACTTTGATTTCCCAATGGCTCAATGCTCGTTAGTCTTTACGATATTCACCTACTTATTTATCAATTCGACTGACAGCTGTTGTGTAGTACTGTCGGTGGCGTTGTAGCGCTGTGTGACAGTGCGGATACGCACCTCGCCTCGTATAAATAACCCGAATTGATCAATTGAACAGGGAGCGCGCGCCGCCAGCGCGGCGGGGAGCACGTTTGTAAAATTGTGGTAAATATACCAAGCGCGCGGGGTGGGGGGCACAGCCGTGGGACGCGTCGCTGCTGCCCTGACAATGACAACGGGAATATAAATAAACACGGTGGCGCGGGCGCGACCGCGGGCGGCGCAGCGCGGGGCGCGGGGGGCGGCGGCTGGCTGTCGAGCGCCACTCACGGGGCTGGGCCTACTGGGAGGCCCTGGGCCTTGGCCCATCCATGGCCTACCTGCGCATGTTTAGGAGTTTAGTAATTGATCGATTGATGAAACGATTTGCAGTGTGACAGAGGCATCAGTCAGTGGCTCTCTTGCAGATCGGACGTTCGCGCATCAGTAGCTCACGCCGTGCCGGGTGGTGCGCGGCACAACGGAGCTGTCTCGTCTGACGGCTTCCACTTTTTTCCACGTCGGGCGTATGTCGGCGCAGCACTGACGTCACTGTCACTGACGAGTACGGATAGCGTCGTACAAAATGTATGGTACAATATCATATTTCACTGACACTGATCGGCACTGTGTCGGCACTGTTATTTGCGGATAGGCCTTTAAAGTATGAGCAGTAGATTTTTACGACGATTTATTTCGAAATTTTGCGTCTTTAAATGGCTCTCCTGTCAAGTTCATAGAATGTCGCTTAAAAAAAAAACAAATAGCCTTTCACCCCTCGATATATATTTTATTTTCGAAAAAAAATAATTGAGATCCTAGGTTACGAAAATTGCAATAATATAAGCCGAACTAGCGAAACATTGCCATTTCAATTATAATTAGGCGTGCGCTGAGAATACTATTGTAGTACGCAGGCTAACGCAAATAAAACATGGAAGCATTCCTAACTCAAAAAAATTACCAAAAGCACATTGCGCCGCGGTAGGCGGAGCTTACCGTTGCGCCGCTCACGTGTTTAGTTACTCGGCCTATTCGTTACATGGTAATTTAAACCCAAATACTTTGTAAATAAGGTCAATTTTTTACTGTGCATCGTATTAGCAATAATGTTGTTGGTGTGGTTCGGCGAATCAGCGACGAGGTTTCGATGTGTGAGTTTGTTTGGATTTTTGGGTCACGATTCGCGCTTAGATCCCTTGAAGCAATGCTTCCATGTTTTATTTGCGTTCACTGGTACCTACATAACAAGAATGGAGTTCGAGAATAAAGCATTCGGTAGACGCGGCGGCTACTGTACTTCATAGAGCATTTCAAATAAAATATAAAGTATAAATTTAAAAACCACTATTCCAATATTTTTTTATTCGTTGCAGGGCAGTTTGCTCAAATCTACATTTTTGTTACTTTGAGCATTTTTATACCCGTCGTACTTAACTTTAAAGGATTTGAATAAGTAATATTAAGTGCATTAGTTAAATAACCTTAATCATGATAAGATATATGTATATTTAATCAATAATATAATTGCCTTGGTTTTCAATAACCGTAGTCCACCGATCAGGCACCATATTGATCCCTTTTTCGTAAAAGGAGGTAGGTGTGCTGCTAAAAAAAGCGTCCAGGTGCGATTTAATAGCTTCTTCACTTTCAAATGTTTTACTTTTAAACTAGGTACATATTTTGAAGCGACCGAAAAAGGTAGTCATCGGAAGGGGGAGGCGATGTCAGGGGAGTAGGATGGATGTAAAAAAGGATTTCCCAGTTTAGGTCTCTTAATTTTTGTTGTGTCTGGAATGACGTGTGTGGGCGCGCGTTATCTTGATGGAAAATTAAACCTTTTCTATTTCCTAAAACGGGATGATTCACTTTAATCTTTTTGTATAGTTGATCCAGAAGCTGACAGTATGTATCAGAAGTAATCGTTTGTGAAAGTAACTTGTAGAAGATAATGCCTTAACAGTCCCACCAGACGGACAATCAAATGTTTCGCGGGTGTAAGCCTCCTTTGGACGTAGCTAATGCAACTTCATCCTTCTTCCGCCAACTTCTTCGACGTGTGGGGTTATTATAAATATCCACTTCTCGTCCCCAGTAATTAAACGATCCAGGAAAGGTTCAATGTTTTGACGAGCGATTAAAGATGCGCATGCCGAAACTCGATCCAGTTTGTTTTTTTCACTTAAGCAGTGAGGTACCCATACGTCAAGCTTGGAAATGTATCCAAGGTTTTTGATGTGACGAAAAGCTGTGGAAACATCACAGTTCGAACTCTCTGCGACTTCCTTACTTGTGATTAGCGGTTGTGTTGTGAGTAAATTGCTTAAAAAGTAGTCATCAACTTCACACGGCCGACCAGGCCTTGGCTTGTCCGATAAATCAAAATCTCCTTTTCTAAACTTTGCGAACCATCATTTGACGGTTATTTCTGAAGGAGCACTATCTCAGTAAACGGCAACAATATTCTGTAACGCTAACGGAACACTTGAACCTATACGAAACTCGTACAGCATAACGTGTCGGAAATGTAACGAATCTCTACTCATTTTTACAAACAAATTCCGCAGTAATTAATACGTCTATCGGGCTGGGCGACATGAGATACACTACTTAACAGCCTGTTCTACGCAGATATATAGGTAAACGAATGGAAGAATCGACAAAAGGAAACTCGTTAGAACATGTTCGGTATTAATACGATCGTAACATTACTTATGCAATGACCCAATACATAATTATAATATGTATGTAATAAAATAAATAAACCAATTTTGATACTTTGGGATGCATTATTGCAATTCTCGTAGTAAATTCTTTTTTTTTCTTTCAAAATTTATTTTATGTTTTAAGTTACAAATATTATATAGGTATATTAAAAAAAAAATTCAATGGCGAGATAATTTTTAAAATCGATTATGTTATTTTTGGTCCAAATCATAACAAACAAATAGATCTTTTCCCTTTAAAATATTAGTTTATATTTAGAAATAGTTTCCGACTAGGCGGCCGAAGCCTATCCTACGACACGTGGGTGTCTGGCCCCGAAACAACTGCCAGAGCGAGCGCACGCGCTACGAGTACTACGACACGTGGGTGTCTGGCCCGAGACAACTGCCAGAGCGAGCGCACGAGCTACGAGTACTACGACACGTGGGTGTCTGGCCCGAGACAACTGCCAGAGCGAGCGCACGAGCTACGAGTACTACGACACGTGGGTGTCTGGCCCGAGACAACTGCCAGAGCGAGCGCACGCGCTACGAGTACTACGACACGTGGGTGTCTGGCCCGAGACAACTGCCAGAGCGAGCGCACGAGCTACCAGTACTACGACACGTGGGTGTCTGGCCCGAGACAACTGCCAGAGCGAGCGCACGCGCTACGAGTACTACGACACGTGGGTGTCTGGCCCGAGACAACTGCCAGAGCGAGCGCACGAGCTACCAGTACTACGACACGTGGGTGTCTGGTCCGAGACAACTGCCAGAGCGAGCGCACGCGCTACGAGTACTACGACACGTGGGTGTCTGGCCCGAGACAACTGCCAGAGCGAGCGCACGAGCTACCAGTACTACGACACGTGGGTGTCTGGTCCGAGACAACTGCCAGAGCGAGCGCACGCGCTACGAGTACTACGACACGTGGGTGTCTGGCCCGAGACAACTGCCAGAGCGAGCGCACGCGCTACGAGTACTACGACACGTGGGTGTCTGGTCCGAGACAACTGCCAGAGCGAGCGCACGCGCTACGAGTACTACGACACGTGGGTGTCTGGTCCGAGACAACTGCCAGAGCGAGCGCACGCGCTACGAGTACTACGACACGTGGGTGTCTGGTCCGAGACAACTGCCAGAGCGAGCGCACGCGCTACGAGTACTACGACACGTGGGTGTCTGGCCCGAGACAACTGCCAGAGCGAGCGCACGAGCTACCAGTACTACGACACGTGGGTGTCTGGTCCGAGACAACTGCCAGAGCGAGCGCACGCGCTACGAGTACTACGACACGTGGGTGTCTGGTCCGAGACAACTGCCAGAGCGAGCGCACGCGCTACGAGTACTACGACACGTGGGTGTCTGGCCCGAGACAACTGCCAGAGCGAGCGCACGAGCTACCAGTACTACGACACGTGGGTGTCTGGTCCGAGACAACTGCCAGAGCGAGCGCACGCGCTACGAGTACTACGACACGTGGGTGTCTGGTCCGAGACAACTGCCAGAGCGAGCGCACGCGCTACGAGTACTACGACACGTGGGTGTCTGGCCCGAGACAACTGCCAGAGCGAGCGCACGAGCTACGAGTACTACGGCAGTCTTTTATGGAATACTTTTAAGTGAAAATATTCTCTTTTTTTTATTTGCTATGTTAATATATTATTTTGCATCGGTAGGTTCTATTGTTCTTCAAAATAGCCGAGATAGCCGTCGTGTCGTCCCTTGTTGCCAGGGCCGTCTTAACCCATGCAGGGGCCCCTGGGCCCACCTGAGTCCGAGAACTCTAACCGGCCAAGAAAGTATCGGAGCACAGGTAGCTGATTTCGTAACTGTACTTACCCAGTGGAGTATTTATAATATAAATATCTTAACAAAAAATGTTGTTATGTACCTAATGGCAATTTTTCAAGGAAATAAAGTATTATAGAGCGAGTGAAGCGACCTCGAAAATTTTGACTCCTTAGCTTATGCTGTCGAAGCTAAGAATTAGGAAAACAATGGATCCAAGTGCGAGCAAAGTGAGTTCACAATATTTTGCATCCAATCCCGGATAGGTAGATTTTCTATTTGCGAGATGGGAACTATTATGCTATCTAAACAAAGTATGTATATTGAAAACTCTAGATCGATAGATCCATGAGTTCGGAAAAGTTGCAGCCAATAGAGTTAATTTAAAGAGAATTAACAAGATTTCATTTTGAGACCGAGTTCGAAAATGTTTACATCATACCTGGAATGTTTGACAAAAGTTCGGTAGAAGCTAGTGCGCATCGGTTCGCATTGATCGTTTCCTAAGTATAACTATAATATCATTTGGGGGCCCCCAGCGGAGCAAGGCCCTGGGCTCGTGCCCCTTGTGCCCTTATGGTACAGACGGAACTTGTAGAGACAGACGACACCGACAGTAACCAGGGTCCGGCGCATCTATCTAGGCTGGATACGAAATCCGCATGTCAGTAAAAACAATAAACGCCAACGACAGAACGTGTTCACATCTATATCTATACGTACTTATAATAAAACTGTAGAGAGGTCAATTCTCTACATTGAATATATATATATTTAAAATATTGGAGGATGAATGGTGATCGACACTGATGCCAAAAATGCAATCAGTAAATTTTTTGTCAGTCTGTATGTGCACGTGTTATATCTTTTAAGTTTTTTTGATACTTTTTAGTAAAATTGATTGAGTCAGGCGTCACTTTGCGGAAATCCATTTTAATTTGAAATTGAAAACAATATATCTAGTTTTAATTTCCGCGAATATTAGTGGGTTGCAGCTATGCACCTCCCTCCCGCCCGCTATATTATGCAAGATTACAAGGCAAATGCAAGGATTTTATGCACATGCAGGAAGGCAAAGCAATACCCAACACCATTACCGACACGTGTTTCGCCTCTCCACGAGGCATCCTCAGGGGACGTGTTGACTCGCTGACCGTTGAGTTGCGACTGAGAAATTAGTACAAGGCACCCCCCCTTTTATACACTGCCACCGTTGGTTGTTTGTGTACAACTACCCACAAACATTCGCAGTAAAGGGGAAGAAACTAATTTCGTCTGGTCATTCAACAGTGCAAAATTATTATCATTACTATGTTTCAAAATCTCTAATTGTTCCAGAACACACAGCCGGAAACCCTTATCACAAACATGCAGTATATTAAAACTATTGTTTTCGCGCAAAGAATGGCCGGTATCAATTAGATGTTTCGCGAAATTCGATTTGTCCGAATGGCCATTTCTATACGCGGCAACATGTTCCCCATACCTTATGTCAAAGTTACGGCCCGTCTGACCCACATATACCCCGTTGCATTCATCACAGACCAGCCCATACACCCCAGACTTTTTACTATTTTCTAAAATATCTTTTCCGTTACAAACACGGCGTATATTCTGGTCCGTTCTGAACGCTACATAAACGTTGTTTTTTCTAAGAAAATTACTAATTCTATCTGAAATGGGGCCCATATAGGTCAGACTGGCCACATATCTATTTATATTAGTACGCGGACATGCATATAATAGTGAACGAACCCTTTCTTTCTGCTTTTTACTAATTAAACTGTCTACCATTGACTTTGAATATCCGTTAGAAATAGCGATTTGGTAAATAATATTAAGTTCTTTTACATAATTATCTGCTGAAAGGGGGAGGGCAAATAATCTATGAATATAGCTGCGGAAGGCGGCTAATTTATGTTGAAGAGGGTGACAAGAAGAGGCTGGTATTGTCAAGTCAGTGTGTGTCGGCTTTCGATAAATTTGGAAATCTAAGTTACTATTGTGTTTTGTGATAGTCAAATCTAAAAAGTTATGGGAGTTCTGGGACTCTAATTCTAATTTAAATTTAATTCTTGGGTGAGTTTTATTAAGTTTTTTTACAAAAAGGTTTATTTGTCGAACGGTACCATTCCAGCAGATAACTATGTCATCTACATATCTATAATAAAACAGAATATTAGGTTCGTTCACTATATGTTTACATTCAAAGTTATCCATAAAAACCTCCGCCATTAGTGGACTTAAAGGCGACCCCATAGCCAACCCTTCCTTTTGAATAAAATATTGGTTATTAAATCTAAAATAATTTTGTTTCATGCAAATATTAGTGAGGTTAAGTAAATCCGCAATTTCCCCAGGATGTAACCGTTGCTTCTCAAATTGGATACCCAGAATACGTAGACAATCATCGATTGGAACATTTGTGAATAAACTGTCAACGTCTAAGGATAGCAACTTTGCATTGGAAGGAATTTGGATATTTTTAACTTTTTCAATTAAATCTAAACTGTTCTTTAAACTATATTTGGGACTGAAAGAAGATCTACTTCTCAACAAAGTGTTGAGACGTTTAGCTAAATTGTACGCTGGGGCACCAATGTAAGAAACAACTGGACGAACAGGCATGTTATCTTGATGGGTCTTGGGTAGACCATACAAAAGAGGAGCCCTCGGATTCATAGGAACAAGGTTTTTTAATTGGCCTTTTGATATAAATGACGTGTTTTTAATGGCATCCTTTATCTCGAGGGCAAACCTCCTTGTAGGATCCGCACCAAGACGTTCAAAATCCTCCCCCAGGATGATGTCGTTAACTTTTTGGGTATAGGCAGATTTTTCCAAAATGACGACAGAATTTCCCTTATCAGCCTTTGTTATTATTGTTTCAGATAGAATTAGTAATTTACTTAGAAAAAACAATGTTTATGTAGCGTTCAGAACGGACCAGAATATACGCCGTGTTTGTAACGGAAAAGATATTTTAGAAAATAGTAAAAAGTCTGGGGTGTATAGGCTGGTCTGTGATGAATGCAACGGGGTATATGTGGGTCAGACGGGCCGTAACTTTGACATAAGGTTGGGGAACATGTTGCCGCGTATAGAAATGGCCATTCGGACAAATCGAATTTCGCGAAACATCTAATTGATACCGGCCATTCTTTGCGCGAAAACAATAGTTTTAATATACTGCATGTTTGTGATAAGGGTTTCCGGCTGTGTGTTTTGGAACAATTAGAGATTTTGAAACATAGTAATGATAATAATTTTGTACTGTTGAATGACCAGACGAAATTAGTTTCTTCCCCTTTACTGCGAATGTTTGTGGGTAGTTGTACACAAACAACCAACGGTGGCAGTGTATAAAAGGGGGGGTGCCTTGTACTAATTTCTCCCAGTCCGATCACGTTATTTGGCAAGCCGAGCCCCTGGGTTGAGAAAGCAAAATATCTAGGCGTGATCCTCGATCGAAAGCTTACCTTCAGAGAGCACATTAAGACGGTGCGCAATCGTGCCGCATTCGCTCTCAGTAGGCTTCATTACATGCTGAACGCACGCAGCAAGTTATCCCTGAAAGGCAAACTACGCATTTTCACCACGTGCATACGTCCAATAATGACTTACGCGTGTGTAGCCTTCGCACACGCTAAGCCCCGCCAAATCCATAGGTTGCAGGTCATCCAAAACCGTTTCCTCCGAAAGGCTACGGGAGCCCCGTGGTACGTTAGAAATGAGCGTCTCCATGTCGACCTCCGTATCCCCACCATCAAACAATTCATGAAACGTATTTCCAAGCGTTTCATAGAGTCCGCTGAAAAGCACCAAAACCCCCTTATCGTATCGGCCACCCGATACACGCCCTCCCAGATCAGCAAGATCCGCCGACCGCGGCATACCCTTGTCGAGCCCGATGACCCCATCACCCTGACCCAAGAGAGTAGTAGGGAAACCAGCACTCTTAGGAAAAACAAACCCAGAACGCGTTCCGTATTCCGACCTCGCCGACGAGGTCCATCGCGACGCCCCCGTCAAAACCCTCCCCGACTTTTGCCTAACGAGCCAGCCCGCGCTGCTGAGCCATTAGCGTTAAATCCCCTAAATAATATCAATCAGACCCAGCCTGTCCCTTGCTGCCCCCCCTCAATGACCCCGCTAAGCCGAGGCCCGCGTCCCACAGGGGATGCCCTTAGCGAGCGGCCATTTAGTTTTTAAGTAGTTTTAAGCCCCGGCTGGGGGCCTTAGAATCTAAGGCAACCACGGGATTGCCCGGTTGAGCAGTAACCAGCCTCAATGTGCTGAACTGCGAGTAGTCCATTCAAAAAAAAAAAAAAAAAATACTAATTTCTCAGTCGCAACTCAACGGTCAGCGAGTCAACACGTCCCCTGAGGATGCCTCGTGGAGAGGCGAAACACGTGTCGGTAATGGTGTTGGGTATTGCTTTGCCTTCCTGCATGTGCATAAAATCCTTGCATTTGCCTTCAAATCTTGCATGTACATAATATAGCGGGCGGGAGGGAGGTGCATACCTGCAACCCACTAATATTCGCGGAAATTAAAACTAGATATATTGTTTTCAATTTCAAATTACTTTTTAGTACTATATTTTGAATTGTTTAAGTGAATGTAAAACTTTTTGATTCCGGAAATTGGCTCGATTGTAATTTAAATCATAAAAACATTGTTAATACCACTTTTGCACTATGTAGACTACAATACTTATATTTATAACCGAATTATAGATATTTTAATAGGTACATTTAAATCAATCTAATTAAGTAAAATAGTGTAGTTGATCAAATTTGAACACGTGTTTTTGGTAGGTAGGTACTAACGGCTCGATGACATCACTTGTTTGTCACTGTCTATAAAAGCCAGGGCCCGACCCCTCATCGGGCACCATCACCCTGACCCAAGAGAGTAGTAGGGAACTCTTAGGAAAAATAAACTCAGACCGCGTTCCGTATACCGACCTCGCCGACGAGGTCCATCGCGACGCCCCCGTCAAAACCCTCCCCGACTTTTGCCTAACGAGCCAGCCCGCGCTGCTGAGCCATTAGCGTTAAATCCCCTAAATAATATCAATCTGACCCATCCTGTCCCTTGCTGCCCCCCCTCAATGACCCCGCTAAGCCGAGGCCCGTGTCCCACAGGGGATGCCCTTAGCGAGCGGTCATTTAGTTTTTAAGTAGTTTTAAGCCCTGGCTGGGGCCTTAGAATCTAAGGCCACCACAGGACTGCCCGGTTAAGCAGTAACCAGCCTTAATGTGCTGAACAGCGAGAGGGCCTTTCAAAAAAAAAACACTCATCAGGCATTCTTAGTAGAGCCGTCGCGCGTCGGACCGAGCAGATCTCCAGTTAAGTACCTTTCTTGTTCTTTAAACTAACTATTTGTGTATTTTGAATGTTATTTACTATGAATGTTATTTACTGTGAATGTTATTTACTGTGAATATGATTTACTGTGAATGTTATTTGTTGTGAATATTATTTACTGTGAGTACTATGAACTGTGTATATTATGAACTCAACTATGAATTTAGTATTATAGTTATGCTGTGTTTTCTCTCAAGTGTCGTTTTCCCTAATAATGTTATTTGAAGTAACTGAACAATACTCTCATCTGAACAATAATAAAAATAAATAAATGTTTTAATATCTTTTTATGTGTCGTTAATTATAATTTTATTATATAATATATATAATTTTAGAATACTATAATTATAATTTTGATAGCATTTAATTTTGATTATTTCAATAAATACTTGTCACATATTTGCTTGAATCTTATTTTTAATGATTGCCCCATCAAATTTATTAGACGCATGGGTCAAAAACTACTGAAGGGATTTTAATCAAACTTGGTACGATTGTAGTCCATACTCCGGGGCAAGTTACATAACATAACGCTAAGACATCCTATGTGTCTTACTGCGCAGTGACGATCAATTTGAAGGAAGTCGGATGAAAATAAGCTTTCGAGCTCTCATCCTCGCATACGTTGTAGACCAGGGTAGAAGCCTTTAAAAATAATAAAAAGTGAAATAAAATAATAGTAGGATAAAACCCATTAGAAAAGGAGGAGAATATTATAAAAATGAAAGGAAAAATAATTTACGGGCGATCTGAGGTCGGGAAGGGGGGGGGACCAAAATTGTATATAATAATTTAAAAAAAAATCGATTCGAGTTTTTTCGATTTTTTGCATTTTCTGAGAAGATTTACTATAGTAACATATATATTTTTTTTCACCATCGGAAAGTAGAGATTTCAACGAACAGAAAGCATACCAACTTTTTGAAAAAAGCTGATATTTTGACGGGTGAATTTTTGATTGAAAATTAGGGTGCTTTTTCGATATTAATTCAAAATAAGGCGAAAAAATAAATATTTCTAATCAAATAAATTACAGCGTATTTGGGACATAAAAAGGTAAGTTTTCACCAAATTTCGTGACAAAAAAAATAATTTTGTAAAAGATAAAAATAAAAAACCAAAAACTTGGTTTTTTGAATTTTTCTCCTAAATTTTGAGGTTATGTGAAAAAAGTGTTAATACAAAAGTTTTAGATCTTTTTATTACCTACAACTTTGCCATTTGACTTTTTTCCATAGGACTTTTAGTTTTGCCGGAAATCGAGATAAACCGTTTTTTACCCTTAAAACCTCACCCCCCCCCCCCCCCTTCCCGACCTCAGATCGCCCGTAAATTATTTTTCCTTTCATTTTTATAATATTCTCCTCCTTTTCTAATGGGTTTTATCCTACTATTATTTTTTTTGGTTTTAAAAATTATCGACCCTGGATTATTGATCATACACCAAAAGCACAGTATTACAATATTTCCTACAGTACGGCGACGAATGTACTTGCGCAGAGCAACGGAGGGGAACTTGCGGGGTGTCGGGCGGCGCGGGCCGCGTACCGCAAACACGCTTAGTTAGCGGTACCGTAAAAAAATCTGATAACTCCGTCGGATAGATTTCCATAAAATATTGGACACGTATTTTTTTCTTTTTTCATATAATAAGAAAAAAACGAAGACGATACAGTGCGTTGAAAACTCGTGTGACGTCGCTACTCGCTACAATTTTTACCTAGCCGTGATGTAACAAGCCCCCACTCCTGATCTTTGATGCTTTTTATCCTCGTCAGTTTTTATAGATTCTATAAAGGAAAAAATACGTGAACAATATTTTTCTATAATCTTACTGACGGAATAAACATAATCAGATATTTTTTACTCAGGAAACATCCTTATTACCTATATAACATTAACATGTAGGTACGTATGTGGTTTACACTTTTAATAAATAATTATATTAGATTTAATAATCACAATTATTTTGAATGTAAATATGAATAAATGATTACATCATAATAGTAATAATCACAATTGTTTTATTTCCCATTTGGTGACAACCCTTCCATACTTTCATGTGGCAGCGTAAGTACCTACACTGGCGGCGGCATCGCGCGACATTAAAGGCGTTTCCCTACTGTAATATTGTAATACTGTGCCAAAAGTATTGTTGCGCGCCAGAATTAAGTTAGGATGATAGCGGCATTCGGTACCACTAGCGCCATCTAGTATCGAGTAGCAGAACTATTGAAGTCAAGCACCTTCGAGATTTTTCTATGCTAGAATTCTCGGACCTTAGTCGGTCGCGACCGATATGTACGCGAACTTTCTGGAGTTCTACACGGCGCCCTATATAAAGCCGGCACATGTGCCGACCGAGTCAGTATTGGAATTGCGATACAAGTGATAACTTCGAGAGCGATCTTCGACTGCGAACTCAAGTGATTAATAGTGCGATTGTGTTTAGTGATTAGTGAGTTTATTGTGTAATTAGTGTGGTGTAAATTAAAGTGTCATCCTTGTTTATTTAATCGGCTGATTTTAATTGTAACGAACCCGAAGCTCGTAACAATTGGTGTCAGAAGAGTGGATTTAAAAGATGCCGATTCTACCGAAGGACGACACTGAGGGTATCCGTACCCGTAGTCAACGCCAGCAAGAGACGGACCAGAGGCGTTTTGGAGGTGCAACGCCGCAGACGACAGAGAGACAGTTGCCAACCATGGAGGCCGGCTTGTCCGCAGTAGCTCCAGCATCATCATCAGCACCAGACTTTGCTGCTCTGATGATGATGCTGCAGGAGCAGACTCGCCGCCAGGAGGAACAGGCCCGTCGCCAGGAAGAGCAGGCCCGTCGCCAGGAAGAGCAGGCCCGTCGTTTAGAAGAGCAGCTGCAGCGTGACAAGGAGGAACAGACTCGCCGCCAGGAGGAACAGGCCCGTCGCCAGGAAGAGCAGGCCCGTCGCCAGGAAGAGCAGGCCCGTCGTTTAGAAGAGCAGCTGCAGCGTGACAAGGAGGAACAGGCCCGCCGCCAGGAGGAACAGACCCGTCGGTTGGAAGAACAGCTCCAACGTGACAAGGAGGAGCAGGCGCGCCGCCAAGAAGAACAGATGTTCCTCATGAAGGATCTGCATGCCACTTTCGGCAAAGAAATTAAGGTTGTAAAGGAAAAGGTGGTTCAGCACGAGAATCGCCTGACGGAAGCTGAATCACGAATCGACCAAATTAATCATCGGGTTGACAACGTGATAGTTGACGTGAGGAAAACGCTGGACAACCTTAAAATAGGAGATGGAATCGCAACCTCTGTAGCTACTACACCTTCTCTACGTGGATTCAAAGTGCCGCCATTCGATGGAACATCTTCCTGGTCGGCATACAAAAAGCAATTTGACGCTGTTATGAAGGCGAACGGGTGGAGTAAGGACCAGGCCATGACTGCTCTCACCCTAGGCCTCCGCGACCAGGCCCTCACTATCCTGGAAGCCCTCGGTAACGAGGTGACTTACGAGCAGCTGGTTGAGGCACTGGAAGCTAGGTATGGCGACGCTCATCTAGAACACGTGTTTCGGGCACAGCTGAAGGATCGCGTGCAACGCAGCGGTGAAAACCTGCAGCAGTGGGCCCTCGAAGTGGAGAAGCTTGTTAGAAAAGCATACCAGTCTGTACCTGCGCTCATTCAAGGGAACCTGGTGCAGGCATTCATTGACGGCATCCGTGACCTTGAAGTTAGAGCTGCCGTGAGGCTCGGGCACCACGAGAAACTTAAGTAATCGTTCCCATCGCCTCAGGGAGGTTGCAGCGGCTACTGTTCGCGACCGGTCTAAAGGATACAGCCCTAGATGCTATGGCTGTGGGGAAAGGGGCCACCTACGGTCCAGTTGCCCTAAGCGAACTGTAGATAGGGAAGATAGTCGATCTCCAGAGGGTAGGGCGGTTAACAGCACCGCCCAGCAACTGCAGGGAAACGAGTAAAAGCCAGGGCTGCGGGGCGGGTGCTGGCTGATGTTCAGAGAGCCCCAAGGATTTCGATCTCACAAACCCATGACGGGAACAGCCTAATCATCAAGGGCGAGGTCAACGGAACGCCATGTAAGCTGACAATAGACACTGGAGCCTCACGCACGGTTGTCAGTTCCCAACTAGTAAGTCGGTTCCTTGGGGACTCCGCATACAACCGAGACCGCATAAATTTGGTGACGGCCACCGGTCAGCGCATACCCGTCCGCGGAGAGAAAGAGATGAAGTTGAAGCTAGGAAACAGGATCTATCTTCACAATGTTATCGTGGCTGATATAATGGACGATTGCATCCTGGGCCTAGACTTTATGAGGAAGAATTGTTGTGAGATCGACGTTAAGCAAGGAGTTTTGAAATGTGGACAAGAGGAACTTTTCATGGAAGGGGCATTACCAGGAAATGTGTACAGCCTAAAGAAGATTGTTCTTCCGCCGAGATCCGAAACGATTGTGCCGGTTAGTCTTCCTCGGAATTCTGGGCAGACTCATCGTTGTGTGCTTGTGGAAAGGGTAGACAATGACCTTCCTTGGAAAGTGGCCCGAACTTTGGTTAGAGCCACTGACATTTCGGGGGTACGTGTGCTGAACGTTTGTGATAAGGAACAGATGATAGAAAAAGGCACGCTGATTGGTACTTGCGAGGAAGTGGATTGGTTGCGTCGGTGCCAAAACCTATCGAATGGGAACCTCAGCAAGGACGCCCAAACGAAAGTGACCACACTTTTAGATGACTGTCGCAGCGTTCTGTCTCAAAATGAAATGGTCAAGGCGAAGAGAATGTTACTGAAGTATGCCAATGTTTTCTCTTCAAACGATGCTGACATCGGGAAGACTGATTTAGTCCAACACAAAATAAACACAGGAGAAGAGTTGCCTATCCGGCAACGACCAAGAAGATTGCCGGTAGCGCGTGAAAAACAAGTGGAAAGCATGATTGAGGGAATGGTTAAGGATGGTGTCATAGAACCTTCATCAAGTCCATGGTGTTCACCTGTCGTACTGGTAAGAAAGAAAGACGGCACCATGCGGTTTTGTGTTGACTATCGTCGTCTGAATGACGTTACGAAGAAGGACAGCTATCCTCTGCCAAGAATTGATGACACGCTGGACATGCTTACTGGAGTAAAGTGGTTCAGCACGCTGGACCTAAAAAGTGGCTACTGGCAGGTTCAAATTGATCCTAAGGACAAGGAGAAAACTGCATTCTCGACGGGAAAGGGTCTGTGGCAATTTAAAGTCATGCCGTTTGGATTGTGCAACGCTCCGGCAACGTTTGAAAGGTTGATGGAACTAGTACTAACCGGATTAATTGGCGAGGCTTGTCTGGTCTACTTGGATGACATCATCATCGTAGGCCGTACGTTTGATGAACATCTGCAAAACCTGGAACGCGTGCTCATGAAGATCCAGAGTGCAAACCTCAAGTTAAGTCCGAAGAAGTGTTCATTCTTCAAACGGCAAGTTAGCTTTTTGGGATACGTAGTGTCGGAAGAAGGTATCCGCACGGATCCAGAGAAAATCGCCGCAGTCAAGGACTGGCCAATTCCAAAAGACAAGACGCAGGTCAGAGCATTTTTGGGTTTGTGCTCCTACTATCGGCGATTTGTCAAGAACTTTGCTGACATAGCGAAACCCCTGCACAAGCTAACCGAGGAGAAGCGACATTTCTGCTGGGATGAGAGTTGCGACATTGCATTCCAGGAGCTCAAGGAACGTCTGTGCAAAACACCTATTTTGGGGTATCCTGATACCGACAAGGAATTTATAGTTGACACAGATGCAAGCGACATAGGACTTGGCGGTGTGTTATCTCAACGGAATAGCGATCAAGAGGTTGTGATAGCGTACTTCAGCAAGTCTTTGTCGAAGCCAGAAAGGAATTATTGTGTCACGCGACGGGAATTACTTGCTGTGGTCAAGTCATTGCAGCATTTTAGCAAATATCTGCTGGGAAGGAAATTCCACTTACGAACTGACCATGCTGCGCTGAAATGGCTATTGCAATTCAAAAATCCAGAAGGACAGGTTGCGAGATGGATTGAACTACTTCAGGAATACGACTTTGTGATTGAACATCGCAGTGGGAAAACTCATGGCAACGCAGATGCATTATCAAGAAGACCTTGCCCTGAAGACTGCAAGCATTGTACTCGGCAAGAGGGTAAAGAAGTCGTACCTGTGAGGATGATCAAGACAGATCTTAGTAACGAGTGGAAGGAAAACTTGGAACGTGCACAGCAGGATGATTTGGACATCAAGCCGATCTTGGAGTGGATGAAGGCCAGTGCTCCGAAGCCTACGTGGAGTGATGTCTCAGCGATGAGTTCAATCACAAAAAGCTATTGGGCCCAATGGGACAGTTTAGTGATTCAGGATGGAGTCCTGTGCCGTAAATGGGAAAATGCTCGGGGAGAAGGCTGTCATTTGCAAATGGTTGTCCCTAAAGCTAAAGTACCGGATGTTCTACAGCTGTACCATGATGGTTGTTCAGGAGGCCATATGGGAGTTAAACGGACTCTACTGAAGATACGGGAACGGTTTTACTGGGTCCACTGCCGTGACGATGTTGAGGACTGGTGTCGCAAGTGTACAAGTTGTGCGGCTGTAAAAGGACCTCAGACTCGTAGCAGAGGTGCATTGAAATTGTACAATGTTGGTGCACCATGGGAAAGGATAGCGCTAGACGTTGCGGGACCGTTTCCGGAAAGCGAAAGTGGTAACAAGTATTTCATGGTGGTTATGGATTATTTCACTAAGTGGCCGGAAGTCTTCGCCATTCCAAACCAAGAAGCTTCAACAATTGCGGATAGACTAGTTCATGAAGTCTTCTGTCGTTTTGGAGTACCCTTGGAGATTCACAGCGATCAAGGAAGGAATTTTGAGTCCCAAATATTCCAGGAAACTTGCCGAGTTATGGGTACTCATAAAACGAGGACAACTTCTTACCACCCACAATCGGATGGAATGGTGGAACGATTTAATCAGACATTGGAAAGATATCTGGCCAAAGTTGTGGAAAACCGGCAACGGGATTGGGACAAGCACATACAACCGTTTTTGCTGTCATATCGAAGTGCTGTTCATGAAAGCACGTCAGTGACACCAGCTTTCGCAAACTTTGGAAGAGAATTGCGACTGCCTGCAGACCTGATCACCGGAATACCACCTGATGCTCCACGCAGTATAACCGATTATGCGAATGACTTGCGGAACAAAATGAACGACATTCATGAGCACGTCAGACAATCGGGCCAGCAAATGTCTGAAAAGATGAAAACCCGCTATGACCGCAAAATTAACAATAAAGGGTTCGAGGAAGGTTCACTAGTGTGGTTGCATAATCCAGTTCGCAGCAAAGGGAAATCTCCTAAGCTTCAAGCTAAATGGGACGGACCGTACCGGATTGTGACGAAGATCAATGACGTGACCTACCGTATACAGAAAGGTACAAGAAGCGCTCCTAAGATCGTTCATGTTGATCGACTGGCGCGTTATTATGACGCTGATAATGCTCGAGACGAGCATGTCTTAGGAGGGGGCAGTGTTGCGCGCCAGAATTAAGTTAGGATGATAGCGGCATTCGGTACCACTAGCGCCATCTAGTATCGAGTAGCAGAACTATTGAAGTCAAGCACCTTCGAGATTTTTCTATGCTAGAATTCTCGGACCTTAGTCGGTCGCGACCGATATGTACGCGAACTTTCTGGAGTTCTACACGGCGCCCTATATAAAGCCGGCACATGTGCCGACCGAGTCAGTATTGGAATTGCGATACAAGTGATAACTTCGAGAGCGATCTTCGACTGCGAACTCAAGTGATTAATAGTGCGATTGTGTTTAGTGATTAGTGAGTTTATTGTGTAATTAGTGTGGTGTAAATTAAAGTGTCATCCTTGTTTATTTAATCGGCTGATTTTAATTGTAACGAACCCGAAGCTCGTAACAGTATGTATTACAAAGATGATGGTCTTCAAAAGATCTACAAAAAAATCCTTCATAGTATATATCTATCTTTTATAAATTAGCCACAATAACGTGTTTAATTATTAGGCATTTCTTCAATGTGTTTTAAATACATAAATATATTGTATTTCACATAGATATATGTATCTTTATCAACCTCCCATATGCAAAACGTACATTTTAAAATATATTTTATAAAAAAACAATTATAGAAATCGGTTTATAAACATACAACGTATAATTGAACTAATACTTCCAAATCTCGCCGCGCCAGTATGGGTACGGCTATACGGTTGGTTTTTGTTTAACGCGCGAAACGGCTATTCGCTGCATCTATAAAAAGGCGAGGGCGCTCCCGCGCTGACTTCCCATGGCTGGGGATCTTAAATTCATTTGAGGCCACCACAGGATTGCCCGACTGAGTAGTAACCAGCCTTGGTGTGTTGAAAAGCGAGCAGTCCATGCAAAAAAAAACGCACCGGCTTTATTCACATTGTCACTCTTAATGCGAACGGACGTGGGTTCTTATTGACTCTTCTCGGAATAAGCGCGCTTTAGATTTTCAAAATACAAAGATACGTAGTTTTCTATACTAATATTATAAAGAAGAAAGATTTGATGGTTTGGTTGAATTTTTCGACTTGTGAGTTTGTTTCGAGTTTGAAAATTGAATAGGCCTCTAAACGACTGAACGGATTTGAAAAATTCTTTCACTGTTGGAAAACTACAATATTCCCGGGTGACATAGGCTATATTTTATCCTCCTATTCCCACGGGAACGGGAACTATGCGGGTGGAACCGCGGGGCGCTGCTAGTTATTTAATAAATTGCTATTCTGCAGCCAGTTTCCCGAGAGCTATTCAAGGAAAATTCTAATGTGGTACCTGGTAAATTACCATTTACCAGGCTATGACTAATAGTTTTATACGATTAGGGTCAAGTCAATCAATGCTCGTGCGGT
Source organism: Hecatera dysodea (assembly GCA_905332915.2). Lineage (NCBI taxonomy): Eukaryota > Metazoa > Arthropoda > Insecta > Lepidoptera > Noctuidae > Hecatera > Hecatera dysodea. The sequence continues at coordinate 30,210,656 of HG995286.1, forward strand.
GGAAGAGTTAAGTGCAGTAATTCCGAAGCTGAGAATAGCTTTTATGTAAATTATGAGCTCTTATCTGTAACTTGCATACCTAGTTAATACAAAGTGGCCATATGCCTCTGTTTGCTTTCCTACTGCTAACACTCCTAAACCTCGCCGCAGACACAGTTTTCATAAATAAAAAGAAGATGAGCGAGGAAGGTTTGTTTTAATTCGCACCAGCTCGAAGGCAGTATCGCACGGCGCCAGTGAAGCGAGGCGGCCTGATGCGTGGCCAGTCCTCGATGTCCGACGCCGAACAAGTTCATTGAAACGGAGAGCGGACGTCAAAGTATGGACTCTATCTACTCTAGATATCGTCGAAGTGCATATTGTATATTGCCCAAACCTACCAGCTATTAACGTTTAAATAAACGCACAAGCAAAGCCCAACTTCAAATTGCGGCGGACACGGTTTCCTCTTATGACGTAGACATCCACTAAGGAAGGATTTTTCAAAATTCATAGGCGATGTAAGCTTGTATTCAGTTAAAAGACTTACTTTAATTTATAAGAATTCTAATTTTAGTATTTTTTTTATTATTATTAAACTTCAAGCGTTTTAATTTTAAAGTTGGTACGAAATTTCAATTTTCTAGCCTTAGAGTTTGGCCTGTCCCCACGTTGTCGTCGTGAACGCTATGTAGGGCTGGTGAGAGACCAACCGAACTCTCGCCTTCAATGCCAAGAATTTGGCTTGGGGTTCCCGTTATACAAACATGCGGGATAGGATGGTGGAGACTGGGCCCTGGCGACAGCCCTTGTCGTCCTAAATCGGGGTTCCGTCCCCACGTGTGTGCGGATGCGGGGTGAATCCGTGGTGGAAATTTTATTCGCTAGCCCGTCGAAGCTGTGTTGTAGACGAGGTCGAGACCTACTCCGACCACCGGTATATCCGGTTCGACGTCTCCGCCCAGACCTCGAACGCGCCAGTCCGACAGACCCCGAGTGGTGCGCGGTGGGCGCTGAAGCAGCTGGACCGGGAGCTTCTCTTGGAAGCCTCGATCATGCAGGCTTGGGTGCCACTACCGGACAGGCCTGCTGACATCGAAGAGGCGGAGTGGTTCCGGGATACCATTACCGACGTTACCGTCGCTGCGAGAAGCGTGCGTTGCTGCGCGTCGCCTCTACACCAGGCATCGCAGGCTCCGTATCTGCCCTCCGGAGCCAGGGAGGCGTAGCTGTACGAGAAGTATAGAGCGGCAAAGACCGCCCCCCAAGCGGGGATCCTGCGGGCCAGGGATTTGGCTCGCGGAGAGATTCTGGAGTCTCTGGACGGGGACCCCTGGAAACGACCCTACAAAATGGTGCGGAACAAATTCCGCACCTGGGCCCCCCGTTGACGCAGAGTCTCCGGCCCTAGCTGGTAGAGGACGTGGTGAGCGCTGTTCTCTTTGCGAGGGCACCACGCTCCCCCGCCCATGGCTCCGCCACCCGCGGTGCCCGATGCGGACCACACCGACGACGGCAACGATGACGACATTACTCCGGAGGTGACCGAGGTAGACCTGAGAGCAGCAGGCTAAAGGCCAAAAATACCGCTCCAAGATCTGCTTACCTGGGAAAGCCTGGGTCCTGACCTCGGAGGCTCTTGGGCCTCGACTACGTGGGCGTGGGGTCTAAGTGCATGCTTGGAGAGGGGCCAGTTCCCACTTCGCTGGAAGACGGGGAAACTGGTCCTCATTGGGAAGCCAGAGCGCCCTGCGGTTCGAGAGGCTGCCTTTCGTTTTCAGTTCGAGAGGTTCATACGCGTGAGAGCCCTCGACGACGGGGTAAGCGATTTTCCGGGGCGGGGTAGTCGTGGGTGTGTCTATTGACATCGCCAACGCTTTCAATTCCCTACACCGGAGTTGCATCAGGGAGGCACTCCGGTGTCACCGGGTGCCAACCTACCTCCGTCGCGTAGTCGAGGACAACCTGACGGATAGAGCCGTCATCTACCCTGGTCACCGGGGAGAGTGGAACCGGCGAGAAATGTCGTGCAGTGTTCCACAGGTTTCGGTTCTGGGGCCGCCCCTGTCAAGGAACCAGCCACCATTGGGATCCCAGATAATAGTAGGAAAGGTTCACATCGGCGTCAGGTGAGGTACTTGGGCCTCGTCCTCGACAGCCGGTGGAACTTTGCGGAATACTTTGGACGTTTGGCTCCCAAACTAGGCTGGGCCTGGGCTGCCTTCAAGCAGCTCTTGCCCAATCTAGGGGGTCCAAACGCCTCCTTCCGGATGGTTTGGACCTTTTTACAACACTTTTTTGTTTGTTTGGAACACGTGTTCCAAAGTGGAAGTGGAGGACGTGTTCCAAACTTCCTCCACTTCCTGATGGTCAGAAAGTTCTGACATCCAGATATGTGATTGTGTATATGTATGTGTCTTCGGAAAATGACAAACTTTGTAAGATTAGTAAATATCTTGAGAGATTGCAAACCTTCGTTAAATTTGTTAACTGCAAAGGAACACTTTTTTACACATCAAAATGATCACATTATGATGTGTAAAATTGTTCCAAATCTGTAAATCAAGTTTATATCCCTCGAAGTCATTTCGACAAATTGTATTATAGCAACGTAACGACACGGTAAGCATTACAATTTCAACATTCCATGAATTGTATATACCATTCGAAGCTAACCTATTCGTGTGGGGGAGCCCTAAGTTTGTACCCTATGTTCCAGTACTTGGCTAGGCCAGCAAATCCGATAAATCGTAGAACCATACACTGATTATTCGCCAAAATGTCGTCAGTTTATGTCGGTTCTCAATTTCTCGGAATGATATCAAAAGATTACAGACTATCAAATGCTGATGCGTAAAAAAGTATTCCAAACATTCAGCTGACGAAAGTTTACAACCTCTCAAGATATTTTACTATCTTAAACATTTTATAATTATCCGGTGACACATGCAAAGGAAAAAATAAATAAAAAACTGAATTTCTAAGATTAGATTTTCTAATCCCTCGATTTTATTAAGCAACACTAAACGCCTCATAATACATTTAAGAGCAATAATTTATTTTTAACTAATTTACAATTGTTGTATGGATTTGAGACTTTTCAAAAGAATTGATAAGCTTATTTTAAAAACCAATTTTTAGCTAAAATTCGTTTTGCCCCATTCAGACGTGTCATTTTGTGCCAGCGCAAAAGAGATAAAATGTATTGTAACTTTAGTGGGACTATAGTACATTTATAAATAACGGGGTTAGTCTTCCAGCATATAGGACCCCACATACAGAGGCAGGACCTACCTACACATTATTCATTTTACTTTTACCTACCTACATACATACATGCCTACGTAAGTAAGCGCTGCCGAAATAAATATACCTAATTATTACGTGTTTTGCAATATAATATTGCTAATAGTTAATCATTTATTTATTTACAAAAGGTAATGATATCCCACCAAAAATCTAAATGTGAAAATGTGAGCTAAGTTCAATATTATGATGGCATAGTTTTCAACTTCACTGACAATTGAGATCTAAATTGGTGCTAAGTTCTGTAGACAATCCTGAAAATTTATTATAAGAACGTATAAAATTCTTAAGTAAATATCACAAAAAAATGTTTTTTTTACTGCTACAGCAATTTTTGCTACATAAAATATATATTTTTTTTTTTTTGCACAATAGTAAATAAAGTATGATGTTTTTGTATTTAAGTTCCATGACATAAGGTAAATAATCTTTGGTAATTAATGATACTGAAAGCAAAATTACCAATCCTGTGTAAGTAGGTACTAACAATAATGCTACCAAATATTTAGCTGTTGCAAAGACACACAATCCTGAATAGGATAAGATGTCCGTATTTTAGTTAAAATATTACATAAAAATCCGGTTACATTATCTGGTCTGTTCGACTTCCCAGCTTTAAGACCCGGCAACCCCAACTGAAGGTATAGGTATAAGTTTATTGCTCGCGAGTGTACAGCGAATGTTTGGCGAAGTGCCAACCGAGTGCCCTGACCGCTGCGGCACCGGCGCGGGTCACCGGCAGCGACCGAGACCGCCCGCGGCCCTAACCTTGACCTCGAGAGGAGCAAGCTCCCGTCATCCCATTCGATCCTAAACTATCCGTATCGAATAGAATAGAATAGAATAGAATAGAAAACATTTATTCGACACAGACACAACACAACAGCAACAAAACACAAAGTAAAAAAATAAAAAATAAAATAATATAACATTAAAAAAGAAAAAAAAAACATAACAATGATACCCTATCGTGGTGCCCTAAGGTCCATTGAACCGAATCATTTAACTATAGCTGTTCAATTAAATGCCAGGTTGTCACTTAGGCCGCTGATTAAACGGCGCCATTCAATGAAATGCGAGGGTGCCAATACACGGCTGGTTAGTAGTTATTGGAATGAAAACTGTCAAAGCAGCGTATGGACGATGCGATGATGTTAAAATGTGGGCTCATCAGTCATTATATTGTATAACTAGCTGCTGCCCGCAACTTCGTCCCCGTGGAATCCCCGATTTTAAAACATTCTTTATCGCTGCTCCGCTCCTATTGGCTTAAGCGTGATGATATATAGCCTAAAGCCTTCCTCGATAAATGGTCTATTCAACCCAAAAAGAATTTTTCAATTCGAACCACCAGTAGTTCCTGAGATTAGCGCGTTCAAACAAACAAACAAACTCTTCAGCTTTATAATATTAGTATAGATATGCGAATTGAAATCCGGCTGAACGTGAGGTAGCCGCTTTACTTTACAGCTTACAGCGGCTTTCAGCGGCTCCCAATCCACCGCGCCGTTATTTAAGTAATACGGTGTGTTTTCGGCGGCAAATCGGCAGTTTACGAACATATAAATAATAATTGCAAATAGTTGCATCTATGCATGGTTTCAGTTGGCCTGCGTATTGGTTTGACGATACACCCTGTCGCAGAACTTCGGGGCAATATCAGACAGAATAAAACATTTCCGTACTAATTTCCGAGCACTGCAATAAAAGTGAGTAATGAGAATGACTGCGGCAATAATGACTAGGTACTCCATTGAAACTAAATCCGCAGCAGTATCAACATCGATACCGTGGATTGCAGCTTCGGTTTCACATTTATGAATTGTTCGTCATACTTGTATAGGTATGTACAGCGATAAAATATGACTGTTCTGCATTAAGACAAAACAGGTGTTATATGTTGGAGAAAACGCAGCAATGATATGAAGAAGCAGTAACCTACTTATGGTTACGAATAAATTCGAGAATATCATCCAGGCTTAGCAAGAGTATCGAGAATATCTTTTGTGGCACCAGAAGGCAACGTTAATACTTTACCGCTAATTTAACTGACAGGTGGTAACAAATTTATCAAAATATGCAGTGCCACTGTTATTATAAAAAGTAATTTAAAAAAAAATTAAACAGACTTCAAAACTGTATTTATTTAATTAATGATAACTAAAAATGTGACCCTTTGTGCTGTGCTGACGTGATTGCGGACGGTGATTGCGGACGTGATCCACCACCAATACCTCGTTGTGATTCTTCGATGCCAGAGATTGCAATTCATATTAAAGAGGTCCGAAGAGTACTGTGCAGTCTAGACGTGGACAACGCCAGCGGGCCTGACGGCACTCCAGCGAGAGTGTTGAGGCAGTGCGCGCCTGAACTGTCTCCTGTGTTGACACGGTTGTTTCGCCTCCCTCTCAATATAGTATTCTGTTCAATCCTACAACCCCCTTTTATCTTAAAGAACGTTTCAAGTTCCTTCATGACACACATAATAGATATCTGAGGTCATCGGAAAACTTGAGGCTAGGGATGCCGATACATTCCACCAGCTTTTACGACAAATCTTTTACGGTTCAAGCGGTGCGGTTGTGGAATGCCTTGCCCGTATCGGTAAGGCGTGCTCAATCTTTGTCCATTTTTAAAACAATGGTCAAAAATCACTACCTCTCTCTTTAATCGTTTTATTTGGGTTCTATGCATTTTGTTTCATAATTATTATTGTATATATTTATCTATTATGTATTTATTGTATATACAATTAGTACACCTAAGACTACCTACAGTACTATTTTCCTTTTCTCTTTAAAATCCATCCAAAGGTTGTCTTGAAAAGATCGCTTTTAGCGATAAGGCCGCCCATTGTGTCACCCTATGTAATGTTTTCTTCATCCATATTTTCTGTAACTTAAATGGTGTACATAATAAAGAGTATTCTATTCTATTCTATTCAAAAAAAGAACGGTAACAAAACCCTGGAAGCTAGCAAATGTACCTTGCAGACCATTACCGTCCGATCGCCATTGCCTCTATTCTGTGCAAGGTTATGGAAAGGGTGCTGAACAGTAAGTTGCTGTCCTACCTTGAAGACGATGATCTCCTCAGTGACCGTCAATATGGCTTTTGCCGAAGACGGTCACCTGGCGATCTTCTTGTATATGCCACGCACTGCTGGGAAGAAGCCATCGAGAAGCACGGCGAAGCACTTGCTGTATCGCTTGATATCTCGAAAGCCTTTGACAGGGTCTGGCACGCAAGTCTACTCAGCAAGCTTCCTGCTTATGGCATCCGAGCTGATTTTTGTAGCTGGATATCAGACTTCCTCAGTGAACGATCGATCCGAGTTGTTGTTGACGGCTGCTCTTCTGATCTCATGGTTATTGATGCCGGAGTTCCTCAGGGGTCTGTTCTCTCTGCAACTCTTTTCCTACTGCACATCAATGACCTACTTCAGTTTGGTATTGTTGGATACGCTGATGACAGTACGATTTCAGAGAGCAACTCTATGGCCGGAGTTGTAAAAAGTAAGTTAAATAAATTTAATTTCGGAAGCCGGCGTTCAAAAAACGAAGAAACTAGGTACCAAAAACACCTACATGGTTCCGAAATTAAAGGTATGTGATACTTTTTTTTGGTTATTAAATCGGCTGTTTTATTGTTATGAAGCCCAAGCTCGTAACAGTTCTGAGAGCTCGTAATTGTACTGCGAGGCATTACCGCTATAACAGTAGGCAGGACACTGGTTACATAATTCGATTCGTTCAACATTCGTGACATAAGGTATCAATCAGTACGAACACTCGTTAGTTAAGTTTCACAAGAATGGAATGGCGCCTGACAGCTGGGTCGAACACAACCTGACGAAATGGGCTTTCATAGACCCATCGGATATTCAATGTGAGTGCGCTGCTCCTGATCAGAACATGAGCCACCCGTGCCCGATGTGCCTGGGGGATTTACTGAATGCCACGGTCGCTGCAAGTAACGTAGCCACCTACTGGCCCGGAAAAATCTAAGGAGGTAACCATAGGCTCGAAAAGTAGCCTGGCAGCTAAGTTGGTGGTAGTGTTGACATCGCCCTCCGGTACCAGAAAAAGGAAATACATCCTCGATAGTCTGATTAAGTATGGACGATATTTTTTAATTTCTAAGGAAATATAAAGACTGCTTGTCAATCTTTGCAGTGTTCTCGAAGACATATAATAACATCGCTTGGCGCGAGCACAGCCCCCATGCACAATGTACGCAGCACGCCGCCGCGCCGGTCTGGAGTCGGCACGCCCAGGCAGGAAGCACTGCACGCAGCATGCCACGAGCCCACGACACAAACGAGTTCATCTAGAAAAATGGCGCTGCTGTTATTGATATGAATTTATAGCACTACTAAGAGTAAAAAATCAAAATTGAAAATAGCTAAATGTGCTCAAACCTGATAACACCTGTTGTTACAAGTAACAATAACAAACCAACGAGATAGTTTAGCGATCCCCTCGTGCTACGTTAACGCTCGATGAAAACATAACGTGACGAGTACGAGTACGTGTGCGGGTTTTATTTCTATCTCGCTAGTAAACAATCCTTCTGGTACCGTTCATGAGTCTGTCTGTCGCGTATATGCCAAAGTCGTGTTTCCCTGTATATACTACATCGCTTCAGTTGATTTACGGCATGTGTGTTACGGCAAACGATGGTTTTACAATCCGGCAAAACTAGATTTTAATTTAAGGGAAAGGCCCAGTAGGTGTGCATTTTCGATTTACTATTTACTCATCTTTAGCCAGCTAAGCCACACATTAGCCTAATAGTACAGTCATATAGGAAAAACAATGGGTCAAGCTCAGAATGAGATAATTAGTTTTAAACTCGTGGTCCAGGGTCCTTCATTTTCAAGCTTCATAACATTTCACGCAAGTCATCGAAGGTTTTAATCGAGATGCACATCTCGGTTTCTATAGCTCCAATGAGCTTCCAACTTATGATCGATATTGTAGCACGTACAATTTTCGACGATTGTCGATCCGAAGATATTTCGTGAAGTGCGCTCCCGGCTGTTGTGGCTCACTGCGCGGTGACCCCTCACTAGACTACACACGTAGTGTTCGAAGATATTTCGTGAAGTGCGCTCCCGGCTGTTGTCTCTCACTGCGCGGTGACCCCTCACTAGACTACACACGTAGTGTTCGAAGATATTTCGTGAAGTGCGCTCCCGGCTGTTGTGGCTCACTGCGCGGTGACCCCTCACTAGACTACACACGTAGTGTTCGAAGATATTTCGTGAAGTGCGCTCCCGGCTGTTGTGGCTCACTGCGCGGTGACCCCTCACTAGACTACACACGTAGTGTTCGAAGATATTTCGTGAAGTGCGCTCCCGGCTGTTGTCGCTCACTGCGCGGTGACCCCTCACTAGACTACACACGTAGTGTTCGAAGATATTTCGTGAAGTGCGCTCCCGGCTGTTGTGGCTCACTGCGCGGTGACCCCTCACTAGACTACACACGTAGTGTTCGAAGATATTTCGTGAAGTGCGCTCCCGGCTGTTGTGGCTCACTGCGCGGTGACCCCTCACTAGACTACACACGTAGTGTTCGAAGATATTTCGTGAAGTGCGCTCCCGGCTGTTGTGGCTCACTGCGCGGTGACCCCTCACTAGACTACACACGTAGTGTTCGAAGATATTTCGTGAAGTGCGCTCCCGGCTGTTGTGGCTCACTGCGCGGTGACCCCTCACTAGACTACACACGTAGTGTTCGAAGATATTTCGTGAAGTGCGCTCCCGGCTGTTGTGTCTCACTGCGCGGTGACCCCTCACTAGACTACACACGTAGTGTTCGAAGATATTTCGTGAAGTGCGCTCCCGGCTGTTGTCTCTCACTGCGCGGTGACCCCTCACTAGACTACACACGTAGTGTTCGAAGATATTTCGTGAAGTGCGCTCCCGGCTGTTGTCTCTCACTGCGCGGTGACCCCTCACTAGACTACACACGTAGTGTTCGAAGATATTTCGTGAAGTGCGCTCCCGGCTGTTGTGGCTCACTGCGCGGTGACCCCTCACTAGACTACACACGTAGTGTTCGAAGATATTTCGTGAAGTGCGCTCCCGGCTGTTGTCTCTCACTGCGCGGTGACCCCTCACTAGACTACACACGTAGTGTTCGAAGATATTTCGTGAAGTGCGCTCCCGGCTGTTGTCTCTCACTGCGCGGTGACCCCTCACTAGACTACACACGTAGTGTTCGAAGATATTTCGTGAAGTGCGCTCCCGGCTGTTGTGGCTCACTGCGCGGTGACCCCTCACTAGACTACACACGTAGTGTTCGAAGATATTTCGTGAAGTGCGCTCCCGGCTGTTGTGGCTCACTGCGCGGTGACCCCTCACTAGACTACACACGTAGTGTTCGAAGATATTTCGTGAAGTGCGCTCCCGGCTGTTGTCTCTCACTGCGCGGTGACCCCTCACTAGACTACACACGTAGTGTTCGAAGATATTTCGTGAAGTGCGCTCCCGGCTGTTGTGGCTCACTGCGCGGTGACCCCTCACTAGACTACACACGTAGTGTTCGAAGATATTTCGTGAAGTGCGCTCCCGGCTGTTGTCTCTCACTGCGCGGTGACCCCTCACTAGACTACACACGTAGTGTTCGAAGATATTTCGTGAAGTGCGCTCCCGGCTGTTGTGGCTCACTGCGCGGTGACCCCTCACTAGACTACACACGTAGTGTTCGAAGATATTTCGTGAAGTGCGCTCCCGGCTGTTGTGGCTCACTGCGCGGTGACCCCTCACTAGACTACACACGTAGTGTTCGAAGATATTTCGTGAAGTGCGCTCCCGGCTGTTGTGGCTCACTGCGCGGTGACCCCTCACTAGACTACACACGTAGTGTTCGAAGATATTTCGTGAAGTGCGCTCCCGGCTGTTGTGGCTCACTGCGCGGTGACCCCTCACTAGACTACACACGTAGTGTTCGAAGATATTTCGTGAAGTGCGCTCCCGGCTGTTGTCTCTCACTGCGCGGTGACCCCTCACTAGACTACACACGTAGTGTTCGAAGATATTTCGTGAAGTGCGCTCCCGGCTGTTGTGGCTCACTGCGCGGTGACCCCTCACTAGACTACACACGTAGTGTTCGAAGATATTTCGTGAAGTGCGCTCCCGGCTGTTGTGGCTCACTGCGCGGTGACCCCTCACTAGACTACACACGTAGTGTTCGAAGATATTTCGTGAAGTGCGCTCCCGGCTGTTGTGGCTCACTGCGCGGTGACCCCTCACTAGACTACACACGTAGTGTTCGAAGATATTTCGTGAAGTGCGCTCCCGGCTGTTGTCTCTCACTGCGCGGTGACCCCTCACTAGACTACACACGTAGTGTTCGAAGATATTTCGTGAAGTGCGCTCCCGGCTGTTGTGGCTCACTGCGCGGTGACCCCTCACTAGACTACACACGTAGTGTTCGAAGATATTTCGTGAAGTGCGCTCCCGGCTGTTGTGGCTCACTGCGCGGTGACCCCTCACTAGACTACACACGTAGTGTTCAATCGCTATGCATGTTTAAACGTTTCACAACAAAAAATAACTTTAATTTCGGAACTCGTGTTTTTGGTTGTTTCTTCGTTATTAGAACACCGACTTCAGAAATTAAAGTTATTTCATTCTATTGTTTTTCTTTTTTTTTGTTTAGAAGTAGTTTGTTTTTTTTGTAAAGTTTTTATTTTTCACTTTTTAGTGGTACATAAACGTACCCATCACAGCACAACGTACACGGTATAAATTGGTGTACAGTAAACAAAAATGTGATTTCACCAATCCCGAAAGATTTGCTATAATTAATAAAGAGTTCCGTGGCCTATCAACTCTGTTCTTCATCAGATCTTCACAAAACTAGAAAGGGACCACGTTGAAATACTAAGATGCTCTTCCAAACCATGGTATACAATTTTATTTTTTCATTTTACATCGGCAAGCGTGAATGAGAACATCATCAATGAAATCGAAGACACGCATTACTATCGATAACTCAAATACTAGTCGTCAGATTTCAATCAAATAGGACCACAAGACAAGCACCAGCTTTCGAATATAAAAAAAAATCATCAAAATCGGGACACCCAGTACAAAGTTATGAGGTACCTAAGACAAACACAAACAAAAAAAAAAGACATACAGTCGACTTGAAAACCTCCTCCTTTTTTGGAAGTCGGTTAAAAATAGATTGATTATGTTCTGCATCATGTGATGATGACAATTTGAAGTAGTATTTTGTTTAGTGCTAGTCCGGTGAGTCCGGTCAGAATAGGCCATTCAAATTCGCGTAGAGGTACACATTGGTACGGATGTTGGGGACACCATTATAAAAAAGTCCCCATCGGGCCCCATTTGCAAGAAATTAAACTCAAGGGCAAACTTCGCCAAAATAGATTTTTGCACTTTTCCAAAAACTATAGGTCATGCAATCTATATTATATTACACTAGCTGCTGCCCGCGACTTCGTCCCCGTGGAATCCAAATTTTAAAACATTTTTTATCGCTGCTCCGCTCCTATTGGCTTAAGCGTGATGATAAAAGCCTAAAGCCTTCCTCGATAAATGGTCTATTCAACCCAAAAATAATTTTTCAATTCGAACCAGTAGTTCCTGAGATTAGCGCGTTCAAACAAACAAACAAACTCTTCAGCTTTATAATATTAGTATAGATATAAAAAAAAACCGTAACAAAGCAAGAAAATATTTTTTTAAAGAATACTTGCAAACAAAACCAAAGCCAAAAATAAATTTCTAGAATTGCAATCTGCATGTGTAGGTAAGTGGTCCAGGCAAAACGCCAACACATCTTGTACAGATATGTAGATTTAATAATAATTTTACATAGAATAACAAGAGGTCCGTACTACATATAGGCTATATTATTATATCACCAGGATATTAGCTAGGGGGGATGAACAATAAAGCTTTATAATAATAAAACGTTTATTTCCGAAACTTGCTGCATAGTTTGTTAGTGATACAACTTACGTAACTATGTTAGCTTAATTAAAACAAACTAACAAAATAAAACCTACAACTACAATTATTATTCAATTCATGTATTTTCCTGCAGTATCAGACCCGTAGCTATGCATTCGGGTCCAATACTCCAGGAAAACGCCGTCCAGCCTATCCCGATTTATTTCTGTTAACCATTCTCACAGCATTTAATAAGTATTATGACGTTTTAATTTCGTTTAGATGTTGGCATCGCTAACTTCAAGCTATGCACTTAAAAACCATGACGCTATAGTTGTAAGAAATTCACAGAGAAACATATTTTAAAGATATTTATTGATTTTCAGAAAATAAGGCATATATTTCTCTCTGTCACTCGACAAAGAAAAAAATTTAAATGGGACCACACGAAAAGCACCCGCATTCGAATATAAAAAGATACATCAAAATCGGTACATCCAATACAAAGTTATGAGGTAGCAAACACAAAAAAAACAGTCGAATTGAGAACCTCCTTTTTTGGAAGTCGGTTTAAAATACATGCCTAATTTTCTCCTTTAAACTGTCAGAGTTCTAGCGTGTTACAATTTTCTCCTATATATACTGTCAGAGTTCTAGCGTGTTACAATTTTCTCCTATATACTGTCAGAGTTCTAGCGTGTTACAATTTCACTCAGCTGTTATAAAAGTAAGATTGACTATGAATTCCTTGTTCAGTTTATATAATTAATTAATCTCCTTTGTTAAATTGGTATCTCAGTTTAGGTGAATCTATTATAATAGGTCGGGGAAAAAGTTTATTCGCATTTTTTAAGAAAGTTTTAACCATTTTTTAATATAGTTTATTTACATTTAACTAAAGTATGTAGGTACCATTTTGTTCGATTACTTTTTGCCATCTTGTAGGTAGGGACATGATCCCATTGCTATAGAAATTTTGGGAATTCTGATCAAAATACCGCGACAAATGGTTTTGGCAGTCCTCTCGTGATGTTAACCTGACACTGCCTAAAGAATTCGAAGAGACCGAAACAGGTGGGAATCTGAAGGTGCAAGGTCATACGGAGGATGCATTAACGCTTCCCAGCCAAACTCTCTTAATTTTTACTGAATGGCTAAAGATGTGTCAGGTCTAGCGTTATCATGATGAAAAACCACACCGCGTCTGTTGATTAATTCCGGCCGCTTTCTCTCAACTTCTTGCTTTAATCTCATCAATTGTTCACAGTAGAGTTCAGAATCGATGGTCCTGTCTGGTGGTAACAGCTCGATAATGAATAACGCCCTTCCAATCCCACCACACACACAGCATCACCTTGTTGCGAGTTAACCCGGGTTTCGCCACAGTCTGAAGCCTGACAGGCCTTTGACCACGACCTTGTTCGCAAGTTCTTGTCGTACGTGATCCACGTTTCATCACCAGTTATCAGCTTCTTCAAAAAACTTTTTACAAAAAATAAAACCGACTTCTAAACAAAAAAAACAAAAAAGTATAAAATAACTTTAATTTCGGAACTCGGTGTTTTTGGTTGCTTTTTTGTTGTTGAACACACCGACTTCCGAAATTAAAGTTATTTTATACTTTTTGGTTTTTTTTTTGTTTAGAAGTCGGTTTTATTTTTTGTAAAAAGTTTTTTTTATTTTTCACCTTTAGTGGTACCTACACCCCCTCCCCTCCCCCACCTAAACGAACCAATCACATTGGTGTAAAAAAAACGTACTGCTCGTTCGCAGAGTAAACTAAGAGGTCATCAATGTAGAAAATGTACACATTTTTTTTAGATTTTTGTTGATTTTTCGAAAACCGCTTGGTTGATTTCGATAAAATTTTCATGGGACCATTTGGGAAGTATACCCTTTCCAACAAAAAAAGAATTTTTCAAATCGGTTGACAAGCGACGGAGTTATGCGCGAACAAACAATAAAAAAATAAAAAAAACATACAAACATCCGAATTGAGAACCTCCTCCTTTTTTAGAAGTCGGTTAAAAATGGTTCGGTTTCATTACGTCGTAATAAATAATCACAAATGAGTACACGGTTCATAAGGTTTCTTTCAGTGAGCTCGTGAGGTACCCAAATATCGAGCTTTTTTGTGTACCCAGTTTTCTCAAATCCGCCAAAACTGTTTTGTAGTCAATAGGGTAGTTGACTAAAAAAATCTAATTAGTCCGTCAGATAGATTTCCAAAAAATATTGGACACGTATTTTTTCTTTTTTCACGTAAACAAAAAATGAAGCCGATACAGAGCGTTGAAAACTCGTGTGACGTCACTACTCGCTACAATTTTTAGCGAGCCGTAACGTCACAAGCCCCCACTCCTGATCTTTGATGCTTTGTATTTTCTTCAGTTTTTATAGATTTGATAAAGGAAAAAATACGTGTCCAATATTTTTCTATAATCTAACTGACGGACTAAATATAATCATATATTTTTTACTCAGGAAACACCCCTATTCCCAGTTTTTCAGCTACGTTGTAACTACTGATATGCCGCTGATATCTTGCTCCATTTTTTCAAATATGGCATCCATTTTATCCGTAACTAGCTTCAGTCCGCGACTTCGTCCGCGTGGAATAGTTACTTTAACCCCGATTTTGAAACTCTCAGCCCGATCGGTTTAAAATTGACAAAGTTTAATACAAATTTCATCCCTTTCGACCAAATTTGATTACCATAAAAACGGTTCTAGTGAGTTAATCTTAAAAGATAGACATATACTGTCGCGGACATTTTTTTAGATAATTTTAAGAGGAATAATTCTTTCCTACATATTTTTTTGGTATCTTGAACCGTTTTCGCAGCGCACGCAACGGAAGCCCTCAAAGATGAATAATTTTCCCCGTTTTTTCCACATTTTCCATTTTTTCTTCGCTCCTATTACTCGCAGCGTGATGTTATATATATATAGCCTAAAGCCTTCCTCGATAAATGGTCTATTCAACCCAAAAAGATTTTTTCAATTCGAACCAGTAGTTCCTGAGATTAGCGCGTTCAAACAAACAAACTCTTCAGCTTTATAATATTAGTAAAGATTAGTATAGATAGGGCGACCAGAGCGACGAGCATCTTTGACATCAAAATTTCCGGATTGAAAACGCTTAAACCAAATTTGTGCTACTCTCACAGACACTGCACTAGGTCCATAAACATCGCAAAAAAAATGTAAACTTTCATTGATACCAAAACCAGCCAGATACAAATAATATAGCCAAAGAGATTTTATTACAAGTTCATCTATACTTATAATAAATCTGTAGAGAGGTCAATTCTGTACAGGGAATATATTTTCAAAATAACTATCAGGGGGTGATTAGTGATCGATACTGGTGCCAAAAATGCAATCAGTAAAATTTTTGTCTGTCTGTCTGTCTGTCTGTCTGTATGTTCTTTATAGAAACAAAAACTACTTGACCGATTTTAACGAAACTTGGTGCAATTATTCTTCATACTCCTGGGCAGGTTATAGTATACTTTTCATCACGCTACAATCAATAGGAGCAGAGCAGTGAAGGGAAATGTTGGGAAAACGGGAGAAGTTACTCCATTTTTTAAGCTTCCGTCGCGTGTGTAGCCTTAATGGTTAAAGTTACATAGAAATAATGTATGACGGAAATGTTCTACATAAAATTATCTAAAAAATATCCCACAACAGTATATGTCTATCTTTTATGGTTGACTCACAATAACACGTGTAACTCCCGATAGCTTAGCAGTTCGGAGCTTTCTGATTATATTTGTTTACTCTTACGTTTATAATACTCTCACTCATCCCTAATTTAAAAAAGTTAACATTATTACCTATTCAATAAAAAAAGAATCATAGAAATCGGTATAGAAACACCAAACTTATACATGAATACAATAATAAGCCACCGCGCCGTGTCGCGCTTTAATACTGAATCATGCTGTAAGATGTTATTGTGATTATTTTTGTGTAACTTTTGTTGCTATTTTATAAAATAGGTACTTATCAGTTATTTTGGTAATGTTTAATATTCGTTCAAATTACAAATGATTAATAGTTTCAATTTTATTTCTTTTTAGGTGAAGTAGTAGTAGAAGTAGGAGCATAGATTTTTAGATACCGATAGGTTAGTTTTGGCTAATTTATGTTCTGTTTTTTAGCATTAAGTAGGTAAAAGCCACAGTAGAAATATGGAACAGTACAGAATCTACGAACAAACGGTCGAAACGGCACACTCACACAGACGCGCACATCTACGAGGCCCCTAAGGGACTTTCGCGGTGCGCTCAGTGGCGGGTGCCGTGTTCATAGATAATACCTACGCTCTATTATAATGGCTATAGATGGGCCACTCAGGTTTTCGTTTTGCAAAAATTGTGTACCCAAGCACAGATTTTTAATACTAGTATTAAATCCTTATACCGAAGACTAATTTTAATTTATCTTGTGTTATAATTTATATAACATATGGAATAAATTAATCATAAGGATTAATTTATTCCATATGTTATATAAATAGAGTATGAATAGATAGAGTATGAAAAAATAAATCACCATAATTTTACGACAACATTATATTCTAGTCTAGTCAAAGGAAATTTAGCCTTCGAAACATACACATACAAACGTACTTACTTCACAAAATAAGTAACAATAATTTTTCAACATACAGAAATCCTTCATCAAAATTTTAGGGCAGATATTAGGTATAATTGAAATGGAATAAAATGGCATAGAAATGGTAAACAATATTCAGTTTGTATTTTTTTTTACAATGGCATTATTTACATTTTGACCAAAGAAGAAAGTCGCATGGAATAACATGCACTAACGCATTTTCGCGTGACTATTTCTCTCAGTCAACTTTTACCGCAAGTCATGTTTAAAGAACTTCGTTCCAATAAAACACTTATTGCAAACATTAAAAGTGACAACCCTAACTCTCTACTGGAGCGTAGGTAATTATTTCAACAAATGGGCTTAGTTTCCATACTGTTCCATATTTTTACTGTGTAAAAGCGTAGATACTTTTATTAATTAGTAGTTATTTTATTAATTAGTTATACGTAGTTATAGGTATTTATTTTTAAGTGAAGTAGGTATAGGTTATTATAATATAATTTTGCACAGGCATTTCAGCTTTACTTTCATTTCTTTTTATGTTCTAAGTTGTACATATTTCACACACACATAGTGATCTATCCACGCACAGCCCAAACCACTGAACGGATCGGGCTGAAATTTGGCATGCAGGTAGGTGTTATGACGTAGGCATCCGCTAAGAAATGATTTTGATTAATTCTACCCCCAAGGGGATAAAATAGGGGATGAACGTTTGTATGAAACTTTGTCAATTTTAAACCGATCGGGCTGAGATTTTCAAAATCGGGGTTAAAGTAACTATTCCACGCGTACGAAGTCGCTGGTCTATACTAATATTATAAAGCTGAAGAGTTTGTTTGAACGCGCTAATCTCAGGAACTACTGGTTTGAATTGAATAATTATTTTTGGGTTGAATAGACCATTTATCGAGGAAGGCTTTAGGCTAGATATCATCACGCTTAGGCTAATAGGAGCGGAGCAGCGATAAAGAATGTTTTAAAATCGGGGATTCCACGGGGACGAAGTCGCGGGCAGCAGCTAGTACATACTATAATGCGAAAAGAATTTTTCCCCAACCTAATATATTCTACTATCCTATCGAATAAAGTCTTTTGCTGTAATTGTTTAGTTGACCGTCACACAGTAGGATGTTGCGTGCGCAAAATACCTAGAAAACGATCGAAACTATCACAAATAAAAATCATACAGTATATTGTGTATTTGAGTAAATAAACAACAGTACATTTTAGAAAAAAAACGGCTTGCCATACGGTCACCTACTTTTGTGGCTGGGAGACAAAATCAGGCCTAACTAGACTGATCAAGTCATAAGTGCTGAGATGCTGGATCCCGATGTCGATCCTGTTCTTCATCAGATCGAGAAAAGTCCCATAGTTACGGGCTCTGCGGTACCTACGTCAAATCCAAGTTCACCGTACATGAAAGATGGCTGATGTAAGTTTCCCTATGAAATTTACCAACGTGACCATTACTGGAGAGGGCACCGGCGCCGATCGTCCGCGGAGCGCGGCTATTTCACCGCGCTGAAACTTTACGTCGATGACAGATGCGATTGTTCCGTGCTCAGCAGTACTTACAGTACAGGCCAGGACCTTCCAGACGCGCAGCAATGTCAACTCGATTAAATACATCTGCAAATACGTTAACAAAGGAAGCGACTAGAAGTCGTTTGCTTTACAGAGCACTGATCCAAACGAGAAGACCAGTCTGGTCACTACACAAATCACTTGCACACACTTTCGATTGAATGACTGTTCTATTGCTTTGGCAACAAGAGATCGTTCCTTAAAGTCGGAGAATCCCCGTGAGTCCCGTGACCCCACCCCGCTTACGTCGCAGGCAGCGTGTCGGTCGGGTTGCGTTGCGATTTAATTATTTAAATAAAAAAACATAGAAAACGGCGGCGCGCGGCGCCGCTCTTGCCTTGGCGGCCGTGCGCCGCACACTTCGCGGCCCTAGCGCTGGACTGCCACGCAGCCTGCACAGTAGCGAGGCAGATTGTTTACGCCACAACGCATTGAAGCTGTCTGCGTGCGTTGGCAAACATTTCTGAGGCACTGCAGAAGCGTGGCAGACGCTACAATACCTGAACGCATTGTTATATTGGATCCGCAGAGCATTATAAGCTTGTTGGGTGTATGTGAACCACAGGGCTCTCTTAGGACAGGCCTTATATAGGGCACCGGTTAATTCCAGAACCTTCCATCGTAGAAAGATCTAAAATTGTACTTACATATCACTAACGACTGACTAGGTTTCGCGAATTCTAGAATGTAACAGTACAGATAAGTCTCGAACTTTCCTAATCCTGACCCTACTAGCTCTGCTCCTCGATACTAGACGGCGCTAGTGGTAACGAATGCCGCTGCCTTACTCGCCTAATTCTGGCGCGCGACAGTATTGAGTGTATCCGGCTAAGATTAAAATAAATCTTAAGTTGTTGTACTCCCATTTCTGGGTTCCGTACGTCCGAAACAAAAACGGAACCCTTACCCTTACAGGATCACTCGTGGGTCCGTCTGTCCGGCCGTCACAGTCAATTATCTCCGAATCTACTAGACCGATTAAGTTGATATTTGGTACACATATCAATTTCTGTGACCCAAACCCACGAAGGTGGAAAATTAAAAAGAAATTTTTGAAAACTGCTTCGTGTGACATATTAAATGGAAGGTCTTGTTGTGAAGATCTTATATGTATTTTTTTTTGTAATTTTAAAATAGTTCCGATTTATTCAAGAAAATAGACGAAAATTGATTGATTGATTGTGACGACACGGTTGGCGCAGTGGTTGAGCGATTGACTGCTGCGCTGCGTGTCGTGGGTTCGATTCCCGCACGGAACAAATATTTGTATGGCCTACAGATAGTTGTTCCGGGTCTGGCTGTTTGTGTATATGTAGTTTATATGTTTGTAAACGCACCCACGATACAGGAAATTCCTAGTGTGGGGCAATGTTTAAAAAAAAACAAAAGAATTGATATTAAAATAACGTGGTAAGTCACTCGGGTTATTCCCTGAGTACCCCAATCCCCGAGGCCCCCGTTCCGGAGAACCCCGAATACGACTAAACCGATGAGTTAAAAAAAAATTATAGTTATAAATTAATTTAAGAATATTATATTAATTATGTTGTGTATTTTATTTTATTTGGGAAAATAAACGGTTACACATTAGAATGTTATGGCACAGAACTTGAAAACTAAAATGGGAATATAAATGTATAAACCAACAACATTTTCCACATAATATAAAAAAGGAAAACAATCATCGGCGTGCGATATAAAACTAAGCTGAAACATAAATGTATACAGGAAAAACTAATAAAGAGAGCCATAGTAGGTAGAATCGAAAATTTAAGATATAAATTATGATTGTAGGATTATTACGTTAACTCAACTAATCAATTTTGCTATATAACTTTAAACGCAATACTTCTAAATTTCTCAGCGGAAACAGCAAATAACTCAATATCGCGAAAAATCTTATTAAAAAACAATACTACCATACTTAACAATTATATACAATTCATGATAACTATTTTTAAGTTAATTATGACAGTTTTATAAGTATTTTCAAAGATATTGTTGTTTTGTAGGAAATTTGATTATTTATAATTGTTTTTCTTATTTATATTTTAAGAAGACTGATTTTTGCATGTGTAAAGATTTTTTAGAATTGAAAATTGATTATGCTACACTATAAATAATTCCTGAATGTGAGACTGGTTTTACGTACTTTTCAAATTATATAAATGTTCAGTGTATTTTGATTTCTGTGTTGAAAAGAAACTATTGTGATAATAATTTAAACCTTTGATTATATTCACTAATATATACATTTTTTCATACCACTTGCTCAAAAAAGTGCCATTCTATGCCACAAAAAGCGAACATAACAATAGTCATTTTTAATCTGTTAAAAACAGGGAAAGAAAATTATACTGAACTTCATTCATCCTCTAGGGGGAGAATGTGGTTTAAAGGAGAAGGGGACTTCTGGGCCCAGCAGTTAACTAGTTGAAATGTGTATTAAAAAACCCGTTATATTTTTCTAAAGGAAAGTACAAAGTATGGTACCATGCTTCTACCTAGAAAGCGAGCAAACTTAAATTAAGTTAATGAAACTAAATAATCGAATAAATAATGTGAATTACTAATAATAGATTATGAATAAATCGGTAAAATCTGAGAATATGTATGAAAATCGAGTGAAGAGTGCATTTCAAGCACAGAAATCCTAATAATAAGGCAATTATTAAGATTTCTGTGATTTCAAGCTTTCGTGGAATCGATTCATAGGTAGTTTTTTTTTCTACTGGCAACACTTGTGCCTGACATCCGTCAGTCACTGACTGACAGATGCACTCGTTTTTTTTTCTTTTTGAGTGCATTTTGCCCCATACTAACCCAACACGTATTCAACTGTACCAACCAATAGAAGAACCTAATCTCCGTGTACCGTTAATATATCAAACACACTTGCTTTTCCAATCTACTTTAGACATTGGCAGAATAGTCGACATCGGCTTTCATTCGGCTTTGCTTGCCATATAAAATATAGATAGATAGAGTGCGCAAATGGTTTCCTTGTTTTATTGTTTAACCCCATGACCTCGGCTTTGCATATTATAACATACTATTTGGCGGATCTTGCTACTCTATAATTATTACCTGGCTCCCTATTTTTTTTTTTTTTGATCCTTTATTTATTTATTTATGTACATGGAGGACTTACAGCTAACAAAAACAGACAAAAATGGAAACATAGTCATCAAAAAGCCAATTACAAGTCCTCACGTGTAGACACACAATAATTATGTGTATGTGAGGTGAGGTGTTTGGACTACTCTTTACGCCTATCGATTGGATATTGACGGCATGGATCGCTGTGTCTCGTCACAAGCTCCATGCATAAAACCATTTTGCAACCGAAGCCATTCAAAGTATTTCGAAAATAACATAAAAACTACAATGTTACAATATAACCTCACTTTTACTAAAATTCATATAACTCGGTTCCTAAATAGCCAAATTTCACCAAAGTTTCAGTGAGGCCTTGTTATTATATCCTCTTACAAATAAGGCTAGTTTGGTTCAGTTAACACCTGGGCCCAGGAATGTATGGAGTCATACCCTTCTCCTTTGGAATACTTACCGAAATTTATACTGAACTACATCTGTGTTTACACCATTGAGTTTGTATATAAAGCATTATACATCTTTTTGAAAAAGGAATACCTACGCATTTATTATGCAGTTATGATTATTAAATAAAATTACGAAAACCGACGAGGCCGTATGAGCTTGAGACCTTTGCTTTACCGACAAAAAAAATTTAGTCTAGGAATTTGCCGCATTTTTATTTTCTTCAAATACACACACATACATATAAATATAAATTAAAATAAACGTTAAGTTTATTTTAATTTATTTTTATAAATAAGTTAATGTTCTAAATTTTACTTTTAATTGTCATTATTTTTAATAAATGCTTATCTCATATTATTATTGTGATATTTTTTTCACAAATGGTACGAAAAGTAGAGTATTTATCTCGGTGATAAAGCTGTCTTAGTCTTGGGTGAACTTAAATCCCTCGCTACACTCAGGACTCGTCTTAAATCCCTCGCTTCGCTCGTGATTTAAGTTTTTAACACCCTCGCTACGCTCGGGAGTAAACCTCGAGTCCTTCGTTACGCTCGCGATTTAAATCGTCACCCGCGACAGAAGACACTGCTTTATCCCCTTGGTTAATAATCTACTATTTCCTATTCCTTAAAGTCGATTTTATAATAAGTATTTTATTTTAATTAATTTTATTTAACTCCTCTTCTTCTGACGGTACTTTTAAGCTAAACTGATGTATAATTGAGTCTATCAAATAAAAACAAATTAGGTTTCTCCGAGACGGGAGCCTCGGGGAACGGAGTAATCAGGGAATAACCAATCCCTCAATATTGTGCGTACCAACTTATATTTGTAGGAGGAATATGTGGGAGAGCATTTATTGTTCAACTGCAATGTTAAGTTTTGTTCAATCGGATTAGATTATGATTTACGATTACGAGATATTAATTTTTCAATTTAATTCCGCCCGCGGTATGCCACTTAAATGCTCAGTAAGGCGTAGGCGCCCTCACTACGGCACTGTGAGTCATGCTCGTGAGACATGGCGTCCACGCTCTACTTGTTATAGATAATGGTACGGAACCCTTCGTGCGCGAGTCCGCATCGCATTAACTTGAGTGCCGCACTGCCAGCAACACCGCGGTGCCGCTGTCGTCGCCGGCCAGTGCGCGGTCGGCGCGGCGTCCTTGGCGGCGGCGGCCACGTCGCTGTCGCCCACGTCGCTGCTGCTACAAATACTTTGTTCGCAGTTTTTCCGCAACCGCGTAAAGATTGCGTAACTAGGTTTCGTCTGCTCACCTTAGAATATGAATAGATGTTAAGTATTAGCGAGCGGCGATAACGTATTCTAGGCGCACTTGCCGATGCCACGGTGTGACATACATGAGCCGTGAGCGCGAGCGGCTCGACCGGTTCGCACCTTGAGGGCGGCGGCGCGCGGCGGTCCGCGATCGACCTCAAACGTTTGCGGCTGCCGAGGACGCATAGGTACGAAAACGACTTACTTAGATAAAATCAACCAGTGAATGTTTGTACCTATTACTAGTAGGTACAGTGTTACGTAAGTACCTTTCTTTAGTTGTTTCAGGCATCAGAAGCCTCGTCATCTCCGACGGAATGTCGCAGCCCGCCACACATGTTGCGCCATGTGCCGCACACTTGGCTAGGGAGCGATGTCTTGGCGGGCTGTCTAGGAACCTTATCGAATCCTATACACAAATCGAATCGAACTCGATTGCTGGCCTTCTTTTTACAAACGATAGCGCAAACTTTGTGAAAGGGCTCACTGACGGCGAGCCGGTGGAAGAGCACGGGTGAGGTACGGGAGTCTCCGGCGAGCGTCCCTATGGACGCGGCTACCGTTGCGGCCGCGCAGGCTCCACGCTGCACTGGCGCCCCACGGGTGGCAGACGACTGGGCAGCACACGATGGCACGACTGTCAGGACACTCACGACCCACTACTCGACTCAGTACGCTTCTCACCGTGAAAACGAAGGTGTGAACTGTCAAGACTGGTTGCTTTGATGGATTGGCAGCGCACCTCGTTTCCACCTCTTTGTTCTGATAGATTGTACCTTTGCCTCGAACTCCTCAGCACATAGAATGCACAAACTTGCTGCCACATACCAGTAGGTAGCTATAGGTCGGTACACATTGCCTTGATAAAACAACGAGTCTCTTCATTGAAATGCCATTGTACACAATTGACAACAATCTCATCAGTTTGAAAGGTCAGAAATTAAGCCTGATTTAAAACGGGTGAGGTGAGCGTCAGTTCAGTGAATGTGTGCGTGTGTGTGTGTGCGCCATCTGACAGGCTGCTGTCGGCTGTCAGCGGACGAGACCGCGTCGGCAAACAGCGGCGCGTGCTCCGGGCGTGCGGGTGATGTGTCGCGCCAAGGATAAGGCAGCGTGGTTACGTACTGCCCCACGTGCGCGCGCGCAGCCCGCCGCGCCCGGCCGCGGGACAGCCTAGCGGATCGCTTGCGTTTCATTCCGACGTCTTCGTTGCGTGCGTCACCTCTTCACAAAAAGCGAATCCCATGAAACAGAGCGTCGCTAGAATCGCGAATGCCAGAACCTGGCCAGCGGCGCACTGCGGGCATTACCTTGACATTCAATTGAGAAGGTTACGAAAAAAAGTGACTATTGCGTATTTGGTTCTATTCTTTGTATCCGATTCAAAGGAAGAATATTATCATTATTAGCAAAGATTAAGTACAAAACATGTTTCACAAAAAAAAATAATAACCTGAAACATGCAAATGGGAACTATGGGAAGTGGATAATAGTAGATATAATAAGAGTATGTTGTACCTATTCAGAAAGTGCGACGTGTGCACCGCGCGCCGTGCGGACTGCCTCACCGACTGACATCGTCCTCTGCCTAGCCTCCTCCTATATTGCCTTGTTCTACATAAATGGGGGACGGCTTGATATAGGTACTTGTTTACGTCGCTATAAGCCACCATCAGCGGGGTCGAGCTCCCCCAAACGACCAAGGTCTGGTGGTAGGCAGTTGTGCCCAACGTGAGCCCACCATTAACATCGTGGGCCGCGCGTGCGCAGTGCGCGCCTGCTTGTCTTGCGGACAGTATCTCGTACTCGGACCAGTTACCTACCTACCTACAGCACCCACGCTCTCTGCTAATGATTAACTACTAACGAATCAAAACTTGGACTTTGTATCCACGACTACTTATGTACATATGTATTTGAAGTCATCATAATTATAAAAAGATTTTTTTATGTTTGTTTTATTATAATAACTAATGTATTAATGAGTACTAGCTAGCTAGGTATAATAAAAGATCCTGATGTAAGTATAACAAGTACAGAACAATTAGAGGAATGTGAGTAGTCATCTTGACAAAGTATAAGTAATATAAATATATACGTATTCGATTTATCGGTGAATACCACAGTGTATTGTCGTCCCAGTGCCTCGGAGCCGTGTAGTACTGCGGCGAGTCCGCGCCGCCGCCGCGCCGCCCCGTGCCGGCGTGGCGGCGGCGGCGGCGCGTGTGACTCACCGCCTGCACCGCCGCGTAACATAACATCGATTGGAAACGCACAGCAATGCAACTAATGATAATATACAAGTTGTGTTTCAACATGGCGGCGGCGGCTGTCTCACAGCACTCACACGCCGGAGCGCTGGCCAGCGCGCAGCGCCGACTGTCGACTGCTGGCCGGGCCTAACGAGTTTATTAAAACGAGATGATGGAATTGATTGATAGACTAACTGAGGCACTTTCTGACTTTGAATAACAAATCGTAGGTAAGCAGATAATTACGTAGGTACATATGTTTTTGTCTAGACTCGCAAAAATAGCACGTTTCGAAATACGTGGATTTAATGAACATGTTTGCCACTATCCATGACCACTTGATCAGTAAAGAAGGCACTTCGCCAACCTCTCGGCAATTTTATATCTAACGAGAATGAGTAGGCGCGGTGAGTACTGGAAAGGGCCCAGCAGGCCAGCAGCTCCTCTGAGGTAGGTAACGCTCCAGACCCCCGGATGCCTGCTCGGGGTGCGACGGACACTCGCTACGCTGCGCGCTGCTAACGAACTCTTCTCATTGGACAGACCAGGACGGTAGCGCCAGACCAGTTCAACTTGAACCGAGAAGGCCTCAGCAGGAGCACTGCGCCGCTTTGCATTTGAGTCCCACACTCGCACAACACGCTCACCTCTGACAACGAGCATTTTGTTACAATTATGAGATTGATAGCATTCTTAAACCACCAGCAATACAAGCCAGTTTTCAATTTTTGGTGAAAATATTACAAGTGCTTTGATCATATTATTTTATTTATTTTTGGTCTTCATACAAGTAGAAACATTCAGTTTTGTTTATATTAGGCTGTTTGGCAGTTAGCCTCTCCTATTTTGTTGCAAAGTAGGATGCTTAGGATTGAGTTTTCGAGTAAGTGTGTTGTACCTATAACATCGTTTGACATACGAATGTGAGTGAGCGTTTGCCACCGCTCGATGGCGGCTCGAGCGAGCGGAAGCTGTAGCGGTCGGCGGCGGCGGCCTGCGCCCGCGCCGCTCTACCTTATCCGCACTCGATCGCGAGCCGATAATTTTCGCGTAAACAACGCTATCGCTAGCCGCCTGTATCGCGCCTTAGGAAAATCTAGCCACCTTCGTCGCGCAGATAACAACTGCTTAAATGATATGGACGCGTCCCTGACAAAAGTGTGTCGGCACGTTTCCGTGATCCGCTGCCACTACCGTGTGCTTATCGCGATCACAACGCAGTGAGCGACACACACACATCAACACAACGCAGTCAGCGACACACACACACGTTAACACTCGGTACTTTTCCGAATTTATGTATCAAGCGCAAACCTTTAATTTTATTATTCGATAACAACAATCTGATAAGGAAGTATAGCGGCGGCCTAGTTAGGTACATGGCCAGCGGCAGGGGCCGTGGCGGTGGTCACAGCTGCCGCCGGCCCGCCGCCGCGCCGCTGGTCGCGCCGGCCCGCCGCCGCCGACGCGCCGCACGCTCGTGCTCACTAACTTCGAGCGATCCGTTTGCCGAACACATTCCTCAGTTAATGAACTGTTACGGCTCTACAATCATACTACTATAAGGTTGACTGTCTCAGGGGCCGTACTCGGCGTTTTTTAGGGTTCTACAAATCAAGAGGAAAAACGATAGCCTTGAAAGGTCTTTTTTTCATCCAGCCAGCCAAGCCAAGCCAAGTTTGGTGGTATACATAAACATGGTTGACCCACATAAACACATTTTAAGCACTATAGTTCAAAATAGCTATTTTTTATTTAAACTAAGGTTTTAAGTCAGCAAGGTTGTAAAATTTGATTTTGAGCCCCTTGTGTATATAAAAAAGTAACTCTAGCATTTTGCAACAATTTACCTTTTAGTTTTTGGGTTTAAATGTTTGATCGTCCTCCCCTCACGCTGCATGCGTCGTGTTCCAGAAGTGAGTCGTCACGTCCAAGGGTGGTCTTCTGTATAAACTATACATATATATAACTCAAAAGTGACTGACTGACTGACATAGTGGTCTATCAACGCACAGCCCAAACCACTGAACGGATCGGGCTGGGCATGCAGGTAGGTGTCATGGCGTAGGCATCCGCTGAGGATTTTGATTAATTCTACCCCCAAGGGGACAAAATAGGGGATAAAAGTTTCTATAAAACTATGTCAATTTTAAACCGATCGGGCTGAGAGTTTCAAAATCGGGGGTAAAGTAAATATTCCAAAAAACCCATAATCAGTTTTCAAGCAGCCCGATGCAGCTCACGGCTTTGACTCTATGACTGAATTACAATCAACAACACCAACTGCATCCGACTCCTGGAAAATTGATTTCTTACAATTGAACACCTTCAATACGAGCACGCACTTCTGGAAAATATTCCGCCTGTATAAAGGTTCCGGCGCCTGCTCGCACTTGGCCGGCTCTTTCAATAAAACGTAGGTTTAGTTGGAGGAAGCCAACGCGACAGCCGCGCGCGCCCGGGGCACTGCACTAGTGCAGACGCGATGTTGACATGATACTATGCTGACTGTATTATTTACGAAAGGTCAAGTCGCATGCAGAGCGAGCTACATGCGTTGTACTCGGGCTGCTCCGAGTAGCTGTCGGACGGTCGGACCTGATCATTGGCCTAGCTGTTCACTCAAATGCAGAGTTCTCAATGAGGCTGCAGACTAAGCGGCGCTGTTCAATGATAAGGCTAAACGGCTCATCGCATGATGTATGAATACAATACACGAGAAGAGGTAACAAACAGTCACTTTCGCATATATTACCTATTATTTGAAATCTTTAGATTCGTGCTCATGTGAAAGTACCAGTTTAACAAAACCGGCGTTATCAGGATGGCAATGCTCTCGGCGTGCGCTAAGCGGAGGGCCGGCGCACGCGCTGCCTTGCGCGCCCCTCCCGCACGCCGCACCGCGCAGCCGATCAAAACTAATCTCATCAGATTACGGGTGTCTTACAAAAACACATAATCGACTAATGATTATAGAAAAAAGTGGCCTTAGAGACGCGCTCCGCAGCCGCTCGCGGAATCGTCGTAGGAGCGAGTCGAGCGCAATAATAATAAGTAGCCCTGGCCTCCGACGCGCGCCCACTGCCGCTCATTGACGTGTCAAGTGCCGCGCGCGCAGCATTGACCGCTCATCAGTGCGCGCTGCACGCCACGCGCACGGCGCGTGCGGCGCGGCGGCGGCGGGGGCGCGCTCGTAGCCCGCGCTACGAGCTACGAGCTACGAGCCTCGCCCGTGTAGCCCCTAGGAAGCGGAGCACGCGCTCACTAACTCCTTTAACCGTATATCTCATATTTCATATCTTATCTTTTGCGATTTCACACCTAGAATTAGCAGATTACAGTCATCATTGAATTTCAGCATTACCAATTTCACAAATATTTTGCTTCATCGAATACCCAAATGTACCAAATATAAATGGATAGTCCTTCGCTCCGGGCGAGTATCCTCCGCGGAGACTAGCAGACTAGCGCCTGCGCCGTGCGCGGACAGCGACCATGTACCTAGCAGATGGCAGCACAGGTACAGCAGCGTGAGCGCGGACGTCAGCCTCTCGGCCGGGGCGCCGCCGGGCGGGGCGTCCCGACTCCTGCTGCGGGGGGCGAGGGGGGCGAGGGGGCGAGGGCGGCACACTTTCATTACGTTCACGCTTTTCTCGTACGTTTACGTTATTCGTGTCGGTAGTTGGCTCATACAAACCAAGTAATATTATTAGAGCTTACATTTTAAATCATTTCGTTTCAAGTAAATTAATAACAGTGGTAGCAGTAGTGACCAGCAAGCCGGGCAGGGCCGGGCAGGGCGCGCCAGCTCTTGTGCAGCGGAGTCGCGGACAGGAGCTCTGTATACTCTTGTTTATTCGTTTATTTTATATTTATGTAGGTACACTCTTACATATTTACTTCTCTACTAGAACTATTACGCTTTTATTAAACGCAAAATCGTATTCCCGAGACGAATTGCACTGGCACGCACTTCAACCACTACAAAAGAAATAATAATATTGCTATTAAACACGGTAGTTACCGGCTCAAAATCAAAGGCGATGGACGTGAGAACAAGGCGCTTTTTTCCAATACCCTTCATAGTTTATAGTGAACGAATTAAATAAAATCTTTTAAACAATTAACATAAACGGTACCTACAGAGCTTATACGATACGATACAGCGTGTCCTGCTCGTCTCTCCTTAAGAAGCACAGAGCACGAGACATCACGCGGCTGGGCCGCACAAAGCACGGGACATCACGCGGCTGGGCCGCACAAAGCACGGGACATCACGCGGCTGGGCCGCACAGAGCACGGGACATCACGCGGCTGGGCCGCACAGAACACCGGACATCACGCGGCTGGGCCGCACAGAACACGGGACATCACGCGGCTGGGCCGCACAGAACACGGGACATCACGCGGCTGGGCCGCACAGAACACCGGACATCACGCGGCTGGGCCGCACAGAACACGGGACATCACGCGGCTGGGCCGCACAGAACACGGGACACCACGCGGCTGGGCCGTACAGAGCACGGGACATCACGCGGCTGGGCCACACAGTCCGCGCGCCAACATACCCATCACAGCGTACGTGGTATAAATTGGTGTAAACAATAAACAAACATGCGATTTCAGCTACCCCGACAGATTTGGTATCATTTATTGAAATTAACAAAAAAACTGCTTGTTCGATTTCGATAAAATTTTCATTGGACCATTTGGGAAGTATACCCTTCCCAACAAAAAAAG
Organism: Hecatera dysodea; assembly: GCA_905332915.2. Taxonomy (NCBI): domain Eukaryota; kingdom Metazoa; phylum Arthropoda; class Insecta; order Lepidoptera; family Noctuidae; genus Hecatera; species Hecatera dysodea. The sequence goes on from HG995286.1 coordinate 30,240,924, forward strand.
AATTTTTCAAATCGGTTGGCAAGCGACGGAGTTATGTTCGAACAAACATTAAAAAAAATACAAACATCCGAATTGAGAACCTCCTCCTTTTTTAGAAGTCGGTTAAAAATATTGCGAGTTATCGCAAAGTTGATTCTGTGATTTTTATTCCTTAATAAATGACTAATATTTATTTCAAATTTGTTTTTTTTTACCAATTAAAACCACCAGTCTTATATTATTTGGTGGGGGCCAATAGACCTAAAAAAAAGAATTAATAAATTATTTCCATTCGTCCCCTAAAAAATTTAGAGGGACCATCGGGAAAATAAATAACGAATTCCCGTTCGTCCCCCTCGGGGGACGAAGTCGAGGGGACGAACTGTAAGATGTTCTTCCAAACCATCGTACACATTTTTCATTTTTTCATCAACCGACTTCCAAAAAAGGAGGAGGTTCTCAATTCGACTGTACTTTTTATGTTTGTTGCCGCATAACTTTGTACTGGGTCTACCGATTTTGATTTTTCTTTATATTCGAAAGCTGGTGCTTGTCGTGTGGTCCCATTCAAATTTTAAGCCTTCCCAACCAACGTTATTGTCTTAGTATCACCGAAAAAAAGGTTATTTTTATCATTTACTACAAAATCATCTTAGATTCTAATGAAACAACAATAAAATTGAGTGAGCCAGTCTACATTATTATGAATCATTCAGTATTCATTTGCATCATTGCAATAGTATAAGTACGCACTACGTAAGAAGCGATACATGGTAAACGAAAAAATGCTCAAATTCAAAAGGCCTATAAATATCCGACAGCCCTGAATGGCGCCGTCTCATTCGCCGGACACTGGACCAGTTGGCCGACTGTCCGGCCGGCGGCCGGCGGCCGGGCCGGGCGGCTGGCGGCCGGCGGCCGGGCCGGGCGCCCGGCGACGCTGCCGTGCGTGCGGGTATTAGCGCAACACTTGTGCGCGGTAGCTCTCCTGCACGAGGGCTACACTTCCCTCGGTGTCAACTCAACATGTTTTTCGGTATTTTAGTTTAGTTCAAATTTTGAAAAAACAGAAGTAATTCTGAGAGTATTTTGATGTGTTTTATTATTTTTGTACCTATTCTAAATCAAAAGCATATCGATATTTCGATACAGCGAATATGCGATGCGTTGAACGGACGATCGAACAAACATTCTATATTTTGATTTGATCACTCGATCGATGTAGGTACCTAGTTATATTACGATTAGTACGATTTATTGAATGTTCGATTTATTAACCAACGTTCGAGTATTTACATGTTCGCATTCGATTTGCCCTAGCCATTTCTATTGAACAAAATGACTGTTCATAAATTAACAAAAGCAGTAAAAGTCGCTAAGCGGCAGTAATAAACAGCACAACACAACCACAGTAGAAATTCCATATTTTTACTGTGACACAATCACACAACGCAATACAACTAAACTAATACAAGTAGTGGAATACCAAGTCGGCGGCAGGTGCGGCGGCGCGGCGGCCGGCCCGTCTCGGCGCGCGGCTCGGTTTGACAGTACGGACCGTTTGACAGTAAACATACCGGCCGTAGTACTGCCCCCGGCCCGGGTAACACAGTAACACTGCGCGGCGGCGGCGGCGGCGTGTTTCCGTTGTTCATGATAATACATTGAGATTGTTGTCCAATATGCTAATAATATCACTGCGGCAACCGCCACTTTCATAACATACTTTGTAATGTGAAGCGACAAAGGGGCGAAGCATAGCTGGCCGGGCAACTAGTCACTTACTGATGTCTAGTTCGGGTCATATGTACATTTAAATACAACGCGGCCAAGTGCGAGACGTACTCGCGGGCAAACGGTTAAACAACGTACGAACCTCTTACTTAAAAACCATAGACAATGTAGAGGTTCTCCTGTAGCTTTTGGGACAAGAAGAGAAGAGTAGGAGATAGACAAACAGTAATGTCTCATCTAATTCCTTGAATAACTTCAAAACATGTTTAAAACTTAGAAAGAACAGTATTTGTAAAGCTCACTTGTGTCACAGCTCTTTCTTCTGTCACATCAAAGTCGCAGATTTTTAATTTCTTTTGTACTGAAATTTTATTTATGTATAAAAATGGTGTAGTTCGACGATAGGCCACACTATAATCACAAGGTTGATCGATCGCCTCTCAGCTCTGCGCTTCACAAGCAGCAAGCTCAACGGGTCCGATATGCCGCCGGGAAATCGCAGATTCGATAAGATTGTAATAAATATTTAATAAGATTATAATTTCTCCACATATTATGAAAATATCGTTTTGTATACAATACATCCCATCCAAATTCAATAATTTCCAAAATAACCGTGCCTTATTGTTATAAAAAGAAATACTTTGTAACAATTTGACGCGATGTTTTGTAATTTTCCAGTGACAGGATACACGCACTCCGCGCTGTAGCAGAGGCAGCTAGCAGCGGCAGCTAGCAGCGCGCTGCGGGCTCAATAATTCCGACATTTTTCCCAAGTGCCGAAGTGGAAAATGTCGATTTCAAAAACAAATGAATTAAATCGTTTTATAATATATTTCTGCAACTAGGTAGTTACAGTTGGATGGAATCAAAGCAGATTGCAGTCATTTGGTTCCAGTTTCAGACTCAGCTTTGACTGACTGCTTTGTGCTCGAACAGTGATGTTTGGTTTCTTTGCAAAATCAACTTAATATTAGACACTGCAAGTCTTCATTTGTTTTTGAAATCTACATTTTATCCTGTACAAATAGCTGGATTTATTAGCAAAACAAACAATGGCCACCTACTTATGTACGTTATAGCGAAATACAAAGTGCAGCCCTGCCGCTAACCGCGCAGAGCCGCGTTGCCGGGAACTCCTAGCTGCTTGCCGAGGAGCCAGGAGCCCGGCCGGGCCGTATGCGATGTGGCGGTGCAGTGCGCTACGTGACGACCGCCAGCCTCGCGCACGCGGCCGACGCAGCGCAACGCTGGCGGCGCGGGCGCCCGCGCACACTGCTCTCACAGCACGGCGTTCATTCATTTCAATTGGATTAAATTTTGCGAAGGCAAGTTATTTTTTTTTTTGTCTGACGTAACACATACCTGCTATACGGTAAACTTTACGTATGTTTTGGTATGCAATATTATGCATTTAATTAATCAATTAACTGGTTCGCATAAGTAAGCGCGCAGGCGCACAACGCAAGGCCGTGACTCACCTGCGGGGCGAAGCCTAGGAACGACAGCTTCCTCTTGCCGGAGCTCATGCTGCTGCGTGCGCGAGCGCGGCGCGCGCGAGTGAGAGTGCGGCACGGCGAGCACGTTGCTCCTGGTTGCCGGCAGCGCACCGACTGTGCGCGGCGCCCGCCCGGCTGTCGCGCGGCGCTGCCGGTGCGCAGCGGGCAGACGGGGCGCGGGGCGCGGGGCTGCGGGCGGGGCGGGGCGCGTCGCGCGCGCTCCTGCAACACAGCACAGAGGACGTGACGCGCGCTCCTCCCCTCCAGTAGTCCAGTAGCAGCGGCGCTGCAGCAGCGTAGGTCGTACGCACGCGGTATTCATATTTCAAAGCACAAGCTTGGCCCTATTTACTTACATTTGACAAAAATATTGATGGAAAAGAGTTATTTGTGCTGCTCCGTAACACTGATGATAATAATTCAAAGTATGTTTCTTCTAATTTGAGACTCATATTCTCATTCAAGTTGATATTCTTTACTTTTTACTATTGATGGCCCTCGTTTGACCACTACCTCACCTGTTCACTCCTGAATCCCTGCCGTACCTACTCACGTCTTGTGGTCTGATGATGGAACGGGCTTGACGGAATTAATATGTCGCACACTCCCCAAAGTGAAACCTGTACAAAACCGACAGGCCAGCAACTCGGCGTCGATACTCAGGATTTCGCGAATCTATGGGTATTTTAGTGAAAAACTGTCATCAATTCTTAAATTAGTTTAGGGCATTCAATTTTGTATAGGTACCTACTTAGATAGATCGAGATCATAATGGAAACAATAAAAAACGAATTTGATTTTCTAGGGTAATTAACGATTCATCAGTAGGTATTAGATATGCTCATAGCCCAGCCTTTTCTCAACGATGTGGGGTCGGCTTACTGTACAAGCGGCTTCTGCTGAATACCCGTGTTTGACGTGAAGCGACTGCCTGTTGTGTGCAGGCCGGTGGCAGGAGGTCTTATGTGCCGCAGACGAAGTTGCGCGGGTCAGCTAGTATTAATAAAATAGCAGTAATGCGAGCAATGCCGATTATTGGGACTTGGGCATAACTAGAGTTGGAAACCTCCCGAAATATTCCCAATAATTCGGTAGTACTGAAAGTAAACTTCGTAACACTTGCGCGACAAGAATGCAGGTACCGAATATAAGCCGCGTCCGTTATTGGCATCAACGACATCTAGCGGATAATAGTAGAACTATGCCACTGGCACGATAATACATATTAGCGTGGTTGTTTTTCATCCATAAGTTTGAAGAATACTTCAAGCTTTTTATGGGTGCGAGAAGTATTGCGTGTACCTAAGTTTATAGTTTAATTATTCCCTTATGGGAATAATTCAACGACCATATAGAATAATTCCTTCACACATACAAAGCTGCGAGAAGTATTCGCAATTTTTGCCAGTTTTTATTATGAATGAAAACGTTGGCATCAAAAGAAATATTTGATGGTTTGTAAGTAGTTAATAAGGGTCTTGTATTTTGATATTATTTAGTAGCGGACCCGACAGACGTCGTCCTGTCTTAACTATGAATATTGACATATGTATACCTAACTGGCCATGTGAAAAACATGGATTTTCAAGATGAATGCCGCAAACACTTAGCGACTGTGCTTGAGATTTATTTATCGACATTGCAAATGCTAACCTCATTGGAAATTGTATCCGTTTAAAGTCGAATGGCATGTCGTTCGGAATTGTAGGAATCTGTGGAATCAAAACTACTTCGCCTTTGTAGCTTCGATGACGTCGATCATTAATTTCTTCACCGCAAGTCGGGAGCCACTACAAAGAAGTGGCTGGTTATATTCCGCAACATAATGATTACCGATCCGATTTTTAGTTGCAGATTCTGAGGTGGTATTCCAGCGAATTTAATAACTCCGTCGGATAGTTGACAACCTCATCTTGGTTAGTAAGGAAATCAATCGATTTGTATGTCATTAATTCGCCAGCTATCTTATTTTGAATGTGAAAATTCATTTCGTTGACATCAACGTTTTTTGCAGTTAGGGTTGCCAACTTTTTTTGGTACAAATAACGTAGGTACCTATTTTATTATTTCGACAAGAAAAATATAAAGTATTGGGAAGAAAAAAAGTATTTATCAGCATTATTTTTAGCACTCACTATCATTTTTTATTGCTTTATTTGGAAAAAGGTTTTGATGGCAGCCTTTTTTTTATTTTTTAGTAGTCGATAATCCGATTAATCACATTAGTACTGCCAGGGATTGTACCGCCTAGGCGCCTACAAACGAATAAATATACTTAATACATACCTATTTAGAAAAAATCCTCTTATTATAATATAAGTTTAAGATTTTCTTTGGATCTATTTTTACTGACTCGAAATATCTCATTAATTATTGCCATCATTTCAAAATGTGTAAGTAATAAATAATAAATTCATTTTTATTTTTCAAAGATATGTTAGGACTTTCAATTCGTTCAGTACCTTATTAATTGATAATCAATTATCATTTTCTTGATAAATAGTAATTCATCATTACCCATACAACTGTTTCGTTTTAATAATAAGAATAATAATAACTTTTATTTCGGATCAAATAATCCATAGTGTTAGTAAACATACATATAACAGAAAACTTATTATCTATTGTTAGTACCCATCACCCTTTGCACAAACAGTCTCATAATAGGAGAGCTATAGCTCTCACCTACTGTTTTCAGGATGCTGTTGCAACTGTCTCTCACTCTCCTCAGAAGCGATGCTGTTTTTTTGCGCAAGATAGCGTGAAAGCCATCTGTGCGAGCTTGCGCAAACATCTCTGAGGCACTACAGTATCGAGGCAGTCTCCAGAGCATCCTGAAAGCATTATTATACTGGATAATAATAATAATAATAATAATGTATTTATTGTTTCACAAATTAGATGATATACATGCTTAGTACAAATTTATGTGCAAGAATGAACAGATATTGTACTGCTGGTACTTAAAATAGGAAACCCTGAGCTATAAGTACCAGCTGCCCTTAAGTGACACAGTGAGACCAGTACATAATATTACATGCAGACATGTTAGTTGAAGTTGCCGAGACAACAATAATACATTCAATTAAATAAATGGAAAACAACATTTCTAAAGTAGATTCGCTTGAAGTAGTAAACTATGCTTGTGTTAGTGGGAGAGTGATTATTTGTGTATGTGAGTGTTGCGTACGAATATGTGTATAGGTGTGTGTGTGTGTGTGTGTGTGTGAATATGTGTTTTTACATTAATTATTTAATGCGCAGCACATCCAGCGATCTTTTAGTGTAACTGACCCATAGATTGCCCGTGTACATACTCTGGCAATAAGCCTTGAAAAGTGTGATTTTCACTGAGTCAGTACACCGAGCAAATCTACGGGCCAGCATATTACTTCGGACCGCTAGAGCCCTCCGCTCCCTCTCAATGTCTGCATCGTCTTTAAGGTCGTCAGCAAGAAAATGACCTAGGTATTTAAAGGTAGATACCCTTTTTATTTTTGATCCGTTTAAGCATCACATAACAGATTATATATAAATAACGTATAAAGTATAAATGATAAATGATATTTATTTCGTTAGTACGTTGTAAATAACACTTTTACACGTCAATATTTTTGGTCGTTAAAAACTAGATGAGGCCGGTGTTTCCTAGGTCCTAGCTGACTACCCTGAGAAGAAACACCGAAACAAACTCAGAGATCAGTCTCTTTTGGAGTCCATACAATTGTACTGGTCAAATCATATGAGAGCTATGTAGTTTGATGTCTGAAGTGGTATTTTAAGGAAAGTACTACACAGATTTGAGTTGACCTGTCCAGACAGTGCAAGCATTTGTCAGTTACCGAGTAGCTCAAACTTATAACTTTAAGGAGCTCGTTGATTTGACGATAAATACTAAAGTAAGGACATTTGGGTAGGCCACAAAAAGAACTCAAACCGCCAGACTAACATGAAATGAACTTATTTTTTTTTTTTTGGATGGGAAATCATCAAATGACCCTTCCCGCCCTGGGTGGAGCGGTAGGGAGTGTCAGACTTTTACTGGCTAAAACCCACCCGTGCTCCTCCATGTGCCCTTTGCAATCCAGGGCCGCGGTAACTCTTTCGAACAAATTCCGCAACCCTAGCAGGCACCGACCCTATGGGGTCCCGTCCCTGGTGCTGACGGCTCCTTGAGGCGCGCGTGAAGCACAACGCGTCGTCGACTCAGCCTGGTATCGGACGGCGAACCACCCACGCTCACCGTCCACAGGCATCAGCCACTGCGCGATAGCACAGCGGCCGACTTGTCTCTGGAGGAGGCCGCAATGGGACCATTACTGGCACTCCATTTCAGCCCCCTCCCTACTCCGGGAGTCGCAGCACCCACAGCAGAAGCGGTGACGGAAGCCGCGGTGGCGGCAGAGGCGGCGGCGGCGGCGGACCTCTTGCCCCTAGTCGGGGCGGATGGCGCGCAGGCCCTTCCCCCAGCCCAGTGCTCGGCCGGCTTGCCAACACCCGCACATGCAACGCAGTGCGGCGTGGCCTCGCACGAGCCGGCCCGATGACCGGGCTGACCACAGCGGAAACAAAGTCCACTGCGGTCCACCTCAGAGGGGCACATAGCTCCCGTGTGGTTGCCCACATGGCAGCGGCAGCACCTCAGAGGCCTGGGTTCCAGCAGTTTTACCCGCGCAGACACCCACCCCACCAAGAGCCTTCGTCCCTCCGACAGAGTTCTGGCCGCCGCCACGGGGCAGCTCACCCCAAGGGTTTGCATGCCCGTGTTATCAGGACGGATGGTGCCCGCCTTGACAAGCTCGGCAGAGCACCCCCCAGTCCTGGCGACGGCGGCCACAACCTCCTCCTCCGTCACGGAGTCATCCAGGCCCACTATGCGCATGTCGATGCGCTTAGTCGGCCTGGACACCCGGGCCTCGTCCGCGGGTAAGACCGCCCTCAGCCTTTCGGCCAGGGCGTCCGCGAACGGGCCACTCTCCGCTCCGGCGAGCTCAAGCTTGCGGGCACCGGTTAAGGTCCTCCTGACCCCGATGCCCCCGCTAATGCCCAGCTCTTGGAGGCTCACCGCCTCTTTCGCCCGCTTCAAAACGGCGAGATACGTCACGCCCCTCTGTTCCGCTTCCGGCTGCAGTGTGAGCACCACAGCCGCGGATTTCGGGGCGCAAAGCCTCGCCGCAATGGCGTTGGCCTTCCGCCGCTGCTTCTTGGCCGCCTTCTTCTGTCGCCGCTTCTCTCCAGCAATCTGCCACTCGGCCTCGGCCGCAGGAGGGTACGAGGGTGGGGGTGGGGGCGGCCGCGGCGCAACTGACGCAGCAGCCTCAGCCGCTCCCCCTCCAGCCTTCCTCCTACCCCTCTTCGCCGGGGCCGACTTGGTCGTCGCCGGCGTCGCAGGCGCCGGCGCCACAAGCGCTGGCGCGGCTCCTCCTTTGGCCTTCGCCTGGCCGGACGTTCCCGGGCTGGCAGCCACGGCGGTCGCGTACGAAGCCGCCTTCTGATGCTGGCCCGGGGCCCTCTGAGTCGCCACTGTTGCCGCTGTTGGGGGACCATGTCCTCCAGCATGGAGAACTGCCTCCAGAAGGGAGCCAGCCCCTGCCGTACCAGGTCCCGCACCTGGCTCAGCACCTGGCCTCCAGCACCTCCGGCGCTGCCGGACTCAGTCCCCCTCGCGGCTCCACGGAGGCCGCTCTGGCCATCCCCGCCAGGTCCCTCCGGAGCGACTCATTCTCACGAACGAGTCGCTCCGTAAGAACCGCGAGGCGGGCGACCTCCGCCCGCAACTCCGACGCCTCCTCTGAGGCAGTCCCGCCAACATTGGCCGCCGCTGCCGCCAGTATGGAGGCTTTGGCCGCACTGATGGCCTCCCGCTTCGAGAGAGATTGAGACGCTCAAGCCCCACCACGACGACAACGTGGAGACACATTCGGTGGGGGACATCTACATGGTCCTCACATTCACAATACGTTATATGAGGACCATGTCAATCAGTGTCTGAAGTGGTCTTTTGAGGAAAGAACCATACAGATTTGAGTGGACCTGTCCATTCATTGCAAGCCTTGGTCAGTAGTCGAGTAGCTCAACTTAGAACCGATAAGGAGCTGAACGCTCGACGAACAATGCCAATGAAAGGACATTTGGGTAGGCCACAAAAAAGAACTCAAACAGCCATACAACGCTAAAAAAAATACTTAAAGAGGAAAAAGCTAATAATAACCCATATAGTCCTCATATTCACAATTGTAAATAAAATTTTAAAAAAAATATAATACTTTACAAAGTAAGTATTAGTGTCAAAATAAGAAATTGTAGTAAAATAAAAAGAATACTTTAAAAAAAATCTTTTTACAAAAAATAAAACCGACTTCTAAACAAAAAAACCAAAAAGTATAAAATAACTTTAATTTCGGAACTCGGTGTTTTTGGTTGCTTTTTTGTTGTTGAACACACCGACTTCTGAAATTAAAGTTATTTTATACTTTTTGGTTTTATTTTTTGTAAAAAGTTTTTTTATTTTTCACTTTTTAGTGGTTCACTCCCAGCTAAACATACCCATCACAGCGTACGTGGTATAAATTGGTGTAAACAATAAACAAACATGCGATTTCAGCTATCCCAACAGATGTACTATCATTTATTGAAATTAAAAAAAAAACCGCTTGTTCGATTTCGATAAAATTTTCATGGGACCATTTGGAAAGTATACCCTTTCCAACAAAAAAAGAATTTTTAAATCGGTTGGCAAGCGACGGAGTTATGCGCGAACAAACATTAAAAAAAAAACATCCGAATTGAGAACCTCCTCCTTTTTTAGAAGTCGGTTAAAAAGTAAACATTCATGTCAAAAGTAAACTAAAAGAAAATTAAAACATGTCAAAGTGTAAAAATTAAAAATAAAAACACAGTATATTTATCCAAAATAAAGTAGGATATTTTTTATATAGTATGGTTGGCAACCCTATTTGCAGTCAATATATCTCTTTCGCTCAAACATATCGCTAATGACATGATTTTTATAATTTTGAACGATGTTTGGGAAAATCTTCTCGATGAGTTTGGCCTTTGTTTCAGTAAAATGACAAAAATTGGTATGAAATATGATGTATCCAGACGATGAGCCAACAGGAATACCTGTTGGCTCATCGTCTGGATACATCATATTTTAGAGAATACTTCCATTACCAATATCGAGTAATGGTTTGGAAAAAACTTCTTTAGATTGGTCGTTCTGCAATTCGACTGGTATTTATATTATACACTAGCTGCTGCCCGCGACTTCGTCCCCGTGGAATCCCCGATTTTAAAACATTCTTTATCGCTGCACCGCTCCTATTGGCTTAAGCGTGATGATATATAATGCCTAAAACCTTCCTCGATAAATGGTCTATTCAACCCAAAAAGAATTTTTCAATTCGAACCAGTAGTTCCTGAGATTAGCGCGTTCAAACAAACAAACAAACAAACAACCAAACAAACAAACTCTTCAGCTTTATAATATTAGTATAGATAATATATATTGATTTTGAGCGTTTTAAAGTTTTTTTTTATATATAAAATGGGGGTTGTTTGTTTTGTGCGAGTCCCAAATAAACATTTTTCTTTCTCTTTCTTTCTTTCGTTTCAAACATTATACCAGTATTACTGGTAGTGTTTGGTGAAAGTCACCTGCTATTGTTGACCTTCCGTTGTCGTCAGTGGCTCGCCGGCGATAAAGTGGATAGCCATTATTTCCACTAATAGTTTCTGCTGCGAATTGTCTTGGAAAGCGGTTTGAATAGTTTTGATCCAGGATCTGTTTTCATCCACGGAGATTTAATATTCCACACAGACTATGAATCATATTTTTTGTAAATACCAATCTCATTCTTATGTTACAATGGATCTTAATCATTTTTTTAAACGCTGCCCCTCACTAGGATCTACTCCTGCATTGTGGGTGCGTTAACAAACATGAATACTCACATTACTCACATACACAAGACACGCAGATCCGGAACAATTATCTGTAGGCCATACAAACATTTCCTCAGTTATATATATCATCGTCGATTTTATTCGGTCTTATCCTCTCGTCCAACCAAATGAGGAGCATGAAGCAATCGTCGAAGGAGCGCTTCTTTGGCCGCCTGAAGAAGTATTCAATAGCTTGCTATCGGGCGGAAACAAGGTGCGCGCCTTCAACGGTTGGGTCATGCCGGGGTCAGGGTCCGCACACTGCTTACTGCATATCGAATGCATCACCACGGTCATCGGTGATGAGATTGTATATCCCGCGAAAGTGAAGAGGTTGAGGCTTTTTAAACGCTAAGACTCTCCACAATCGCGAGATATGCAGCCTCAGGGAATATTTCCTAGCTGTCAACGTGGGTATTAATCGAGATGTAGGCGGTGGACAAGGGACTAACCCCGCTCTCCTTGGCAAATAAGAACTGGCGCAAACCTGCGGTGCTTGACACTAACGATCGCAGGGCAGTATGGCAGAGTAAGCAACATACGGACGCTTTTTCCGGGCCCTTCATGGGCCCGACGTAGCCCATTAGCGTCCGTAGCCTGGCTGCGCTACGGTGATCTCTTTGGAGAAACCGAAGATGTTGTCCGTGCAATTATGGACGAAGTTATCATGAAGAATAACTACTGGAGATTTATTGTGTTGACATATGGCAGGCATGTCACCGTTCGGAAGAATCAATGCGCCACATTGTCTCTGGTTGTTCTCGTCTAGCTAACGGAGAGTACTTGCATGGGCACAATCTCGTAGCCAGGATTACCCACCAACAACTTACTTTAAAATACTCACTTGTGGAATCGGAGGTGCCGTACTACAAGTATGTGCCCGACCCAGTTCTCGATTAATGGCAATATCACATTGTACTGGGATCGGTCCATCATCACTGACAGGACTATTGTTGCCAACAAGCCTGATATAGTGGTGGTGGACCGAATCGAGAGGCGTGCAATTATTGTAGACATAACCGTTCCGCATGTCGAGAACCTCGTGAAAACCGAGAAAGATAACTTGGCTCGCGAGGTTGTCGACATGTGGGATGTGGATTCAGCAATCATTGTACCGATACTCGTGTCAGTCAATGGCTTAATAGCCAAGAGCCTCAACCAACACCTTAGGAGGCTCTCGTTAGGCGGCTGGATCAAGGCCTCGATCCAGAAAGCGGTACTTCTGGACACGGCTCGCATTGTATACATATATGCTGAATGTTTTATTTTTTATTCTTTATAGAAATAATTAAGTAGAAATATGTATTGAAGATGAATAAACGGAATAATAATAATAATAAACATTTATTTCAGACTTTCTGTCCATAGATACACTTACAAAACATAATTATATTGAAAAAATACAAATCACAACACTTTCTCAAAAACACACAAGACAAATATAAATAAAAAGTACAAAACATTAAATTTGACGAGGAGGAAACTGTCCACTCCTTACAAGGCCGTGCGCAAGCGCATCCAGTGGCGCAGCAGTGGAGAGTCCCACCTGGCCGAGCTCGCGTGCTAAGCTGTTGCTGCTGGACCTGGCGCGACTCAGCAGCGACGCACATTGCTTCCTCATTAGAGCATGAAAGCCATCAGTGCGCGCCTGCGCGAACATCACCATCATATAAAAAAACTATTTTTTTTTTGTTAAATGATTGTAAACTACAACTATTGCTGTTTTGTTATTCATTTTGCTTATGAGACAGTTCGCATTTGTGAAGTCTGGTTCTTGAACAGAACAGGCCAAGTTTTGTTTTTTAAAATTTAAAATTACTATCCCGTCCGATGAATCTGTATTCGATGTGTAATGTAAATTATATCGGTCCAATATTGGAAAAAATAACCTTGCGCAGCCAACATTCAGTCAGAGCTATGACGTCACAGCTAATTTTAATAAGAGACAATAACAATTACAGTTCACTAAAACTCTTATTAATGCTACAAATATTTAAATGGAGAATTTTAAGCCAGAAATAGTCAAGTTAATGAAATCTGTACACTTATCCGGTGGACACTATATATTTTCGCAATTTCAAGGTTATCCAAGCGACCGATAACATTCTCAATAATATTAGAAATTAGTTACAAATGTTAATAGCAAAACAATAGGCGAAATAGGTAGCGGAGTTCAGGAATATATTTGCAATACAAAAGCGTTGTGGATACCTACACTCGCAACCGAAAACAAATAGATAACCTAGTAAGATCAAAAGAATAAATGTGCTAATCAAGCGTGTCAAAACTAAACAAAACCTTGAGACAACTTATTATGAGGGAAGAGTTATTTAACGAGCAGCTGTTGATTATAGAATATGTGTGCATGGATGTATGTATGTATGTAGATGTAAATTGTGATATGTTATGTTTACAGGTTCGTATAATATACTGTACGATAGCTATTGTTGAACTCGCAGGGAAAGGTTACACCAAGGTAAGTCTGTAATTGCTGGAGTGTAGAATGTATGGTTCAGGCTTTAGAATGAACTTGCGTGAGGGTTTATTACTGGGCACAATTAGTAGAACTATATAGCATAGTGGTACATGTATGAATACTAGCAGAAATGAGAACAAAAGCTGTATAACTTCAGGTAAATCCGTCGAAGACCCAGGTCATTGTTGTTGGTAGCTCTAGGACGATTCCAAAAGTAAATTGGTCACAACTTCCCCAGGTACAATTTAACGGAACTAATATTCCAATATGTGAATCGGTTAAGAACCTTGGGGTTTGGATCGACAAATATCTGTCTTGGGGTCCGCAGCTCCAGCACGTCAGCCGCAAAATGTATGCATCTGCCAGGTCCCTCAGACGATTGCGGAACTTTCTTCCCACTGCCACTAAAACTGCGCTTGCACAGTCCCTTCTGATTCCCATCCTTGACTATGCTGATTTCAGTTATCTCGATCTCACCCAGGCAAAATTAGATAAACTGTTTTGCGGCTGTTTGAGCGTCTTCAAAACCATTGCATAAGATTTATATTTGGCCTGCGCAAATATGATCATATTTCTGAATTTCGCACAAAGCTCAAGTGGCTTCCCATACGTCTTCGCCGGGGTTCTCATATTCTATTTCTGCTCTACAGTATTCTGTTCAATACCACAACCCCTTAAGATATCTGATCTGAGGTCATCGGAAAACTTGAAACTAGAGATGCCGATACATTCCACCAGTTTTTACGACAATTTTTTACGGCTCAAGCGGTGCGGTAATGGAATGCCTTGCCCGTATCGGTAAGGCGTGCTCAATCTTTGTCCATTTTTAAAACAATGGTCAAAAATCACTACCTCTCTCTTTAATCGATTTTATTTGGATTCTATGCTTTTTCTTTCATAATTTTATTTTGTTTCATTATTGTAGATATTTATTTATTATGTAAGTACTAGCGACCCGCCCCGACTTCGCATGGGAGCAATGTAGATACTAATGTTTCTTCTACTATAATATGCATATATTATACATATAAACCTTCCTTAAGAATCAGTCTATCTATTAAAAACCGCATCAAAATCCGTTGCGTAGTTTTTAAGATCTAAGCATACATAGGGACATACGGCGGATAGCGACTTTGTTTTATACTATGTAGTGATTTGTTGTATATATATAATTAGTACACCTAAGACTACCTACAGTACTGTATTTCCTTTACTCTTTAAAATTCATCCAAAGGTTGTCTTGAAAGTTGAAAAGATCGCTTTTAGCGATAAGGCCGCCCATTGTAATGTTTTCTTCATCTATATTTTCTGTAACTTATATGGTGTACATATTAAATTGTATTCTATTTTATAACTGACACAATTACTGCAAGTCACTGAGTTGTCTGATTAATCACCAAGTTTGACGGACAACGCTCCGATTTAATGGATATGCTGGGTTCCTTTTTCTTTACGAATAAAAATGTTGCAATCTTTTGTCCAGCAAAATAGCTACTTTTAATTCTTTGCAAATTCTCTCACCTTGAAAAATAGTTATCTCGCGCTTGAAGGCAGATGTTCCACAACATAACCGGGCTGCTGGTCTCCAGTAAAACCGAGGCTGCGTGTATTCAGTGTTTTTCTTTTGGCTATTTTTATTAAATTGTGGACGTTAGTAATCAGCTGGTTTTTTGTATGCACAGTGATGAATTCGGTTCGGTCGGTCGGGATAGGTCTGTCCGTACCTTTTTGTATGCACAGTCATGAATTCGGTTCGGTCGGTCGGGATAGGTCTGTCCGTACCTTTTTGTATGCACAGTCATGAATTCGGTTCGGTCGGTCGGGATAGGTCTGTCCGTACCTTTTTGTATGCACAGTCATGAATTCGGTTCGGTCGGTCGGGATAGGTCTGTCCGTACCTTTTTGTATGCACAGTCATGAATTCGGTTCGGTCGGTCGGGATAGGTCTGTCCGTACCTTTTTGTATGCACAGTCATGAATTCGGTTCGGTCGGTCGGGATAGGTCTGTCCGTACCTTTTTGTATGCACAGTCATGAATTCGGTTCGGTCGGTCGGGATAGGTCTGTCCGTACCTTTTTGTATGCACAGTCATGAATTCGGTTCGGTCGGTCGGGATACGTCTGTGAGTCTGTCCGTACCTTTTATGCCGGGAAGGCACGTCCCGGCTCTCCAGTTTAGACAGGGTCATCTATATATAACGTGTTGTGTTGCATCCTCGTCAAATTCACGGACGCAATTATGCTAATGATTCTCAACCCAAATCAACAATAAAATGAGTAGGTATTTTTTTAATTTATTTTTGCTATTTACGGAAATCCGTGTGAACAAGACGTATTTAAATGCGGCCCGTCTGTTCCTAGCCTTATAACTGCGCTTTCACACACACAAACAAACGCAAACAATACATCGATCATTCGACAAATTCGTAGGTACCTAATCCCCCGCGCACGGCCGCACGCGCCTACCGCCTAGCCGCGCCTCCCCCCGCCCCGCGGCGCGGCCCCTGATCCAACAGAGCAACAGTTTCTTTGATATCGCCGCCCGCGCCGTGTGCGCGCGTTTTGCGAATTCCTTTCTCGGTACATCGTTCAGACGTAGGTACAAAGTGCAGGATGACGGACAATTATTCCAATGTCGAGTTGGTAGAGATGGTCCGCCTTTATGCCATCAGTGGAGACAGCCTACGTGGAGCCATCCGGATGTTCACGGAAATGTTTCCCGATCGGGAACCCCCATCACAGAGCGTCATGCTGGCTGCTACGCAGAGACTACGGGATCATCGGCAGTTTGACGTAGGTACCCCGACATGCTCAAGCTCGCGGCAGCGTAGGCCTGCCTGTCGCCTTGCAGGAAGACATCCTGGAATACTTCCAGCGAGAACCACGGGCAAGCACGCGGGAGGCTGGTGACCGCGTTGGAGTGCACCACACCACATTGTGGCGCCTACTGAAGCGTGAAAGGTTTCTTGACTACTGGATCGGTCGCGGAGGACCTGTGGCCTCTTAACTTTTATTTTGTGAGGAGACGTTAAAAAGTTAGTTTAGACGTAAAAAGTGACAAGTGTAACAAAACTACGTGCAAGGATAATTAGTGCTTTCGACTCTTTAAAAACGAAGGTGTTAGTTTTACGTAGGCTGAAAGAGAACCAGCTACATTGTGGTCGACTGTGCCAAGAGTGTGGTCATGGAAACTGAACAATACCTCCGGGTAACATAAGTAGGTAGATAATTTATTTATTTGTTCATTTTGTAAATACGTTGTTAGCTTAATCAATTTTATTACCTACTGTAAATAAGTCGATTTCAGATTTTTCAGACAGTGAATCAATCATAGAAATATAAAATACAGGAATCAATAATACCTAAGATTCGAAAGTATCACCACTTACTTACACTTAACTAGCACATCTTTCCATTACCATCAAACGTAGAAAACATTTTTTGACTTAGTAGGTACCTAGATCGTACATACCAACTAAAGTAGGTATTATTGCCGGTCCTAAGCCCGTTAAGTAAGAAGGAAAATTTCAAATCAACCAATTTAATCCACAAATAAAAACAAAATCATTACGAAAACTTTAAGTTGACGGATAGCAATAAAGCAAAACTAACATTTTAATAATCATCTGATAACAGGTCATTGAACTTTTCTTTGGCGCACTAAGTAGTATTACTGTCATTAGTAAGATTTCCGTATTCCAATGATGCTTAAAAATGAGTTAATTATCAAGCGAAATTTATGACAATAAAGTAGATGATTTCCGAAATAAAATTAGGTAAAATTATTGCTACTGGTCGCCGTAGGCACAGTAGAAATATGGAACAGTACAGAAACTACGAACAAACGGTCGAAACGGCACACTCACACAGACGCGCACATCTACGAGGCCCCTAAGGGACTTTCGCGGTGCGCTCAGTGGCGTGTGCGTACGCGCAGCGGAATGTTGTTGAATTTAAACATTTTAATTATGCAGATATTTAGTGTATGACGTCGTATAATTGTGTATGGTAAAAAAAAATTTGTGCACGCAACCATTGTGGAGAAATTCACCAAAAACTGATTTCGCTGGGCGAACGTTGTCCTGGCGGAACTTTTTTTAATCCATAGACTTTAGAAGAAAAGAGATGTGTCCAAAAATTAGTGTGTATTTGTGTGTAATTGTGTATGTATGAATAAAACTAGTGCATGCTTAAACTTCGGAGAAATTCAAGTTTCCGCTACGCGAACGTTTGGCCATTAGCTAGTTTTCATATAAAGCGCTTACATAGAGAGCTGTAGATTTTTACATACGTTGTTTTGAATTTGTTTATATTTGTTTAAAAAACAGATTTAGAAAAAATCGTAGGGCTTAAAAGATAAAAATATAAACGTAAAATACGCTTATTAGGTCTTAGTTCTTAAAGTATGCACTTTGGGGTCTAGATTTTCACGTTTATACAAACCTTGTAAGTGTCTGCAACATGTTGCCAAGTATCAATGATGTTCCGTTAGTAACTAAAGAGTTATAGGACAAATTTACCATGAATAGATCACTGTTTACAAAGCAGTCAAATATCACGACGTTCTAAATGAATTGCATGGTAAAATGTATGCCAATAATTAGTGTATTCATTCAACTATTCACATGCAAAATTTCATGTCATTAAATTCAGTAATTAAAGAAAAACAATTATAATACTTACGAAGCATCGAAAACCTACATAACCCGACCAAGTTCGGATGGCTACAAAAAAGCGGCCGTGCAATATATTTAGGTAACATCCCTTATGTCCAATGTACAGTATAATACCGGTATTGAATTGGTATAGGTGATAACACAACCAAGTCAATACCGGTATTATACTGTTAATTTTGGGATGTTACCTAAATATATTGCACGGCCGCTTTTTTGTAGTCATCCGAACTTGGTCGGGTTATGTAGGTTTTCGATGCTTCGTCAGTATTATAATTGTTTTTCTTTAATTACTGAATTTAATGACATGAAATTTTGCATGTGAATAGTTGAATGAATACACTAATTATTGGCATACATTTTACCATGCAATTCATTTAGAACGTTGTGATATTTGACTGCTTTGTAAACAGTGATCTATTCATGGTAAATTTGTCCTATAACTCTTTAGTTACTAACGGAACATCATTGATACTTGGCAACATGTTGCAGACACTTACAAGGTTTGTATAAACGTGAAAATCTAGACCCCAAAGTGCATACTTTAAGAACTAAGACCTAATAAGCGTATTTTACGTTTATATTTTTATCTTTTAAGCCCTACGATTTTTTCTAAATCTGTTTTTTAAACAAATATAAACAAATTCAAAACAACGTATGTAAAAATCTACAGCTCTCTATGTAAGCGCTTTATATGAAAACTAGCTAATGTCCAAACGTTCGCGTAGCGGAAACTTGAATTTCTCCGAAGTTTAAGCATGCACTAGTTTTATTCATACATACACAATTACACACAAATACACACTAATTTTTGGACACATCTCTTTTCTTCTAAAGTCTATGGATTAAAAAAAGTTCCGCCAGGACAACGTTCGCCCAGCGGAATCAGTTTTTGGTGAATTTCTCCACAATGGTTGCGTGCACAAATTTTTTTTTACCATACACAATTATACGACGTCATACACTAAATATCTGCATAATTAAAATCTTTAAATTCAACAACATTCCGCTGCGCGTACGCACACCTCAGAACTTTTTTTAATCCATAGACTTTAGAAGAAAAGAGATGTGTCCAAAAATTAGTGTGTATTTGTGTGTAATTGTGTATGTATGAATAAAACTAGTGCATGCTTAAACTTCGGAGAAATTCAAGTTTCCGCTACGCGAACGTTTGGCCATTAGCTAGTTTTCATATAAAGCGCTTACATAGAGAGCTGTAGATTTTTACATACGTTGTTTTGAATTTGTTTATATTTGTTTAAAAAACAGATTTAGAAAAAATCGTAGGGCTTAAAAGATAAAAATATAAACGTAAAATACGCTTATTAGGTCTTAGTTCTTAAAGTATGCACTTTGGGGTCTAGATTTTCACGTTTATACAAACCTTGTAAGTGTCTGCAACATGTTGCCAAGTATCAATGATGTTCCGTTAGTAACTAAAGAGTTATAGGACAAATTTACCATGAATAGATCACTGTTTACAAAGCAGTCAAATATCACGACGTTCTAAATGAATTGCATGGTAAAATGTATGCCAATAATTAGTGTATTCATTCAACTATTCACATGCAAAATTTCATGTCATTAAATTCAGTAATTAAAGAAAAACAATTATAATACTTACGAAGCATCGAAAACCTACATAACCCGACCAAGTTCGGATGGCTACAAAAAAGCGGCCGTGCAATATATTTAGGTAACATCCCAAAATGTACAGTATAATACCGGTATTGAATTGGTATAGGTGATAACACAACCAAGTCAATACCGGTATTATACTGTAAATTTTGGGATGTTACCTAAATATATTGCACGGCCGCTTTTTTGTAGTCATCCGAACTTGGTCGGGTTATGTAGGTTTTCGATGCTTCGTCAGTATTATAATTGTTTTTCTTTAATTACTGAATTTAATGACATGAAATTTTGCATGTGAATAGTTGAATGAATACACTAATTATTGGCATACATTTTACCATGCAATTCATTTAGAACGTTGTGATATTTGACTGCTTTGTAAACAGTGATCTATTCATGGTAAATTTGTCCTATAACTCTTTAGTTACTAACGGAACATCATTGATACTTGGCAACATGTTGCAGACACTTACAAGGTTTGTATAAACGTGAAAATCTAGACCCCAAAGTGCATACTTTAAGAACTAAGACCTAATAAGCGTATTTTACGTTTATATTTTTATCTTTTAAGCCCTACGATTTTTTCTAAATCTGTTTTTTAAACAAATATAAACAAATTCAAAACAACGTATGTAAAAATCTACAGCTCTCTATGTAAGCGCTTTATATGAAAACTAGCTAATGTCCAAACGTTCGCGTAGCGGAAACTTGAATTTCTCCGAAGTTTAAGCATGCACTAGTTTTATTCATACATACACAATTACACACAAATACACACTAATTTTTGGACACATCTCTTTTCTTCTAAAGTCTATGGATTAAAAAAAGTTCCGCCAGGACAACGTTCGCCCAGCGGAATCAGTTTTTGGTGAATTTCTCCACAATGGTTGCGTGCACAAATTTTTTTTTACCATACACAATTATACGACGTCATACACTAAATATCTGCATAATTAAAATCTTTAAATTCAACAACATTCCGCTGCGCGTACGCACACCTCAGTGGCGGGTGCCGTGTTCATAGATAATACCTACGCTATTATAATGGCTATAGGTGGACCACTCAGGTTTTCGTTTTGCAAAACCTGTGTACCCAAGCACATCTGTGGTGATTTAATACTAGTATTAAACATCTGTTTAATACTAGTATTAAATCCTTATACCAAAGACTAATTTTAATTTATATTGTATTATCTATATATATAAAAATCAATGCCACTTTTCGTTGTAATTCCATAACTCAAGAACGGGCTCACCTATCCAAACCAAATGCTTAGGATTTGGTCGGCATATTTAGTAGATGGTTTATGTGAAGTTTGCACAAAATCGGTCGAGCGGTTCCTCATTTGTCACATTTTTTGTAATAAATGAATTCAATAGAAACTTTTTTCACAGAAACTTTTTTGAAGTTTTGTTGACAGGACAAGCACGTTGTTATGTCATTCATGCCGTCAATTCATTTTGGACGTGGTTTGATTAAATCATATTATCAGCGATAATTTTTTTCTTTTCACATAATTGCATTTGCAGTGCATTCATACAAACGGTGAGTCCTGAATTTATGTATACTTTTCTAAGTTGCCGTATATGATTTCACATGGCATCATATGCGACAGCTTCTTGGGAATTTGTTTTTTTTTTGTTCTAATTTTTTTTTTCGATTTTTAAGCGAAAACATATGTGCATACGGGAAAAATGCCACCAGCCAGACGAGCAAATATAGGTTACGAAATATTAATCCACCAAAACTGTGTAACGGAACCAGATTGGCAGTGAAAAAGTTATTGCCAAATTTGATTGAAGCTACGATCTTAACTGGTAAATCAAAAGGAGAAGTTGTTTTGATACCGCGTATACCTATGATTCCAACTGATATGCCTTTTGAGTTCAAACGTTTACAATATCCTGTGCGTTTATCATTTGCGATGTCCATCAACAAGGCCCAAGGTCAAACACTTCACGTTTGTGGTGTGAATTTGGAGGAACATTGTTTTTCACATGGCCAGTTATATGTTGCCTGTTCCAGAGTCGGTACCCCCAGCCGTTTGTTTATTTATGCTCAAAATGGAAAAACAAAAAATATTGTTTATCCAAATGTTTTGGATTAAGTGTGTTGTAAATAGCTAGCAATTGATTTCGATTTTAAATAAAATATTTTTTTGATTAAATAAATGAATTTGATGTTCCGATTTGTTTATTTTATTTCACTTTATACGTAGCGAAGCACGTACCGGGCCGCTAGTAATTTATACAACATATGGAATAAATTAATCCTTATGAGTATGAAAAAATAAATGACCATAATTTTACGACAACATTATATTCTAGTCTAGTCAAAGGAAATTTAGCCTTCGAAACATACACATAGAAACGTACTTACTTCACAAAATAAGTAACAATAATTTTTAACCGACTTCTAAAAAAGGAGGAGGTTCTCAATTCGGATGTTTGTACGTTTTTTTTTTTTAATGTTTGTTCGCGCGTAACTCCGTCGCTTGTCAACCGATTTGAAAAATTCTTTTTTTGTTGGAAAGGGTATACTTCCCAAATGGTCCCATGAATTTTATCGAAATCGACCAAGCGGTTTTCGAAAAATCTAAAAAAAATATCTACATTGTCTACATTGATGACCTCTTAGTTTACTCTGCAAAGGAGCAGTGCGTTTTTTTACACCAATGTGATTGGTTCGTTTAGGTGGGGTATGGGGTGGGGGGGAGGGGATGTAGGTACCACTAAAAAGTGAAAAATAAAAAACTTTTTACAAAAAAATACAACCGACTTTTACACAAAAAATCAAAAAAGTGCAAAATAACTTTAATTTCGGAAGTCGGTGTTCAAAAAACGAAAAAGCAACCACCAACACCGAGTTCCGAAATTAAAGTTATTTTGCACTTTTTTGATTTTTTGTGTAAAAGTCGGTTGTATTTTTTTGTAAAAAGTTTTTTTTTTGTAAAAAGTTTTTCAACATACAGAAATCCTTCATCAAAATTTTAGGGCAGATATTAGGTATAATTGAAATGGAATAAAATGGCATAGAAATGATAAACAATATTCAGTTTGTATTTTTTTTTACAATGGCATTATTTACATTTTGACCAAAGAAGAAAGTCGCATGGAATAACATGCACTAACGCATTTTCGCGTGACTATTTCTCCCAGTCAACTCCTACCGCAAGTCGTGTTAAAGAACTTCGTTCCGATAAAACACTTATTGTAAGTGACAACCCTAACTCTCTACTGGAGCGTAGGTAATTATTTCAACAAATGGGCTTAGTTTCCATACTGTTCCATATTTTTACTGTGCCGTAGGTTATCGCACGATCGCACACATAGGTACGCGCTAGCATTTCGTAGGTAAGACGTCGACACTCACGCACACAGCTGCATTTTCGCTGAGTGCGTAGGCGCCTGATTCTGTGGTATTCGGGATTTTATTCTGAAATACTGTTAAATTTCAATAACAAAAAAAAACAGCGCTTATTGGTTATTGACCGGTACCGTACTTTCAATTGATTATTTATGTATTGGTAAAGGTTTAGTATCGTTTGGCAGGATTTGGGGGAGGGGAGGGGAGAGGGGGGTGACCCTTCCCCCATGGCACCACTCCCGTAAAAAGGCAACGCACCGTTTCCGAGAAAATCGACTTTTAGTAACCTAACCTCAAAACACTTAAAAGTGGCTTAAAAAGCTTCGCGGGGCTCAAGGGTTTAAAAAAAAAAAACCACGAAGGAGTGGCGGAGTCTGCTCGCTCGCTTCGCTCGCTCACTAGACTCCGCCACTCCTTCTAACCTAACCTGTCCGAGTCGGGGTGCCCCATGCCCCGACCTCGCTTCGGTCGCTCTTGCATCCTAAATTCTCCTTGTAACACTAGTAAACTGCCTTTTGCACATACATATATTTATATAAATGACATTGGGAAATGCTTTAAAAGTACAAAGTTTCTTATGTATGCTGACGATCTAAAACCTTTCAAAATTATTAACAGCAAGGAGGATTGTCTGATGTTTCAGGAAGACCTCAATAGACTCACTAGATACTGTCGTGACAACAAATTACATCTTAGCGTTTCCAAGTGTCATTGTATGAATTTTACAAAGAACAAATCTATCGTTGGTTTTGAGTATAAGTTATGTGAAACTGTGTTAAGTAATATATCCATTGCTAAGGATCTTGGTGTGCTATTCGATAATAAAGTCTCCCTAAATCAACACGTTGAAAAAATAGTCAATAAATCTTATAAGATGTATGGTTTTGTTATGAGAGCATCCGCCGAGTTCAAACGTCCCTCCACCTATCTTTATTTATATAAAACTTTAATACGCTCTCAACTTGAATATGCGGTTCCAATATGGAATCCGTTCTATCAGAAATACGTGGATGAGATTGAGAAGGTCCAGCGTAAATTTCTTCGTGCCATGTACTATAGATGCCATAAAACATGTCTATCATACCAGGAATTGCTGATGAAATATAACCTGTTATCTTTAGAATCTAGACGAAAACTACTTGAAGCTAATACATTGTATAATATTGTCCATAATAACTTTGACTCCATTGAGCTTACAAGTAAACTATGTTATGCGGTGCCCCGTACAGTTAACATACGCAGTGTTCGAGTCGGAACACTGTTTGCTACGAACAGTTGTCGCACTAACTCGGGATTGCGGTGTCCTACTCGTCGGATGGTTAGCACCTACAATAATAATTTTATGGATATCGATATTTTTGTGTGCTCGAAATCTATATTTAAAGGTGATGTCCTCAAAATTTTATCTGCGCAGTCGCTGCCGTCATGATCCTAAAAATTGGGATTATGATGGCAGTATCTTGTTTTGTGTTTTGTGATTTTGTTCTAACTTTTAGCAAATTGGAGTGAAGTTGTACAGTGAGGCACTTTCATTATCAAGAGTTACCTAACAATTAATTAATAGATAGTATATTTGAAGAGTCCCAATACCTACTATAATTTATTTAATAACTTTTTTTAATGTATAATTCAATTTAATTTAATTTAATTTAATGTTTAATTTGATGCACTTTTCGCTCTTTGATATTGTTATTTATGTTATTTATGTTCTTTTTATTTATTTTTTAACAAATGTAAAAAAATGCTACATGTATTTGTTCATCCAGCGGCATTAATTGCCGATATTCTTTTTAGTAAATATGTGGATAATGTAGTGGGCTGCAATACTGTAAACCATAGAAATATAAAATACATATACTTGTTTATTATATCTATGCTGTAAACGATTGTTTGAATCGTCACTTTTTTTTTTGTTAATATGTGTATTGTAGCTGTTTATTGTCCCAAACAATAAAAATAAAATAAAATACATACAATTTGGTATAAACACATCACATTAATTAAAGTTATTTATTTTATTCAAAATTTATCACTTTGATTAATTCCTCAAAAGGATCACTTTTATTTCTTGCTACCAAGTTCAGGGGAGAAGCCAAGGTCGTTGAAAAAAGCCAAAATAATACTTCAAAACAAACACGCAACTCGGGAAGAAACGGAATATAAACGGAATGTTGACATCTAGACACATGATTGAAATGTCTTTTTTAAGTTCCGTTTTACCGATTTTGCACGATATTTACACCACAGACACTATATTGTGACAGATTTGGTTGTCAAACACCCATTTTAACGTTCCGTTTTCCGTTTAATCAATTTGAGGTTAGTAACTTATTTTGTTAATTTCTCGATAAATATGGGTTACCTTTTAATAAGAGTGGTAGTGTTGTAATCAGGGACTCAAGCTCTTCCAGATTCAATCGATTTTACACCCCAACTCCTGCCAAACGATACTAGACCCGACCCTATGTATTTTATGACAACCTCCTGAAATTTGACGAGGATGCAAAACAACACGTTGTATATATAAAAATCAATTGCTGTTCGTTAGTCATAGTCTCGCTAAAACTCGAGAACGGCTGGACCGATTTGGCTCATTTTGGTTTTGAATTATTTGTGGAAGTCCAGGGAAGGTTTAAAAGGTGAGAGAATATGAAAAAATGCTTGGAATATAGTAAAAACCACAATTTTACTTTCCCTTAGAAACGATTACTACCTGTCAAACATTTGATGTTCGTAATTCAGAAATCGTTTTCGTTCTCTAATGGCGATGGCTTAGTGAAACACATCGAATATGGTCACACCATAGAAATAATTATATCTATGGGTGACACACAATATAATTTGGGTACATAACACTTAGGTACAATTACACAATCAGTTCTTTAACAATAGTTAGGTAGGTACATTATTACGTGCGGCGCGGAAACAATTGTCGTGCGCGCGCGACTTGCCGTCTGCCTACGCGGGCTGAGCGCGGTCGCGGGGAAGAGAGACGCTTAACTTTGTACCGACGGCGTACGCGCGCTATAAGTTTGTCGTACGTAGCGCGCGCTCATGCGATGCTACACACTCCCCCTCTAGTTCGAACATAGCGCCCTCGCGTTCGGGCTAGCAATCGTATCTGCGGGGTCTACCACGCTTGCGCTTCTCTCTAACCGGGGTCTCAACATCACCGACGAAAGGGGTCAAATGAGAAACATGATACCGTCCAACATGCTCACCTTTAGCGATTCCCCCTATCAGATAAGCAGTGGGACTCACTACTTCGAGTATGCGGTATGGACCATCCCTTCGAGGTATGAATTTCGCAGACTGCCCAGGGCTCACATCATTCATTCCTTGCGTCTTCAGTAAAACAAGGTCACCTACCTTATAATCAGGAGGCGCGCGTCTACCTTCGTCAGCGTACTTCTTTTGCACAGCCTGGTTACGTTCGTGGACATCTCTAGCATCGAGAAGCACCGTCGACAGCTTACGCAGGTGAGGTGTGATGTTGTGCACGAAGTTGTCGCTCTCAACGATGGCCTTCATATCTTCTATGACATCCGATGGCGCGCACAACTCCCTCCCAAAGGTAAGGAAAGCGGGTGAGTATCCAGTACTCGTCGTAACGGCGGAATTCATGGCGAATCTTATAACAGCGAGGTGGGTATCCCAAGACGCGTGATCCTTTCCTACTAGTATGGCTAACTGGGGTTTTAGGACACGATTTTTTCGTTCTACGGGATTTGCTTCTGGGTGATACAGCGGCGTCAAGAACTGTTTGATACCCATCACATGACAAACCTGCTGCATCACTTCGGCAACGAATTGAACTCCATTGTCACTGATCATCCTACGTGGGAGGCCGAACCTCATGAAAACTTCAGCTATTAAAATCTCAGCGCACTCTATGCTGGTGGCGCTCTCTAACGCGAACAGCTCGACCCGATGGGAGCAAGTATCCTCGTGAATTAAAATCCAACGATTGCCTTTCGAAGTTTTGGGTAGGGGTCCGAACAAATCGACGGACACAACTTCGAAACGTCGGTTCGTTCCTGGAGTTTGGAGTAGCCCTGTTGGTTTTCTGTTGTCAATCTTGTATCGCTGGCAAGCAGTACAGCGTTTGATATAATCGGTGACAAATCGGTCCTCTTCTGAAACCCATACTTGAAAATAACCAGAGTGAAGGTCTAGCGTGGTCATATAGGGGTAGTTCTTCAGAGACAACATTTTCGATTTCTATGGGTACATTTCTGTAAGCAACTAACAAAACGGCATGAAATTTTTTTTTTGTATGGTTTAGCTATATCCGTTATTGGGACAAATTATATTTTTTAAATAATTGCTGTCTAGGTACAAAATAAAAATATTTTAGGCTTGTTCTTCTGATTCATATAACGCGTCCGTTTGCCATTTTCCGGAACAAAATGGTCGATGTCGTATTTTCCCTTTGATATTTCAATATAAATTATAATTACATAGAAAGGAAATGAACTATGCTCTTTTAAAAAAAATGTGTATTAGTTATAACTACGTTAGTATATTTATAAATAAATAAATAAGAAGTGTCCGGCGTATAAATACTGATTAATGTGGCGTAAGCTTCGCTTGACCGTACTTGGTCGGGTATTTATAATGGGAGTCTGGCTTCCCCTGTGGGGGGAGCCAGTCCAGCAACGGACAAGCTAGTAGGCGGACGTGCGGCTGGTTGGCTTAGATCCCGGTGTTACTAAGGTAAATACCTGATTCATCTGTGCTTGGTTCAGGTGGCATACTGATTGCAATACCTACTTTATAAAATTTATTTTATAGTTTTAAAACTTCAATCTGTGTTTCGTCATTTCGTGTGATGCTTTTGGGTTATAGATTTGTATAGAAAAATGACAAGAATTTAGTCTGTATGTATGATGAGTTATGCATGATTGTAGGCAAAATCCTGATTCATCTGTGCCTGATTCTTATGGTCAAAACCTCATATAAATCATAAAATAAAGAGAGAGAGGTGGCGGGTTCGAAACCGGGCAGGTACCAATGTTATTTTTTCAATTCATATGTACTTTCTAAGTTTATCTGAGACATCACTGACATTGGTGAAGGAAAAACATCGTGAGAAAACCAGGAGTTGTAATCAATATAAATATGTAAGTCTGATCAATGCTCGTGCGTTCTCTGTAACAATGCAGTGGGACAATAATAGGTTGGTATTATTATTATTTATATTAAACAATCATTAAAACCTATCTATATATATAAAAATCAATGCCACTTTTCGTTGTAATTCCATAACTCAAGAACGGGCTCACCTATCCAAACCAAATGCTTAGGATTTGGTCGGCATATTTAGTAGATGGTTTATGTGAAGTTTGCACAAAATCGGTCGAGCGGTTCCTCATTTGTCACATTTTTTGTAATAAATGAATTCAATAGAAACTTTTTTCACAGAAACTTTTTTGAAGTTTTGTTGACAGGACAAGCACGTTGTTATGTCATTCATGCCGTCAATTCATTTTGGACGTGGTTTGATTAAATCATATTATCAGCGATAAATTTTTTCTTTTCACATAATTGCATTTGCAGTGCATTCATACAAACGGTGAGTCCTGAATTTATGTATACTTTTCTAAGTTGCCGTATATGATTTCACATGGCATCATATGCGACAGCTTCTTGGGAATTTGTTTTTTTTTTGTTCTAATTTTTTTTTTCGATTTTTAAGCGAAAACATATGTGCATACGGGAAAAATGCCACCAGCCAGACGAGCAAATATAGGTTACGAAATATTAATCCACCAAAACTGTGTAACGGAACCAGATTGGCAGTGAAAAAGTTATTGCCAAATTTGATTGAAGCTACGATCTTAACTGGTAAATCAAAAGGAGAAGTTGTTTTGATACCGCGTATACCTATGATTCCAACTGATATGCCTTTTGAGTTCAAACGTTTACAATATCCTGTGCGTTTATCATTTGCGATGTCCATCAACAAGGCCCAAGGTCAAACACTTCACGTTTGTGGTGTGAATTTGGAGGAACATTGTTTTTCACATGGCCAGTTATATGTTGCCTGTTCCAGAGTCGGTACCCCCAGCCGTTTGTTTATTTATGCTCAAAATGGAAAAACAAAAAATATTGTTTATCCAAATGTTTTGGATTAAGTGTGTTGTAAATAGCTAGCAATTGATTTCGATTTTAAATAAAATATTTTTTTGATTAAATAAATGAATTTGATGTTCCGATTTGTTTATTTTATTTCACTTTATACGTAGCGAAGCACGTACCGGGCCGCTAGTTTATTCATAAGTCAAAGTCTTTGTCTAATTTCTGTTATTTGAATATTGCAGTTAACAGCAATAAGTGGCATTGCTGTTAACTGCAATATTCAAATATATAGTTAGGATCAAAAGAAAGAGAAAAAGAGACTTTCAGAACGTAGAAGGATAGAAAATATAGGAAAAGATCCAGACAAGTATGCTCTGTGGAAATTAAAAATGAAAGAAATGTATTTGGAAAGAAAGAGAGAAGATAAAATCGCGTCAGTTCAGAATTTGACACCCAAACAACACCAACACCAAAGTTATTAAGGAAGATAATTGTTAAAAAAGCCGTTTAATTAAAGTTGCCATATCAAGCCATATCAATATAGAGCTCATTTATATAAAGTTTTTCATTTTTATTTCGGTTTCCGATTCATCTGTAACAAATTCTGATCCATCTGGGCACAAAATATTCGAAGTTCGATATCTTGAAAACTACTTTTTAAAAACGAGTCCCTCATTCAAATATACGTTATTTAGTATACCTATTTTCATATGAGCATGTGTTACAGAGCTGAAAATGAAATTAAATTTTGGACATATGAATCAGTCGAAGAATCAAATTTCGAAGAACTACCCATAGCTAGTCGTCTTCGCCGCGTGTAGCACGTCTTGTATGCGCGGGAGCGGGTACCGATCCGGCTCTGTCACCGCGTTGAGCTTTCGGTAGTCCACACACAGGCGGACGCCACCATCCTTCTTTGCGACCAGGACGACATTCGCGGCCCTAGACGACTCGCACTCTTCTATCACATCGGCTTGTAGCAGCTTCTCAAGCTCTCCTTCCAACAACTGTTTTTTAGCCTGTGACATTCTATAGGGCGGTGAAGCGATTGGTTCCTGCTTCTCTCCAACCCGTATGCGATGAGTAGCATAAGTTGTACTTTCAGTGGCGAAGCGCTCACTGCTACTAGTGATGAGCTGGCTGAGCTGCAGTCTCTGGGCCGGCGATAGCTTCGTTCCTTCATCCTCTCTCAGCGCCAGGCTGGTCGTATTGACTTGCATCAGTCCTGTGTCGCTGGTGGATTCAAGGCTCAGCCTTTCGTGCAGTCTTACAGCCTTGAAGGCTGTAAGACTGCACGAAAGTAAACTTTTGCCCAGGAGATTCACAAAAGTACCAACAGTTATGTTGGAGGTCCATTAATAAAATAAAAAATAAAAATACCTGCTCTAGCGATGAAGTCTTGGCCTAGAAGCGTTCTATTATTAGCTTCTGGTATCACTAGGAAAGTAGTGAGGATAACGCGTTCCTGAACTGTGACATTCGTAGTACACGACAACAATTCGCGTACCCGATGCGTGCCATCCGCGAGACCAATATTGCGGCGCGTTCTCGTGAAAGTGTTGCCACTGGCCCTAGACTAGCAAGACTCTCGGTAGCACCTGTATCGAGCACTGCAACACCTACCAAAGATGCAACCTCTATCTTTATGGTGGGGTGCGTCAGGTCGGATTCGAGGGTAATAGCGCTTTGGAAACTCACCTTGTCGGCGGAGGCGGGAGTCGTACCTTTACACGTCGGACACTTCGACCGTATTACACTACACCTTGACGACCGCAACCGTAACACGACAACGGTGCGTTATCAACCACCTGCTCATTTGATTTTAATTTATTTTTACACTCATCCACCGAATGACCAAACCGTTTACAGAAAGCGCAGCGCGATCTGGTACGTTTCGAATTCGCATTCGTAGGTACCTAAAATATTCGAACTAGGGTCGGACGTCGCATTCGAAGGGTTATTTTGAACAATAGCGGCATTGTGAGGGTTAATGTTTACATTTCGAGATTTATTAAATTTCGTACTGTTATTGTTGCTACTATTATTATGAGATGAATTTAGTGAATTAGATTGACTTACTTCGTTAAGCGTCTCCTCCAAATAGGTACCTTGCTCGCTCGAGTAAGCAGTCAACACTACTTACACTATCGCGTGACACTCTTTTCCGAATTTTACGATTTAAAAGGCCGTATACAATGTCTACTTGCATTATTTCGGGTACGTTATACGGTATACGCGATATGTTAGCGCGCACTCGCGATATAAACGAATCAGCACTATCACTTTGTTCTTGCGCGAAGATTTCTCGAAAGACCCGGTGGGCGGGGCGGGGGGCGCCGTACCGTACATAAAACGTAGTCGGCGTATCGCTTCGTCCCAGGTTTCCACGGTAGATTTGATACCTTGCCACCACACGGCGGCGCGGCGGCGTCTCCCGTCAGCAGCATAGGTAAACCTCGAAGAGCGTGTTCATCGGACACACTTGCGCACTCTTTGTATAGAGCACGCTCTCGACGAACGCTTCTAGGGCTTCGGCACCGCGTGCGGCTCCGTCAAAACGGGCCGTGCATCGCGTGAAGTTGCTATGCGGGTTCGGTGCTCCGGTGTGTGCAGCGGCAGAATAAGTCAGTCCGGTAGACTCGCCGACCGGTGACGTCGGCGTCGGCGCGTGAGTTGTTCCTCGGATATGGATATCATGTTACTCTGTTCTGCTGTAGGTGTTGGTGTCACCGTGGTGCTCGCATTGGCGCGGTTTGCCACCGCGTGGTTCTCCTCGTCGCTACTGGAAACATCGTTGTCGTTGTCTTAGGACGCGTGCCGGCGTGTTTTTGCCGGCATTTTCTCGTCGAAAACTCTCAGCACCGAACCAAAACGATATTAAACGTTTATACAGTCCAGTTGTAGACGAACACAGTCGCGTAGATTTCGTTCGTACTCGCGTCGGTTATGTAGGTACTAGCCGTACGGAGCACGTCCCACGAGTTGGGCGCAATTTCTAATGGCGATGGCTTAGTGAAACACATCGAATATGGTGACACACAATATAATTTGGGTACATAACACTTAGGTACAATTACACAATCAGTTCTTTAACAATAGTTAGTTAGGTAGGTACATTATTACGTGCGGCGCGGAAACAATTGTGCGCGCGCGACTTGCCGACTGCCTACGTACGCGGGCTGAGCGCGGTCGCGGGGAAGAGAGACGCTTAACTTTGTACCGACGGCGTACGCGCGCTATAAGTTTGTCGTACGTAGCGCGCGCTCATGCGATGCTACAGTTCTTTTTTGACATTTGACATTGACAACCAACAATTTCCGATCGCTACTATTATATTTTATGGATTTTGGCGGGAAGGTCATGCAGTAAATTAGTGTGTTCGTGTGCAGCAATTGAAATGAATCCCTATTTCTCTTGGTTACGGCATCACGCGTAAAGGCTGGACCGATTTCGCTAATTACTTTTTGTTGCGTTTGTTATTGTCAGAAGAAGGTTCTTATGAAAGAAAATTTTGAAAAATAAACATACGAGCGAAGCCGGGGTAGACCCTGGAACATGACCAACTATTTCCGGGGCTAAAATTGCATGCGCTGAAGAAAGACCAGAAAGAAACATGTTGAAGTATTTCGGGGTTGGACATTTGAGTGGTAAAGGCGTGTACCAGCAGACCCTAAACATGTCAAAGCATTTCACTCACAGAATACCAGAACGATAATAATTATTTAACATCAAACTATGATCCTTTGGAGACGAAAGAAAGAACACTGAGCCAGAAAGAATAAATGGTGTAGGCAGGTGAAACCGGTGAAATACGCTAAGAAGTATTTTAACTTTAAGAATTATAATGTTTTCTATTTTTAAAAATTCTTTCACCAATAGAAAGCTACATTATCAGCGAGTAATAAAGAATATATTTTATCCCCGTATTCCCACGGTAACGGGAACTACGGAGGTGAAACTGCGGGGTTCGAGTTGCTATCAATGCTGACGAAAATGCACAGAATGTAGGTAGAAGTATTGTCCCAGCAACATACGTCAGAAGTTACATGCATGGATACGCTCAGGATGCTATTTTGTATGTAGGTACCTAAGCCATTATGGCACACCAGATTTGTTTTTAACGTTCACATGCAATCCACAGTGGACAGAAATTCGATGAGAATTATTTCTTGGTCAATCAGCCATTGATCGCCACGACATCACCGCAATGAGTGTTCAATAGAAACTTAAAATCATTTAAGGATTTTATTGTTAATATTTGTTAAGTTAAGCATCGTGTATGTCTTCAGTCGAATGGCATAATCGCGGATTGTTACATGCACACATCCTCATTTGGTTGGTTGAGACGATAACACCAAATAAAATCGACGATGTGATATTTGCGGAAATTCTCGGTAATGATGAAGATCCATTGTAACATGAGATTGTTACAAAAAATATGATTCATGGTCCCTGTGGAATATTAAATCCAAATTCTTCGCCGATGAAAACGGGTCCTGGAGGATGGAAAATATTCACAACGCTTTCCAAGACAAGTTGCAGAAACTATTAGTGGAAATAATGGTTATCCACTTTATCGCCGGCGTTCCACTGATGACAACGGATGGTCAACAATACCACGATCAACGCCAGCCGATGAACTTAATGCATGTTTAAAGTCATCCATTTTATGAAAAACGTTAAAACACTGAAATTAAATATAAACATGCCAGTTGAATTGCGGAACAACCAATCTGGAGAAGTTTTTTCCAAACAATTGCTCGATATTGGTAACGACAAAATACCTGTCGACTCATCGTCTGGATACATCACATTTCCTACCGATTTTTGTCACTTTACTTACTGAAACAAAGGCCAAACTCATCGAGAAGGTTTTCCCAAACATCAATCCAAATTACAAAAATCATGATTGTATAGTTGAACGAAAGAGTTATATTGACTGCAATAAACGGTAATGTCAACAAAATTAATTTTTAGATTCAAAATGACTAATGACATACAAATTGATTGATCACGTTACTAACCAAGATGATGTTGTCAACTATCCGACGGAGTTCTTAAAACAGCTGGAATATACCGTATTACCATCTCATAATCTGCAACTAAAAATCGGAGCGGTAATCATTATGTTGCGGAATATAAACCAGCCACTTTTTTGTAATGACTCCCGACTTGCGGCAAAGAATGAAAGATGTCATCGAAGCTAGAATTTTGAAAGGGAAGTACAAAGGTGTAGACGTTTTGATTCCACCGATTCCTTTGACTTTAAACAGATACAATTTCCAATGAGCATTTGCAATGTCGATAAATAAATCTCAAGCGCAGTCACTAAGTTTTTGTGGCATTAATTTTGAAAATCCATGTTTTTCGCATGGCCAGTTATATGTCAACATTCATAGTTAAAACAGAACAACGTCTGTCGGGTCCGCTAGTATTTATATATAATTTTTATTACTTTTTGAATAATGGTGGTCAGATCAGCAATTGTTTCATTCTCTTTATTAGGTGCATTCCTGAAAACAACGCATGAAGAGCGTGTGGACAGTTGCAGATCTTGGATTTTGTTTTCTAGATCGTTTATTCAATTTTTATAGGAGTGGTTTACTATTCTCAAGGACTCTGCTGTCGCATCTCTTCAAAATTGGTATTTATTAGTTAAGATTCGCAATCTGCGCAACAAGTTCATCTAACATCGACAATTGCTGTTCATATAATTTATTAACGTGTTCATCCTGTTCTTCTTTCCAAGATTTGAGCAGAGTTATTATATCAGTACTATAATCGGCCAGCTGGCTGTTCGGCGGACACGGGCAGGACTCTGAGCCTAGTCGTTAAACGTTTTACGTTGACATTATCACCCTCACTATTATAAAGCTTATGGAATATCTATATCCCACCAAAAACATTCTTTAAAAAACTAGCCAAGTCTCGATGGAACTGCTTGTTTATCTCTAAAAAGTAATGAAATCTAGTCAAAGTCGTGCCAAGTCTAAGGTTCCTTACTGCGATTTTTTTATTATTATAGTTAATGTTGTGTGACTTGGCCGTCATGCCATTAAACCCTAACTCTGTACCAAACTTTGCTTTCGCCTAACTTCGGAAATAAATGACTTGCAGACTTAAAATTTTACTGGATGACGAAAATTTCTGCTTTCTGGTCTTATCCAGAGGTTCTCAAATAGGGGCCTGAAAATGCGGCGAAATGGTTCCAGTAAAGGATGGTACGGCAGTGTTTGCTTTGTGATAACGATTTCAGTACCGCATTGTTTTTGTTTGTATCTTCTGCGGGTGGAGGTGTACGCTGTAGGCGAGACATTGTGGTGACGGGCCGACGACTTAAGATGAAGATAAACGGACCTTAAGACTTGGTAATTGGGCGGAAGTTGGCAAATGCAGAAGTCTCGCATAAATGCGCACACACAACGATATTGGCGAATGGATGAAACCAGTGCAGGGCGGTGAGGAACAGGTAAGAGCGGCAGAGCAATTGTGATGTGAGGCGATCGTATTGCTCACGCCGTCGCGCCGAGGTGAAGGTGGGCGCGCGGCCAACGAGCGTTACTCGAAATTAGGCGAACATTGTCAACTTTGAATGGCTGTAGGGCTAAAAATTCTATGAATAGTAATTAATTTATAACGAAAACAGGACCTAAAGAAATCTAACAATAAGCGCGTACGCTCTCGAACGAGGCGCGCAGCGAAGCCCTATAAAAATATGTAGATGTAAGGTGAATAATAAATAAATAAATTTTAAAAAGTCTCAGTGGCCGGTGGCCCCACTGAGGTATTAAACCCCACTGGTCAAAACTGTCTGACCTCTGCACCACTTAAAAGTTATCAAGTTCTTTTGAAAAGGAACCATTCTCGACCACCGGCCTAGTAGCATAGCTTCTCGCTATCAAACTAATTAGTTTGGCGAGTAAAATTGAAAAAAAGAACAAACGTGTACTGTTTGAGAACAATAAAGAAAAAAAAGTATGAATTGTGACAAGGTACCCGTTAAAAGATAATAATCCGTGAGCTACCTCGGCACAGCACCAGAGAAAACCTTTTCATTTATTGATCACTAGCTGTGCCCGCGACTTGGTTTCCATGATCATCCGGATGGCACCACGTAGGCTGTCTCCACTGATGGCATACAGGCGGACCATCTCCACCAACTCGACGTTGGAATAATTTGTGCGTCAACTAGCACTTTGTACCTACGTCTCAACGATGCTCACGGCGGCGGCGGTGACATCAAACACACTGTTGGTTCCAAGGCCGCGGGGCGGGGGCACGACTAGGCGCGAGCGCTTGGTGCCGAGTTGCCGACTGCCGAGGACTACCCGCGCCGTGGTTGGGGTGGGATTGATTACCTACGAATTTATCGAATAATCGCTACGTATGCGTTGTGTATGTATTGTTTGCATTTGTTTGTATGCGAAAGCGCGGTTATAGGGCTAGTAACAGACGGGCCGCGGCTGGTTCACACGGACGGATTTCCGTAAACAAGAAAAAAAAACCCTACCTACCCATTTATTGTTGATTTAGGTCGTTCTTGAATTTGACTAGAATGCAAAACAACATCTTGTATATGTGATATATTTATATATATCACATATACAAGATGTTGTTTTGCAATGTATTATAAAATTGTGAGGACGGAATGTTTTATTTCGTCCTCATAATTTTGTACCATATTTTTAACTAGTTGCCAGTTTATTATTATTCCATTCATTTATTTTATGTACATATTTATTACATTTTATCGAGTGTCCAAGCTAACGGTGGTCAGGGCTCCCGAGAGAGGAACCTTCTAACTATGCGAGCTGTGTCCAGAAGTACCTACCTACCTACAGCTTTCTGAATCAAGCCCTTGATCCAGCTGCCCAACGAGAGCCTCTTGAGATGTTGGTCGAGGCTCTTGGTAATTATACCATTGGCCGTCACAATTATCGGCACAATGACTGAATGGCTGTGATCACATCCCATGATCCCACATGTCGACCACCTCGCGGGCCAAGTCAAGATACTTCGATTGTTTATCTTTCTTCTTATTGTAATTACAAAGCGCTCATTGAACCTCATGCACTGAGCCGATTTGAATTATTGGGAATATTTCGGAGTTTTGCAACACTGTGTGCCGTGCCGTGCCGTGCCGTGTGTATGTGTTCAAGATAATTATTCAGGACGTAATCGAGTTTGCGTTATGTTATGATGTCCCTGACACCCTGTATTGTGGCTCGGTGAGACATGGATATTGCGCAGGTCGCTTCGAGTGGGTACATATGTTTAACTTAAAGTCAGCTACCGTACCGTTATAGAGCGCAGCAGGAGCGGCCGAGCGGCCGCCGCGCCCGCCGCGCCGCGCTCAACTGCGGCACTCGATGCGTGCCATCTATATCTTTGGTACAACCTGAAAAATATGAGTTTTTTTGGTCACACAGACTTTAAAGTTGTTGGGGTCATAGTATGTAGGTGTATGTAACTCACAAAAATTCCGTGCAATCCTTAATATTAGTACAAAATATGCTCAGCAACGAATCTCGCAAAAGTCAGAGCCGCGCGCCACGCCTCTGCGGTTCTCTCTAGCGTTCGCTGAGGTACAAGCTGCAATATCAGCTGCTTCGTTCTTCAGTCATCTTTATGGTGTCACTGGCTTGTACCTCCGCTTGTCGCTCATTAGGAGGCGTGACACGAATCCATCACTCGATAGTGATTTCGAGAAACCTTAAAATTGTAGAGTTTTAGAGACAACGATACGAAAACACTATTTCTCTGTGTTTCATGCAAACAAGCAAGGCTAGTGAGTGCAAACTGACCCTATATACCTATTACTTTACTCTTTGAAACTGACTCTTGTCACATTTGATGTGTTGTCACAATTATGACATTGAATACATTTTAAACTATGCGTAGTTCAGACTGGGAGTGTTCTATCCATGGAGTTATTAAGTTGGTCGGACAAAGCAATTAGACCAAAAACATATAAATAACTTCTATGATATATCATATGTCTCGGCATGTTACATTGTCTACTTGCCACTGTTGGTGCGTATTTCTCGCCCAACAAGAGCCGCCGACCTCGAGAGCTTCCTTGTCGAGTTGGGCGCTGTCGTGAACTGGTACCCCTCGCCCGGAGCAGTCGCCTGGTGATCTCAACGCCAAGTCTGCGGCGTGGGTCACCGATGCCAAGCGCAAGGCGTTGGAGGAGTGGGCGGTTACGATCGGCTTGTCTGTCCTGAACCAGTCTCCGTCGACACATGCGTGCAGCAATGGGGCGGTTCTGTAGTGGACGTCACGTTTGCTAACCCCCCTGTCGCGAACCGTGTCCACGACTGGCGTGTCGCCGTGGAGGTGGAGACGTTGTCGGATCATATCCGTTTCGGGATCGGCCAAAGTGCACTATGCATCGTAGCTCTTTTGAACGCCTTGTTGCTACGATTTCGCCGGAGGCTATGCCTGCTCAACAGCGGGACGCCCTAGGGCGTTTTTTAAGACCCAAAGGGCCAACCAAAAGGCCCTTCTCAGGGCCAACCCAAAGGCCACAGAACAGAAAACAACAGTAGAAGTCGCAAGTAGGCGGGGCACGCGTAGCCCTAGTATTGCGTAGCTCCGCAATTGTAGGCGCCCAAGCGCTGTCGCGCATATCAGTCTAGTTCCGACTGCGTTCACGTCACTTACTCTCGAAAATCCAAAATAAAATCAAATATTGTGCTGTTTTAGAGTATAAAAACGATAGCCGTACCGAAAATGTATCCCATAGTGGTATATCGTATCATAATTAAGTACTATTTTATTTTATTTTAATTAATATATGATAAAACATTGATTACATTTTTATTAAAAAACGCTAAACAAAAGTAGAATCTATGATTTAAACTATAAAGTCTACTTTCTTTCACATCAAACCTGTTATTCTAGATGATTCCATCTTATGCCATGTGACAGTTTGCTACTCAATTAGAGAAAGACGTTATCGATAACGAGTTGTCGATGTTTCAAACCTTATCAAGTAAAAATTCAAAATTGATTAATAGTAATATTATTTGATGTTAAACAGACAGTAATTTATTTATATCCGTTGAAAATGAAATATCGTGAGAGTATGCATAAGCATGTATTCGCCAGAACTTCGCAGCTTCGCCCTTACTCTACATTATTACTCACCGAAAGCCTATAAATACGAGCGTAGTACGTTTGATTGCTCTTTGCCTCATCCACAAACCTTAACAAAATGGTATGCTAATATCGGTGGAGATCCTGGTTTCACAAAAGAGTCATTTACAGCTTTAAAACTTAAAGCGGATTCATCAAGTCATCCAATATTAGCTTCACTAGTACCTAATTGATGAAATGGCTATACGTAGAAGAATTGAATGGGATGGTTTCATGGATATATTGACATGGGTACAGGATTAATAGGTGACCATCTAGCAGAAGTAAAGCTAACAAAAAAATATTCATTAAGCAGTCGATCGGATGTAACACGCGTATAAAGGTACAT
The DNA here is from genome assembly GCA_905332915.2 of Hecatera dysodea. NCBI lineage: Eukaryota > Metazoa > Arthropoda > Insecta > Lepidoptera > Noctuidae > Hecatera > Hecatera dysodea. The sequence goes on from HG995286.1 coordinate 30,280,803, forward strand.
TTCGGTAATTCGTTTAGATTTTAATTTTGTTTTGTTATTTTTTACTTATGTAAAACGTGAAAAAATCTGATTTAGTAAAATTAAATTGATTTTATTAAACTTTTTCTCCATTTAAAGATAATTTTGCTTTGTATAAGTGGGTTGGAAAATTCGGTAATAGTACCTGACTAATTGAGTTTAATCTGTGTTTTAGCATCAGCGTATTCAGCTATCAGTGTATAGTTTTCGCCAAATACGAAGAATGTTATGCTTATGGAATACGAATATAAATATAAACGGAATGCAAGTATACAATTAAATATCGATAAGTAAGGTTACGATGTTGTACATCACTAGCGAATATCATAATAGCGATCAACTCTATAAACAAATATCTATCTTATGTTCAATGTCATACTGCATACAATTGAATATATTACAATTTAGTGACATCTAGCGTCGAATAGCGGAACTTGTTAGTAAAACTATGCCTACGAGCTTTCACGGAAATATAAGATTTCCGTGAAAGCTCGTATTGTAGGTATTCTACAAAAGATTGACAATAATGAACTCTATTTATATGATGTAGTTGCACTTTTTTTTAAAATAGGGACTGACTATAGAGACTTTTTGGCATGGACCAATCACAAAACGAATTTGCTAGTGTGACATAATAATTATGATTAACTTGAAGATGTGTTTGTTAGGGCACGCTGGTTCTGATAGTAATTTATGCGTTATGCGATTTCTACTGTTGTTTTCTGTTCTGTGGCCACTCCGACGCTTCTGCGTCAGAAGTTAGCCGCGCGCCGTCTGCAGCTAGCTTCAGGACGGTCGAGATGTCAGGCTCGGACAGTGAGTCCGTGGCTAGCGTCTCCGACGCGGGCGAAACCCGGGCGCGGAAGCGCGAGTTCCGGAAGGCGACATCCGAGGGTTCCTCGGCCTCGGGCTCGACGGGCAAGTCGAGGCCCAAAAAGGCGGCAACAACGGTGGACTCACATGTCGTGGGTCTCGCGGACGCCCAACGCCAGTTGGATCTGGCTCAGCGAACGCTGCTAGTAGCAGTATGCTCGTGCTACTCGGACCAGGTCTGGGTACGGTGCGTCCCGCGTCCTGTACGCGGACCACTCTCTGGCCGAGCTTGAGCGGATGGCGGAGGTGTTAGAATATAGAATTTTATCTATGGCCATACTGGCTGTTTTAAGTTTATGGTATGTTTTAGAAAAGTAATGTCTGAAAGATTTTTAAAAATATGTTTTGAAGTTGAGAATGGATAGAAAGAAAAATGAGCTGGTAGCTATAGAAAATGTAGCAGGACTGAGAAATTATAATAGAATGTTTAAATAGTTTTAGAAAATGTTTTAAAGGGTAAATAAAAGGGAAAGATTAATCTTTTTATATTAGTTTTTGTTAGACCGTTCCCTAATATCCCTATGTGATGAGGGGCAAAGATGTCTTCAATGAAGTAATTTTATTGTTCTGCTTGAAAATATAAACGTATATTTGACAATTTACAATAATATTTGTAATAATCGTGAGAGAAACCGAGTAGGCGAGTAGATACCGATGAAGTTGTGTCGAGTGAAGTCTTTGCGACGGTGTTGCTTCCAACCGGCGAGAACGGGACGAAAGATTACGCACGATGTTCATGCCGCAGAGTGTTGACGCTATTTGCTGCTGGATGGCGTTGTAGGTGTATCGGACATGCCGGCCCCTTTGGAAGTACCAGGATGTAGTCTTCCAACACGAAGTACTCGTCGCTATAGCTTCTGGATTATGGTGACAATAACGGGCAGATGTTTGAGAACGATCGCCGTATTGTGCCGTGCGCTGTACGGATCTCAGCTACACGGGATATTCCATCAGTTCCGGGGAATACTTGCGTTATTCGACCCAGTTTCCATTTGAGTGGAGGAACATTCTCTTCTTTGATAAGAACTAGGCTATTTGGGGTGAGGTCCTCACTGGTTACCTTCCATCTTGTTCGTTGTTGGAGTTCTGAAACATACTCTTTCGACCATCGTTGCCAAAAATGCTGTCTGAGTTGCTCCACACGGTCGTAGCGTCCCAGTCTCGTAGGCTCGATCGTCGTCAGATTCTCGCAAATAGGCGCAGTCAGCGGTGGGCCGATCAGGAAATGTCCTGCAGTAAGTGGAAGGAAATCGTTCGGGTCTGAGGACAGAGGGGACAAAGGACGTGAGTTGAGAACGGCTTCAATTTGCGTTAATACCGTTTCAAACTCCTCACGTGTTAGTTTTGCATTGCCCAGTACCCGCCGTAAATGATACTTGCAGGACTTGACTCCCGCTTCCCACAACCCACCAAAATGAGGACTATAGGGTGGTATAAACGTTAAACGAATTTGATTATTATTAAGAAAATCCAAAATATCACTAGTATTGTTAAAAATTACTGACAGCTCCTTTTCAGCCCCAACGAAATTCTTTCCGTTGTCTGAAAAGATTTGATATGGCTTTCCACGACGTGCGATGAATCGTTTTAATGCAAGGATATAATCTTGTGTACTTAAGCTGCCCACCAATTCTAAGTGTATGGCTCTGGTCGTAAAACATACAAATAAACAAATATATGCTTTATTAAGCTTAGCACCTCTGCCTTTGCGGTTCAATATTGACAATGGTCCCGCATAGTCTACACCGCATTGCATGAATGGAAAACTAGGCTCTAACCTTTCAGAAGGCAAGTTACCCATCAGCGGGGTCAATGCCTTCCCTTTCATGCGTTTGCATATGACACAATTATGTACTATCTGTCTAGCTAAGTTGCGAGCTCCTAAGATCCACCACTTTTCACGCATGGAATATATTAAAAGTTGAGGTCCAGCATGAAGTAGTCGTTTGTGTTCATAATCACACAACAACCTTGAGAAACGATGTTTATCACTTAACAATACAGGATGTTTTTTGTCATAATTAAATTCAACCGCGTTAGATAGCCTTCCACCTATACGAATTATGTTAGACTTATCTAAGAATATATTTAAACCCGATATTTTATTATATAATAACTTATTTGTGTTATTGTTATTTAACGGTACATTATTTTTTAATTTGTGATATTGCTCACTAAACGATTCTTGTTGAACAAAACGTGTCAACGTATCAAGCGATCGCTGCAGCTCTTCTACAGATAACGAACCGGTTTTACGCATACACATGCCGCCGCGCGTCGCCGCTCGTACATTATCTATAAATCGTAATAGATATGCACAAGCTCTTTGCAAATGAATAAATGACGAAAAGCGTTCAAAATCAAACAATGAAGTTAATTGAATTGAGTGTAAATTAATAGTGTCAGATTTAGTTTCGGGTAAATCAACGGATGATAATTCTTTATTGTTAATATTTTGCCACATGAGACTAGATTCTCGTAAAAACGTAGGGCCACACCACCAAATATTATTATTATCGTACTTTAGAGTGTCTAACGTAGCACCTCGCGTTATAATGTCCGCAGGGTTCTCGGTCCCCCTGACATGTCGCCAAATTGTATCACAAGTTAATTCATTTATTTGTACGACGCGGTTTTGTACAAAAGTTTTGAGTAGATGGGGTGACATACGCAACCACCCTTGCACAATAGTTGAGTCAGTCCAAAAATAAACTTTATCGAAATTTAAACGTAAGGACTTCTTTATTTTATTGTATAATTTTGCACCTAAAAGAGCTCCGCATAGCTCAAGCCTAGGAATGCTAATTGCTTTTATCGGCGCTAATTTACTTTTAGCACATAATAAACGCACTGAAACAGGTATGGTACTATTACAATTATTAAGACACGATCTAACGTACGCGCACGCTCCGTAGGCAATTTGAGACGCGTCGGTAAATATATGAAGTTCTGTATAATGTTCACTAATTATGTAACGAGGTATCTTAATGTCACGTAAATGATGTAAATGAGCAAGAAACTTATGCCATGAAATCGCAATGTTTTTGGGAACTTCGTCATCCCAATCTAATTTATTTAACCATAATTTTTGTAATAATGATTTAGCTATAATTACTGCGGGTGCCAACAAACCTAAAGGGTCATATATTTGTGCGACGGTTGATAACATTATACGTTTCGTAACTACTGTGTCACTATGTGTAAATTTTGTTGTAAAATAAAACTCGTCACTTTCCGTATGCCAACCTAATCCTAATGTTTTTGACAAGTGAGTTTGGCCGATATTTAAGTCTTTGGTACTTTCAGGACAGACTTTATGACTGAAAGTCCATTTATGTAACGGGAAGCAACCCTTTCGTAAAACTGAAGTCGTTTTATTGCATAAATCTATTAATGAATCGAGGTCATCGTGACCCGTGATTAGATCGTCGACGTAGAAATCCTCGTGGATTGTTCTAGCGACCAAGTCGTCGTCACACTCTTGCGCCAGTTGCTTTAAGCAACGAATGCTTAAAAAAGGAGCTGACGCGGTGCCGTAGGTGACTGTGTTCAACTTGTACAATAAAGGTGAGTCCTTATTTTCCCTCCACAATATAAGTTGCAAGTTACGCTGATCATTCTCAATTAGAATCTGCCTGTACATTTTTTCAATGTCAGCGCAAACTACATATTTATATTGCCTGAATCTGAGTAAAATGGAAAAAATGTCATTCTGTAATGGTGGCCCTATAAACTGTATATTATTTAACGATTTGTTGCTCGACGTAGTCGCACTCGCGTCGAACACGACGCGTAATTTTGTAGTGACACTATCCTCTCGGTAAACACCGTGATCAGGTAGAATGTAATGCGGTTTACTTAATATATCAGGAATATCTTTTGATGCAACTAGGGTCATGTGACCAAGTGCCTCATATTCGCGAATAAATTCACTATAAAGTTTTTTATAGTTAGGTAAACGATCTAACCTTTTTTCCAGAGATAAGAAACGATTCTTAGCCGTGTTGTATGAATCACCCAATGACTCGGGTGACTCCTTTAAAGGAATGCGCACTGAGAACCTACCGTGTTCATCACGTCTTGTAGTATCAGTATATATTTTTTCACAATAACGATCATCTTTTGACATGACATTAGGTAAGTCAGACAATTCTTCTAACTCCCAAAATTTTTGCAATTGAGTATCAATTTGAACGAAATTACATTGAACTCTTTCAGATTTAAACAAATGATTATTATAAAGTCGACCAGAGATGATCCATCCTATTTTGGAATCGTACAGATATGGCCCACTACTAAGCTTTATTTTATCATTATTTAATAGATCCCAAAATATGTCCGCTCCTAAGAGTACATCGATGTCCGACGGAACGCTAAACGTAGGGTCCGCGAGCGAAACATGTTTAGGTATATCTATAAATTGACATTGAACGTCTAACGAAGGTAACTTTGATGTAATACGAGGAAGACCCCAACATTGAATATTCGTATTAAAATCATTAACCTTAGAACGAATGTTTACTTTGCAGGTGTGAGAACTTGTTGAGACACTTTGTCCTACACCCGAAATATGAATTGTGGACTGTATAATAGGTAATTTTAAACGGTTACATAATGACTCTGTGATAAAACAATTCTGACTTCCGTTGTCAAGAAGTGCTTTAACTGTGTGATAATTATTCCTGGAATCAGGAACATCTATAAGTGCCGTCGACAACAAAACCGGCTGTACCGCGGCACTGCACGCGAGTACATTGCGCTCGGAATGGACTAGTGTATCAGCTGATTTGTTTACGCTCGGCAACGGATGCGAAATAGATGTGGATACGGCCATACCTATTCTTTCGTTAGAAGTATCATTATTATGAAGCAACTTGTTATGTTTATTTTTGCAAAGTTTACATGGACCGTATGAACATTCACTTGGCAAGTGACTATCAGTCCGAATACAATTTTGGCAAAGCTTTTTATTTTGTACAACTAAGAGTCTATCTTGCACGGACAAATTTAAAAATTTCGGACATGAATACAAATAATGATCACCACCACAGTCAACACAAACGCGTCTTGGTTTATTATTATCCGAATTATTTTTATTTTGAGTTGCATTACTAACGTATGAATGTGTGACAGTTTGCGAGTTTATGTTGTTTGATTTATTAGCGTATCTTTTGTTTTGATTGGAATTCGACTTAACAGAGTCATTTTTATTGTACTTAGACGAAGAAACACTCTTGTTGTTATTTGACTTTATCATTTCTAACATATCCGCACGGTTTCTTAGAAATTCTAATAAATCATCCAATTCAATATTATTTGAATCATTTTTAGACACAAGGGAACCTTTATGTGTTTCCCACTCGCGTTCCGTGGATTGATCGAGTTTAGAAACAATAAGATAAACGATTAAAGTGTCCCAAGCATCTGTTGGTTCGTTTAATGATTTTAGTGCTCGCAAATTACGTAACGTTGAATCTATTATTTTCCTAATTTGATCATACGATTCGCTTTGAAGTGACTGAACAGCAAATAACGCTTTTACATGATTTTGTACTAATAAACGATTATTGTGGAACCTATTTTCTAATAAATCCCATGCGTGTAGGTAGTTTGGAGCAGTGAATTCTAACGCACTAATTACTTGAGAGGCAGAACCACTAACAGATGATTTTAAATAATGAAATTTTTGTATGTCGTTAAGATCTTCACGATTGTGTATCATAGTGAGATACGAGTTCCTATACTCTAACCATTGATCACAGGAACCGTCGAAGGCAGGTAGCTTTATTACTGGCAACTTAATAGACACAGGACTGCAAACGTGATTAGAAGAAGATCGAGCTTGTTCACTATTGTTAGGATTCACTAAGCACTTCGCGTCAGCCATGATGGAAAAGTACTGATGTTCAAATGATTCGCGATATTCTAATTGAGTAGATAAATCGGAATCTTCAACTAATTGTTCAATTTCTCCTTGAATATCATTAAAACTTTGAAAAATAGTGCAAGTTGAATGTATTCGTAAATCTAATTCCATTATGCTATTTGAATTTAATGTTAATTTTTCTAATTTTGCAATATATTTCTCAAATAATGTAAGTCTGCCTTTTAGCGTGCCTCGCTGCTTTTTTAAATCAGCGAGACGTTTATTTATCATAGTGCTAACACCTAAACGGGGAGATTTAGACCTTTCTGTTATTTTAACGGGATCATGAACCGAGGCAATTTGAAAACACTCATCGTCACTCATTTTGGTAGGCTATAGAAAGCACGAGTACTTACAGTTTCCCGCTCAGCACCACCCCGGCGCAGCACCGCACAACACAACGAACAACTAAAACGTGAAAATAACGATATTAACGCAAAATTGTTAGGCACGAAGTAGGAGGATGGGTTTTGTGACCTGACCGGATGCTACTCGTCGACAATCCTGGGCAATCCTCTTCTCCAATGCTTTTGGATACGACGATCCACGTGGCCGTGTGGTTCTTCGTATATCTGGCTCGTCAAGGACCAAATGTTAGACCGTTCCCTAATATCCCTATGTGATGAGGGGCAAGGATGTCTTCAATGAAGTAATTTTATTGTTCTGCTTGAAAATATAAACGTATATTTGACAATTTACAATAATATTTGTAATAATCGTGAGAGAAACCGAGTAGGCGAGTAGATACCGATGAAGTTGTGTCGAGTGAAGTCTTTGCGACGGTGTTGCTTCCAACCGGCGAGAACGGGACGAAAGATTACGCACGATGTTCATGCCGCAGAGTGTTGACGCTATTTGCTGCTGGATGGCGTTGTAGGTGTATCGGACAGTTTTATTTTTAAGAAGGATCCTATTGAAGAAGATACCCCACAGCGGTGAGTCTTAAAATGCATAACTTTTAGAGGAGGAGGACGAGGAGGAGATTGCGGAGGTCGCTTCTAAGTCCTCCAACCTGAAGGGCACTTTCCGAAAGGCCCTTAAGTGCCGTGCCGCTAGCTTACGCGGTATTGTCGAGGAGCTGGTCCGGAGGACAGCGACCGACGAAACGCGGCAACTGCAGGCGAAGGTAGATCGCCTGCAGTCGGAGGTCAGCCAGCTTCATCAGAAGCTAGCCGACGCCACCGTTCCAAGCGCGGTTCCTAGACCTGCGGTGGAAGCCCCCTCCTCCAACCTTGAGGATATGATCATAGCAGGCATAGCCCAAGCAGCAAAATGTGGTCGAGTAATTGTCCTGGAACAAAAAATAAAGGAATAGTAAGCAATTACAACCACGGAAAAGGGCCCAATTTATAGGCGTATTTTACCTAATTAAATGTCTATAGTAGAATTGGTGAATACCACTTTTACCAATAACAACCTCATAGTTGGACTACGTAAAACTATTTGCGCCCGCGAAGCTAACTATCAGCACATAATGGAACCAAATACGACAGTAACGACCTTATAGTTGGACTACGTAGAACTATTTGCACCCGCGAAGCTATCTATCAGCGCTTAATGGAACCAAATACAACAATAATGTACACAGTGAATCTGTTACAAGCTCATACAAAGTGTTGTGAATTGGTAAATGTTACTGCGCACATTTGTAAAGATTAAAGCATATCCATTTCTAATAAATATTATCTAGAATATAAATTATGAGTAGAGTGTTAGTTAACAATAAATCAAGATGTATAATGTGTTTGAATGTACACAGCATGGCGCACGTATATTTTCTGTGAAGTATAATAAGTTTTTAGTCAAAATTTTGACGCGCCCCTTGAAATTTGCGTTTTCAAATAATGTTAGTTTCAGTAAGACATACAACGAAAAGTCACCATTTTGACAAAGTTGGTTTTCCCAAATACATTAACAAACCGTTATAGGCTTACTTTGTTTAATAATGGTAAATATCAGAACCATTGCTTGGCCATATTGTTTGGAATTAGAGTTCCGCAAATATTTTTATAACCGGACGGTTCTTTTATATTGCTATTAGATACGTGGCTTATTTTAGTTCTTTTGTTTAGGTGTCAACATTGAAAATGGTAATGTTTCTGGACGTCGATCGCTTTTTGACTAAAAGGGATTTCCGACCGGACCCGTCGACGTCGAAGAGGAGGCGCAGTGGTTCCACGGGGCGATGACGCAAATTTGTGACGCGTCCATGCCCCGGGTCCACATACAACCCAGAAGGCGCCAGGTGTACTGGTGGTCCGCCGAGATCACGCAGTTGCGCATCTCGTGCGTGGAGGTGAGACGCCAGTACACCCGATACCGAAGAAGACGTCGTCGGGTCCCTGACGAAGAAGCCGCGCTGTATGAGGTGTACCGCGCGGCTAAGGAGGCTCTGTGGCTGGCCATTGGCGAGGCGAAGACGCGAGCTAGGGGGGAGATGTTGGAGACTCTGAACCGGGATCCGTGGGGGCGTCCTTATCGCTCGGTCCGGGGGAAACTCGGACCATGGGCACCCCCGCTTACGGAGAGTCTCCAACCAGAGCTGCTGGAGGACGTGGTCGCAGCCCTCTTCCCGGCACGAGCGGAGCACAGTCCGCCGCCGATGGCACTGCCCACAGCCGCAGAGCCTGAAGAGAACGCCAGCGTCCCAGAGGTGACACAAGCAGAGCTGAGGGCGGCCGTGATGCGGCTCCGGGCAAAGAATACTGCCCCGGGGCCGGATGGGATTCACGGCTGCGTGTTGGCCCTCGCTCTGAAGGAGCTTGAGCCCCAACTGAGAGGACTCTACACAGCGTGCCTAGAGCAGGGCCAGTTTCCCACTCAGTGGAAATCTGGACGTCTGGTCCTGCTCAGGAAGGCGGGGCGCCCTGCGGACTCACCGTCCGCGTACCGGCCCATAGTGCTGCTGGACGAGGTGGGAAAGCTGTTCGAGCGGATAGTCGCAGCCCGCCTCGTCAGCCACTTGTGCGGAGAGGGGCCGGACCTGGCGGAATGCCAGTTCGGGTTTCGGCATGGGCGCTCCACTATCACGGCGATATCGCGTGTGAGAGTCCTGGCGGAGGAAGCGGTGTCCCGGGGTGGGGTGATGTTGGCGGTGTCCTTGGACATATCCAACGCCTTCAACACCCTGCCTTGGAGTTGTATTCGGGAGGCACTGCGCTATCATCGAGTGCCTCCCTACCTCCGCCGCGTAGTTGGGGCTTATTTAGCGGAGAGGTGTGTCACCTATCTGGGACGTGATGGCAGACACCAGCGCCCCATGTCGTGCGGCGTTCCACAGGGTTCGGTCTTGGGCCCGCCCCTGTGGAACATCGGGTACGACTGGGTGCTGAGGGGCGAGCTCCAGCCGGGAGTGGACCTGACGTGTTACGCTGACGACACGCTGGTCACTGCCCGGGGGAGCTCGTACAGGGAGGCAGCGTTGCTGGCGACGGCTGCGGTCTCACAGGTGGTGAGCCGCATACGTCGCCTCGGCTTGGAGGTGGCCCTCAACAAGTCGGAGGCCATAGCTTTTCATGGCCCCCGGCGGGCACCGCCGCCGGGATCACACATCGTGGTCGGGGGGGTCCGAATCGCTGTCGAGTCCACCATGAAGTACCTGGGATTGGTGCTCGACAGCCGGTGGGATTTCGGCCCCCACTTCCGGCGGCTGGCGCCCAAGTTGTTGGGTGCGGCTGGGGCGTTGTCAACGCTGCTTCCCAATCTGGGGGACCCGGGCACCGCCTGCAGGCGGTTGTACGTGGGGATCGTGCGATCGATGGCCCTTTACGGGGCCCCGATCTGGGCGGCTGACCTGACGGCCAGCACCATCACAGTTCTGCGGAGGCCGCAGAGGTAATAAAACACAGCAGTGGTTCGGAATAGACTATATTTTATTTTTTTTAATATTATTTGGTTATGTAAATATCTAACACCCTGACCTAACAAAATAATCTAAACTCCAAAATACACCCACTTAAGTTATTTATTTAACTTCAGACATACCAATCAATTTCAAAAATTTATAATGTTTCTCTACACCTAGACCTTTTGTAAAGATATCTGCTGGCATGTTTGAGGTTGAGACATATTTAATTTCTATTATCCTAGATGAGACACATTCTCTTACAAAGTGATGTCTTATATCTATGTGTTTAGTACGTTTATTATGAAACAAAGGATTAGTTGCTAGTTTTATAGAACTCTGATTATCACTACTAATACAGAGTGGTACATTTTTATCAATAACAATCAATTCACTTAATATATTTCTTAGATATATTGCTTCTTTGCAAGACTCAGATAGGGCCATATACTCTGCCTCCGTACTGGAAAGAGCAACAGTTTTCTGCTTTTTTGCTTCATATGATATCACTGATCCTGACATTATAAAACAAAACCCAGTATATGATCGCCTATCTAGTGTACAGGATGCCCAATCTGCATCTACAAAACCACAAACACTACAATCAGTTTTTCTATATACTAAACCAAAATTTTTAGTTCTCTTTAGGTACTTAAGCAAACGTTTCAAATGTTTCCAATGAGTTTCATTAAAGCAATTGTTAAACTGACTTAAATAGCTTATGCTGTAACAAATATCTGGCCTAGTAAGCACAGATAAGTACATAAGACTTCCTACCAATTGCTGATAAGGAAAATTCTTAGTAGTATAATTACTTACATCTTTTTCTAATTTTAAATTAATCTCAATTGGAGTCTCTGAATGTGAACAATCTGACATATTATATTTCTTTAGAATAGTATCAATATATTGTGTCTGGTCTATAGTAATACTGTCTTTATATACATTAACATGCATTCCCAGACACTGCTTTAACTGACCTAAATCTTTTATTCTAAATTTTGCTACTAATTCTTTTGTAATTTCTTCATAGGTATTTTTACAGTTATAAAAAACAAAAAAATCATCAACAAATAATGCAATGTAAATCTTGATATTATTGTTACATTTTACAAAGAGACATGGCTCATAGTTAGATTTCTTAAATTCTAATTTTAACAAACAATCTTCTACTCGAGAATACCAGGCCCTAGCTGACTGCTTGAGGCCATAAATAGCCCTATGTAATTTCAGTACTTTATTATTACAATTTTCAAATTCAGAACATTCTGGTATTTCCATGTACACTGTTTCATGGAGAAATCCATTAAGGAATGCAGTAGGTACATCTAGGTGATTCATTTTTAAACCTAAATTAACACTTAGAGCTAACAATAATCTAAAAGTAGAATATTTCAATACTGGTGAAAATGTCTCATTAAAGTCTATGCCCTTTACTTGAGTAAATCCCTTAGCTACAAGTCTGGCCCTGAAACGTACTTCACCTTCACTATTATACTTCTTTTTCAGCACCCACTTATTTTTCACAACTGTACCTTCTTCCGGCCTGTCAACTAATTTCCATGAATCACTATCATTGAAAGATTTAAGTTCCTCTTTTATCGCACGCTGCCACTGATCTTTTTCAGACCCAGCCATTGCATCATTAAGACTAATCAGATCACTCGACATGTTTATACACATATTGGCACTTTGATAGAAATCTGGTTTTCGTCTCACACGTTTTTCTGGTAGATTAGTGCCACATTGCTCTGACGAGATCAGGTTATCTGTCTGAGGTGACTCAGACCAAGTGTCAACAAAACTGTCTTCTGTGTCACTTGATGACTCTTCAGGAACATATGTATCATCATGTTGATCACCTTCATCTGAACTGCTCACAGTTGACTTATTAATTGATTTATCTTCAATTGTGACAGATGTTGTTGAACTGTCATCCATACGTTCCATGACAACAACATCTCTGGCTACAGTAATTTCTCTCGAAATAGGATCATACAAACGATAGCCCTTGATATTTTCAGAATATCCGACTAGAAACATCTTTCTTGCCTTCTTGTCCCATTTCTTCCGTCTCTCTTTAGGAATATGGACCATCACTGGACTGCCGAAAACCCGCAGATGACTTAAATTCGGCTTTCTGCCTGTCCATATTTCATAAGGAGTAGTATTTGGTTCTAAGCCTGATGCTGGTGACCGATTTTTTAAATAAACCGCTGTATTAACAGCTTCTGCCCAAAGAAACTTTTCAAATTGAGCTTCATAAAGTAGACATCGTGCCTTCTCAACTATGGATCTATTATTTCTTTCAGATAACCCATTTTGTTCAGGTGTGTAACTGTTTGTTTTCTGATGGAGTATACCGCATTGTTTCAAGTAGTTTGTCATTTCTGCAGAACAAAATTCCCCTCCATTATCCGATCTTAAGATTTTAATTTTCTTCGATTGCTGGTTTTCAACAAACTCTTTATATTGTTTAAAGTACTTAAATGTTTCACACTTAGATCGGAGAAAGTACACAGTACAGAGTTTACTGAAGTCGTCTACAAATAATAAGTAGTATCTCGCCTTCCCAAGAGACATGTTCTCCATCGGCCCACATAGATCTGTGTGAACCAGCTCTAGAACTTGTTGACTCTTGTTTGTGCTCTCAGGGAATGGTAATCTCGTTTGCTTTCCTTCACAACAAACTATGCAACTTGACTTACCAGTATCACATCTTCCATCAAAACTGACACCTTCAACTGCTCCATTTTTCAATTTATTTAAGTCATTGGCATTAATTAATATGACCTAATCTTCTATGCCAAGTAGTACTTGAGACTTTTACTGCAGCTACTAAGAGTTTTTTTGAGCTCACAACATTTAATTTGTATACACCATTTTTCAGACACGCCTCACCAATACAATCATTCTGCGAGTTGTAAATTAAACATCCATGCTGATTAAACTGTATTCTATTGCCATTAGCAATGATCCTGCTCACTGATAGTAAATTCGTAGTGAGGTTAGGCACACATAAAACATTGTTTACATCAATTGTATACTGTACGCCTCTTACAGAGAGGCGCAGGCGGCCCTCGGGTCGGCTATGTGCGCTGCCAGGGACGCGGCGAACGCCGAGATGCTGGAGAGTCTCGACCGGGATCCCTATGGGAGACCGTACAAGGCGGCGCGGAACAAGTTGCGTCCCCACGGTCCCCCGCTGACCGAGACCCTCGAGCCGGCCCTGCTGGATGGGGTGGTTCGGTCCTTGTTTCCACGCAGGACTGAATTTACCCCACCAACGATGGATCCTCCACAGAGGGAGGCGTCACAGGACGAGGAGGTCCCTCCGGTGACGGCGGAGGAGTTTAGCGCGGGGTTACTCAGCCTCCGCGCAAAGAAGACGGCCCCTGGACCGGACGGCGTCCCAGCACGGGTGGTAGCCATAGCTGCCGCTCAAATGGAGGACAGGTTTCGGGACCTTTTCAGCGCGTGCCTTACCGCTGGCAGGTTCCCGAAGCCCTGGAAGGAGGGGCAGCTATGCCTACTTCGCAAGGAGGGACGTCCGGTTGATTCCCCCTCGGCATACCGGCCTATCGTTCTGCTCGATGAGGTCGGCAAATTGTTCGAGGGGATCATCGCCAGTCGGCTGAACAGCCACCTGCGGAGGGTCGGCCCGGACCTGTCAGACGCCCAGTTCGGTTTCCGACAGGGTCGGTCGACCATCGACGCGCTGGCCCTAGTCAAGGGTCAGGTGAGGGGGGCGTTTGAGGCGGGGGATGGAGTGCTGGCGGTGTCATTCGACATAGCCAACGCCTTCAACTCCATTCCCCACTCGACGATATTGGAGGCGCTCCGGTATCATGGAGTGCCCCAATACTTGAGGGACCTGCTAGCCGACTACTTGGAGGACCGCGAGGTCCTCCTTGTAGACAAATCGGCCACTCTGAGGCGATACGGCGCAGAGTCCGGTGTTCCACAGGGGTCGGTGCTAGGCCCTCCTTTGTGGAACATCGGGTTCGACTGGCTCCTGCGGGGAGCCCTGCTCCAGGGCACGAGTGTCATCTGCTACGCGGATGACACTCTCCTCACTGCCCGGGGCAGAAACTTCAGGGAGGCGGCCTGTCTGGCTTCGGCCGGCGGATCCCTAGTCGCAGGGAGGATTCGCCGCCTGGGGTTGAGGGTGGCGTTGAACAAGACCGAGGCTGTGTTCTTCCACGGGCCTCGGCAGCGCTGCCCTCCGGATGCCCACATCGTCGTGGAGGGCACTAGGGTGGACGTACAGACTCAGATGAAGTATCTGGGTCTGGTACTTGATAGCAGGTGGCGCTTCGGCCCAAATTTCAGCGGGCTGTCGACGCGCCTGCTGAAAGCCGCGGACGCGCTGTGATGGCTCCTCCCGAACCTGGGGGGGCCTGGTGCGCTATGCCGGCGCCTGTATGCTGGCATCTTGCGGAGCATGGCCCTATACGGCGCCCCCATATGGGAGGAGTCCCTGCACAGGAGGGAGAACGCGACGGCGATCCGCAGGCCTCAAAGGGCCATCGCACTGCGGGTTGCGAGGGCCTACCGCTCGGTAGGCTTTTCGGCGGCGTGCGCTCTGGCCAGCACCCCTCCTTGGGAGTTGGAGGCGTGGGTGCTCGCCAGAGTGTACGAATGGACGGCGCGCCGGAAAGCGCTCGGGGAGCGCCCCGTCGCGGAAGAGAGGGAGGCCGTGCGGAGGGAGGCGAGGGACGCCATTGTTGTCCACTGGACGCAGGACCTCGCCGCCGCCACCTTTGGCCGCCGTACCCTGGACGCGCTTGGTCCGGTCCTGCGGGACTGGCTCGAGCGGCGACACGGTTTTCTGTCCTTCCGTCTGGTGCAGGTGCTGTCAGGACACGGCTGTTTTGGCTCGTACCTGCACCGGATCGGGAGGGAGGAGACTGCGGCGTGCCACGACTGCGGCGCTGCGGAAGACAATGCGCAGCACACTCTCGAGGTGTGCCCAGCTTGGTCCGAGCGGCGCCGTAGTCTCATTGCGGAGATCGGACAGGACCTCTCGCTCCCCGGCGTGGTCAAATCTATGCTGGAGAGCGAGGAGTCCTGGGCAGCGGTCGCCTCCTTCTGCGAGGATGTCATCTCGCAAAAGGAGGCGGCGGAGCGCGCGCGTGAGGAAGACCCTCTCGCTGCGCCGCTTCGAAGACGAAGGAGAGGTCGGAGAAGAGGTCGTCTTCTCCCTCCTCCTGGTGGTGACGGGCGGGCGACCGGCACGGGGGTGCCTCCGCCCGCATTGCACTCGTCACCGCCTTCGTCCGTCATTCCCGGCCCTCTCCCTACGGGGAGGGCGTGATGGGTTGGGTGGGTGTTCGTCGGAGGAGGACTGGACGCAAAGGCTGCGCCGGTCTCCCAGTCCCCCTCCACTAAGACGATGCGGGAATGCCGCTGGGTCGTTTTAGTGGGTATACCGGGCTTAGCTCGGGGAGTCCCACATAGCCCCCGCTCCCCCGAGCGGGAGGTATGCGTAACGCATTTTTTCCCAGCGCAAAAAAAAAAAAAAAAAAAAAAAAAAAAAAAAGGTTAGGTTGGGGTGGACTGGACGCAAAGGCTGCGCCGGTCTCCCAGTCCCCCTCCACTAAGACGATGCGGGAATGCCGCTGGGTCGTTTTAGTGGGTATACCGGGCTTAGCTCGGGGAGTCCCACATAGCCCCCGCTCCCCCGAGCGGGAGGTATGCGTAACGCATTTTTTCCCAGCGCAAAAAAAAAAAAAAAAAAAAAAAAAAAAGGTTAGGTTGGGGTGGGGGACCACCCCACAGTGCTTGCGTCCACGTCGCGTCCCCTGGAAACGACCCAGTTCTGTCACCGTAACGGAGTGGCAGACTGGGATCGGCCAAAGTGCACTGTGCATCGTAGCTCACATTCTCGACTTGCTGTTACGATTTCGCGGGAGGCTATGCCTGCTCCACCGCGGGACGCCCTAGGGCGTTTTTTAAAACCCAAAGGCCCTTCTAAGGGTCAACCCAAAGGCCCTTCTAAGGGCCAACCAAAAGGCCCTTCTCAGGGCCACTCTGACGCTTCAGCGTCAGAAGCTAGCCGTGCGCCGTCTGCAGCTAGCTTCAGGGCGGTAGCGATGTCAGACTCGGAGAGCGAGTCCCTGGCAAGCGTCTCCGACGCAGAGGAAATCCGGTCGCGGAAGCGCGAATTCCGGAAGGAGATATCCGAGGGTTCCTCGGCTTCGGGCTCGACGGGTAAGTCGAAGCCCAAAAAGGCGGCAACAGCCGCGGACTCGCATGTCGTGGGTCTCGCGGTCGCCCAACGCCAGTTGGATCTGGCTCGGCGGACCCTGCATCAGCAGGAGCTTGAAGAGCGCGTTGCTGCAAAGGAGCAGCGTGCTCGTGCTGCTCGAAATAGGTCGGGGTATGGTGCGTCCCGCGTCCTGTACGCGGACCACTCCCTGGCCGAGCTGGAGCGGATGGCAGAGGAGGATGAAGAGGAGATTGCGGAAGTCGCCTCTAAGTCCTCTAACCTGAAGGGCACTTTCCAAAAGGCCCTTAAATGCCGTGCCGCTAGCCTACGCGGTATTGTCGAGGAGCTGGTCAAGAGGACAGCGACCGACGAGACGCGGCAACTGCAGGCGAAGGTCGATCGCCTGCAGTCGGAGGTCAGCCAGCTTCATCAGAAGCTAGCCGAAGCCACCGCTCCAAGCGCGGTTCCTAGACCTGCGGTGGAAGCCCCCTCCTCCAACCTTGAGGATATAATCCGAAAGGTCGTAATGGAGGAGCGGGCGTTCACGAGAGCCTGCATTGCAGGCATAGAGGACCGGCTCTTGCCGGAACAACGCCTCCGGCCCCCGCTTGCGGCGGACAAGAGGCGTGAAGAGCCGGGGCCGTCCTCAATTGCAGCGGACCAGAGGCGTGACGAGCCGACGCCGTCCCCACCAGGAGGGGATGCGCTTCTCCCTTCCACCACTCCGTCCAACGATGGTTGGACTGAAGTTGTCGGGAAGGGGAAGGGGAAGGGGAAGGGCAAGGGGAAGGGCAAGGCAACGGCCGCTCCCGCCACCCCCGACGCCGTGCCTCCCAGCCAGCAGTCGCAGGTGACTGGGAAGGGCAAAAGAAAACGGAGGAGGAGAAATCCCCCTCAGTCCGCAGCCGTCGTGGTAACGCTCACCGCGGAGGCTGCGGAAAGAGGGGAGACGTACGCGTCCATTTTGGTGCGGGCGCGTGCCAATGCCGATCCCACCCAACTGGGGATCGGCAAAGTCTCCTGCCGGCGGACCCAAACCGGGGCTCGAATTTTCGAGTTCCCGGGTGCGGAGGGCAGCGCCAGCGCCGACCTCTTCGCAGCCAAACTGCAGGAGGCGGTCGCGGACGTGGCCAAGGTGGCCCGACCAGTGAAGCTGGCGGCGGTGGAGGTGGCCGACCTTGACGACTCGGTCACTAAAGAGGAGGTGGTGGCCGCGGTCGCATCCATTGGTGGCTGTAGCGTCGCAGCGGTACAAGCCAGGGAAATTAGACCTGGCCGCGGTGGCATGGGCACTATTCGGCTCGAGTGCCCAGTCGCCGCTGCTAAAGCCGTCCTCGACAAGGGACGGCTCTGCGTAGGCTTTAGCTCGGGTGCAGTCCGAGCACTTGTAGACCAGCCTCTGCGCTGCTACAGGTGCTTCGGTATCGGCCACACCCGAGCCCTCTGTCCGTCCCAGGTCGACAGGACGGACAGTTGCTACCGCTGCGGCAAGGTCGGTCACAAAGCCGTGTCCTGCGCGGCCGCCAAGCCACACTGCCTAGTGTGTGCCGCCAGCGGTCGCCCGGCAGACCACGTGATGAAGGGGAGGATGTGCAATCCCCCCACCAAGAAGGGCAAAGCGCAGGCGCCAGTCGGGCCTGCCGCTAGCACGGCTGCGGAGGAGGGGGGTGCGATGACGATTGATGGCTAGAGTCGAGCATCGCATCCTCCAGGCGAACGCCAACCACTGCCGGGCTGCCCAGGATCTGCTGATGCAGACCATGGCCGAGTGGTTGGTGGACTTGGTGGTGGTCGCTGAGCCTTACTCGGTCCCTGCCAATTGGGTAGGCGATCGAGACGGCTTGGTGGCAGTGGTGTCGCGGTCTTCCACGGACTCCCCTCCCCTCTCGCTTTTAGAGAAGGGTCAGGGATACGTGGCCGCCGCGTGGGGAGATTTAGCCCTTGTGGGGGTCTATTTCTCCCCGAACCGCCCTCTCGCAGACTTTGAGGAGTTTCTCGAAACCCTCACTGCCGTTGTAGGGAGGGCGGCGCCACGCCAGGTCGTGGTGCTGGGCGACCTGAACGCCAAGTCGGAGGCCTGGGGCAACCCGGCTGCCTCCTGCAACGTCCGGGGCCGCGCCGTCGAGTTTTGGTCGACGTCTTGCGGTGTGTCCCTCCTCAACAGGGGGTCGGTCCACACGTGTGTGCGGCAACGCGGAGGTTCGGTGGTTGACGTGTCGTTTGCCACCCCCTTGCTAGCCGCACGCATCGTGAACTGGCGGGTGGAGACGGTGGAGACCATGTCGGACCACAGATATGTGCGGTTCGACATCTCCACCTCGAGTTCGAGCTCCCGGGGGGAGATGGCCCGCTCTGGCAGGTCTCCCTTCCCTCGGTGGGCTCTCACTCGCTTGGACCGGGAGGCAGCCAAGGAGGCGGCCTTCTTGCAGGACTGGCTGTCGCCCCCTGTTGAGGTCCTGGACGTTGACGTCGCAGCCGTGCAGCTCAGGGGATCCCTGACCGAAGTGTGCAACTCCAGCATGCCTCGGTCTCGCCGTCCCCCTCCCCGTCGTGCCGTCTATTGGTGGACGGAGGAGTTGGCGGGGCTCCGTGCCAACTGCGTGGCGGCCAGGAGGGCCTACACGCGGAGCCGACGGCGCAGCGCACGTGATCTGGCAGCCGAGGACCTCCTGTACGCCTCTTACAGAGAGGCGCAGGCGGCCCTCGGGTCGGCTATGTGCGCTGCCAGGGACGCGGCGAACGCCGAGATGCTGGAGAGTCTCGACCGGGATCCCTATGGGAGACCGTACAAGGCGGCGCGGAACAAGTTGCGCCCCCACGGTCCCCCGCTGACCGAGACCCTCGAGCCGGCCCTGCTGGATGGGGTGGTTCGGTCCTTGTTTCCACGCAGGACTGAATTTACCCCACCAACGATGGATCCTCCACAGAGGGAGGTGTCACCGGACGAGGAGGTCCCTCCGGTGACGGCGGAGGAGTTAAGCGCGGGGTTGTTCAGCCTTCGCGCAAAAAAGACGGCCCCTGGACCGGACGGCGTTCCAGCACGGGTGGTAGCCATAGCTGCCGCTCAAATGGAGGACAGGTTTCGGGACCTTTTCAGCGCGTGCCTTACCGCTGGGAGGTTTCCGAAGCTTTGGAAGGAGGGGCAGCTATGCCTACTTCGCAAGGAGGGACGTCCGGTCGATTCCCCCTCGGCGTACCGGCCCATCGTTCTGCTCGATGAGGTCGGTAAATTGTTCGAGGGGATCATCGCTAGTCGGCTGAACAGCCATCTGCGGAGGGTCGGCCCGGACCTGTCGGACGCCCAGTTCGGTTTCCGGCAGGGTCGGTCGACCATCGATGCGCTGGCCCTACTCAAGGGTCAGGTGAAAGGGGCGTTTGAGGCGGGGGACGGAGTGCTGGCGGTGTCGTTCGACATAGCCAACGCCTTCAACTCCGTTCCCCACTCGACGATATTGGAGGCGCTCCGGTATCATGGAGTGCCCCAATACTTGAGGGACCTGCTGGCCGATTACTTGGAGGACCGCGAGGTACTCCTTGTAGACAAATCGGCCACTTTGAGGCGGTACGGCGCAGAGTCTGGTGTTCCACAGGGGTCGGTGCTAGGCCCTCCTTTGTGGAACATCGGATTCGATTGGCTCCTGCGGGGAGCCCTGCTCCAGGGCACGAGTGTCATCTGCTACGCGGATGACACTCTCCTCACTGCCCGGGGCAGGAACTTCAGGGAGGCGGCCTGTCTGGCTTCGGCCGGTGGGTCATTGGTCGCAGGGAGGATTCGCCGCCTGGGGTTGAGGGTGGCGCTGAACAAGACCGAGGCTGTGTTCTTCCACGGGCCTCGGCAGCGCTGCCCTCCGGACGCCCACATAGTTGTGGAGGGCACCAGGGTGGATGTACAGACCCAGATGAAGTATTTGGGTCTGGTACTTGACAGCAGGTGGCGCTTCGGCCCACATTTTAGCGGGCTGTCGACGCGCCTGCTGAAAGCCGCGGACGCCTTATCATGGCTCCTCCCGAATCTGGGGGGGCCTGGTGCGCTATGCCGGCGCCTGTATGCTGGCATTTTGCGGAGCATGGCCCTATACGGCGCCCCCATCTGGGAGGAGTCTCTGCACAGGAGGGAGAATGCGACGGCGATCCGCAGGCCACAAAGGGCCATTGCACTGCGGGTTGCGAGGGCCTACCGCTCGGTAGGATTTTCGGCGGCGTGCGCTCTGGCCAGCACCCCTCCTTGGGAGTTGGAGGCGTGGGTGCTCGCCAGAGTGTACGAATGGACGGCGCGCCGGAAAGCGCTCGGGGAGCGCCCCGTCGCGGAAGAGAGGGAGGCCGTGCGGAGGGAGGCGAGAGACGCCATTGTAGTCCATTGGACGCAGGACCTCGCCGCCGCCACCTTTGGCCGCCGCACCCTGGACGCGCTCGGTCCGGTCCTGCAGGACTGGCTCGAGAGGCGACACGGTTTCCTCTCCTTCCGTCTGGTGCAGGTGCTGTCAGGACACGGCTGTTTTGGCTCGTACCTGCACCGGATCGGGAGGGAGGAGACTGCGGCGTGCCACGACTGCGGCGCCGCGGAAGACAATGCGCAGCACACTCTCGAGGTGTGCCCAGCTTGGTCCGAGCGGCGCCGTAGTCTCATTGCGGAGATCGGACAGGACCTCTCGCTCCCCGGCGTGGTCAAATCTATGCTGGAGAGCGAGGAGTCCTGGGCAGCGGTCGCCTCCTTCTGCGAGGATGTCATCTCGCAAAAGGAGGCGGCGGAGCGCGCGCGTGAGGAAGACCCTCTCGCTGCGCCGCTCCGAAGACGAAGGAGAGGTCGGAAAAGAGGTCGTCTTCTCCCTCCTCCTGGTGGTGACGGGCGGGCGGCCGGCACGGGGGTGCCTCCGCCCGCATTGCACTCGTCACCGCCTTCGTCCGTCATTCCCGGCCCTCTCCCTACGGGGAGGGCGTGATGGGTTGGGTGGGTGTTCGTCGGAGGAGGACTGGACGCAAAGGCTGCGCCGGTCTCCCAGTCCCCCTCCAGTAAGACGATGCGGGAATGCCGCTGGGTCGTTTTAGTGGGTATACGGGCTTAGCCCGGGAGTCCCACATAGCCCCCGCTCCCCCGAGCGGGAGGTATGCGTAACGCATTTTTTCCCAGCGCAAAAAAAAAAAAAAAAAAAAAGAAAGGTTAGGTTGGGGTGGGGGACCACCCCACAGTGCTTGCGTCCACGTCGCGTCCCCTGGAAACGACCCAGTTCTGTCACCGTAACGGAGTGGCAGACTGGGATCGGCCAAAGTGCACTGTGCATCGTAGCTCTTTTGAACGCCTTGTCACTACGATTTCGCG
Organism: Hecatera dysodea; assembly: GCA_905332915.2. Taxonomy (NCBI): domain Eukaryota; kingdom Metazoa; phylum Arthropoda; class Insecta; order Lepidoptera; family Noctuidae; genus Hecatera; species Hecatera dysodea. The sequence goes on from HG995286.1 coordinate 30,302,992, forward strand.
GGAGGCTATGCCTGCTCCACCGCGGGACGCCCTAGGGCGTTTTTTAAAACCCAAAGGCCCTTCTAAGGGCCAACCAAAAGGCCCTTCTCAGGGCCAAACCAAAGGCCCTTCTCAGGGCCACTCCGACGCTTCTGCGTCAGAGGCTAGCCGCGCGCCGTCTGCAGCTAGCTTCAGGGCGGTCGAGACGTCAGACTCGGAGAGCGAGTCCCTGGCCAGCGTCTCCGATGCGGGTGAAGTCCGGTCGCGAAAGCGCGAGTTCCGGAAGGTGGCATCCTCGGGTTCCTCGGGCTCGGGCTCGACGGGCAAGTCGAAGCCCAAAAAGGCGGTAACAGCGGCGGACTCACACGTCGTGGGTCTCGCGGACGCCCAACGTCAGCTAGACCTGGCTAGGCGTACGCTGCACCAGCAGGAGCTCGAAGAGCGCGTTGCTGCCAAGGAGCAGCGTGCTCGTGCTGCTCGGACCAGGTCTGGGTACGGTGCGTCTCGCGTTTTGTACGCGGACCACTCCCTGGCCGAGCTGGAGCGGATGGCGGAGGAGGACGAGGAAGAGATCGTGGAGGTCGCCTCTAAGTCCTCCAACCTGAAGGGCACGTTTCAGAAGGCCCTTAAATGCCGTGCTGCGAGCCTGCGCGGCATAGTCGAGGAGCTGGTCAAGAGGACAGCGACCGACGAGACGCGGCAACTGCAGGCGAAGGTCGATCGCCTGCAGTCGGAGGTCAGCCAGCTTCATCAGAAGTTGGCCGAAGCCACCGCCTCCCCAGCAGTAGACCCCAGACCTGCGGTGGAAGCCCCCTCCTCCAACCTTGAGGATATAATCCGAAAGGTCGTAATGGAGGAGCGGGCGTTCACGAGAGCCTGCATCGCAGGCATAGAGGACCGGCTCTTGCCGGAACAACGCCTCCGGCCCCCGCTTGCGGCGGACAAGAAGCGTGAAGAGCCGGGGCCGTCCGCAACAGCGGCGGACAAGAGGCGTGAAGAGCCGGCGCCGTCCCCACCAGGAGACGACGCGCTTCTCCCTTCCACCACTCCGGCCAACGATGCAGGTTGGACTGAAGTGGTCAAGAAGGGGAAGGGGAAGGGCAAGGGGAAGGGCAAGGCAACGGCCGCTCCCGCCACCCCCGACGCCGCACCTCCCAGCCAGCAGTCGCAGGTAACTGGGAAGGGTAAAAGAAAACGGAGGAGGAGAAATCCCCCTTACACGGACTCCCCTCCCCTCTCGCTTTTAGAGAAGGGTCAGGGATACGTGGCCGCCGCGTGGGGAGATTTAGCCCTTGTGGGGGTCTATTTCTCCCCGAACCGCCCTCTCGCAGACTTTGAGAATTTTCTCGAAATCCTCACTGCCGTCGTCGGGAGGGCGGCGCCACGCCACGTCGTGGTGCTGGGCGACCTCAACGCCAAGTCGGCGGCCTGGGGCAACCCGGCTGCCTCCTGCAACGTCCGGGGCCGCGCCGTCGAGTTTTGGTCGGCGTCTTGCGGTGTGACCCTCCTTAACAGGGGGTCGGTCCACACGTGTGTGCGGCAACGCGGAGGTTCGGTGGTTGACGTGTCGTTTGCCACCCCCTTGCTATCCGCACGCATCGTGAACTGGCGGGTGGAGACGGTGGAGACCATGTCGGACCACAGATATGTGCGGTTCGACATCTCCACCTCGAGTTCGAGCTCCCGGGGGGAGATGGCCCGCTCTGGCAGGTCTCCCTTCCCTCGGTGGGCTCTCACTCGGTTGGACCGGGAGGCAGCCAAGGAGGCGGCCTTCCTGCAGGACTGGCTGTCGCCCCCTGTTGAGGTCCTGGACGTCGACGTCGCAGCCGTGCAGCTCAGGGGATCCCTGACCGAGGTGTGCAACTCCAGCATGCCTCGGTCTCACCGTCCCCCTCCCCGTCGTGCCGTTTATTGGTGGACGGAAGAGTTGGCGGGGCTCCGTGCCAACTGCGTGGCGGCCAGGAGGGCCTACACGCGAAGCCGACGGCGCAGCGCACGTGATCTGGCAGCCGAGGACCTCCTGTACGCCTCTTACAGAGAGGCGCAGGCGGCCCTCGGGTCGGCTATGTGCGCTGCCAGGGACGCGGCGAACGCCGAGATGCTGGAGAGTCTCGACCGGGATCCCTATGGGAGACCGTACAAGGCGGCGCGGAACAAGTTGCGCCCCCGCGGTCCCCCGCTGACCGAGACCCTCGAGCCGGCCCTGCTGGATGGGGTGGTTCGGTCCTTGTTTCCACGCAGGACCGAATTCACCCCACCAACGATGGATCCTCCACAGAGGGAGGCGTCACAGGACGAGGAGGTCCCTCCGGTGACGGCGGAGGAGTTAAGCGCGGGGTTACTCAGCCTCCGCGCAAAGAAGACGGCCCCTGGACCGGACGGCGTCCCAGCACGGGTGGTAGCCATAGCTGCCGCTCAAATGGAGGACAGGTTTCGGGACCTTTTCAGCGCGTGCCTTACCGCTGGGAGGTTCCCGAAGCTTTGGAAGGAGGGACAGCTATGCCTACTGCGCAAGGAGGGACGTCCTGTCGATTCCCCCTCGGCGTACCGGCCCATCGTTCTGCTCGATGAGGTCGGTAAATTGTTCGAGGGGATCATCGCCAGTCGGCTGAACAGCCATCTGCGGAGGGTCGGCCCGGACCTGTCGGACGCCCAGTTTGGTTTCCGACAGGGTCGGTCGACCATCGATGCGCTGGCCCTACTCAAGGGTCAGGTGAAGGGGGCGTTTGAGGCGGGGGACGGAGTGCTGGCGGTGTCATTCGACATAGCCAACGCCTTCAACTCCGTTCCCCACTCGACGATATTGGAGGCGCTCCGGTATCATGGAGTGCCCCAGTACTTGAGGGACCTGCTGGCCGACTACTTGGAGGACCGCGAGGTCCGCCTTGTAGACGAATCGGCCACTCTGAGGCGGTACGGCGCAGAGTCCGGTGTTCCACAGGGGTCGGTGCTAGGCCCTCCTTTGTGGAACATCGGGTTCGACTGGCTCCTGCGGGGAGCCCTGCTCCAGGGCACGAGTGTCATCTGCTACGCGGATGACACTCTCCTCACTGCCCGGGGCAGAAACTTCAGGGAGGCGGCCTGTCTGGCTTCGGCCGGCGGGTCATTGGTCGCAGGGAGGATTCGCCGCCTGGGGTTAAAGGTGGCGCTGAACAAGACCGAGGCTGTGTTCTTCCACGGGCCTCGGCAGCGCTGTCCTCCGGACGCCCACATAGTTGTGGAGGGCACCAGGGTGGATGTACAGACCCAGATGAAGTATTTGGGTCTGGTACTTGACAGCAGGTGGCGCTTCGGCCCACATTTTAGCGGGCTGTCGACGCGCCTGCTGAAAGCCGCGGACGCCTTATCATGGCTCCTCCCGAATCTGGGGGGGCCTGGTGCGCTATGCCGGCGCCTGTATGCTGGCATTTTGCGGAGCATGGCCCTATACGGCGCCCCCATCTGGGAGGAGTCTCTGCACAGGAGGGAGAATGCGACGGCGATCCGCAGGCCACAAAGGGCCATTGCACTGCGGGTTGCGAGGGCCTACCGCTCGGTAGGATTTTCGGCGGCGTGCGCTCTGGCCAGCACCCCTCCTTGGGAGTTGGAGGCGTGGGTGCTCGCCAGAGTGTACGAATGGACGGCGCGCCGGAAAGCGCTCGGGGAGCGCCCCGTCGCGGAAGAGAGGGAGGCCGTGCGGAGGGAGGCGAGAGACGCCATTGTAGTCCATTGGACGCAGGACCTCGCCGCCGCCACCTTTGGCCGCCGTACCCTGGACGCGCTCGGTCCGGTCCTGCAGGACTGGCTCGAGAGGCGACACGGTTTCCTCTCCTTCCGTCTGGTGCAGGTGCTGTCAGGACACGGCTGTTTTGGCTCGTACCTGCACCGGATCGGGAGGGAGGAGACTGCGGCGTGCCACGACTGCGGCGCCGCGGAAGACAATGCGCAGCACACTCTCGAGGTGTGCCCAGCTTGGTCCGAGCGGCGCCGTAGCCTCATTGCGGAGATCGGACAGGACCTTTCGCTCCCCGGCGTGGTCAAATCTATGCTGGAGAGCGAGGAGTCCTGGGCAGCGGTCGCCTCCTTCTGCGAGGATGTCATCTCGCAAAAGGAGGCGGCGGAGCGCGCGCGTGAGGAAGACCCTCTCGCTGCACCGCTCCGAAGACGAAGGAGAGGTCGGAGAAGAGGTCGTTTTCTCCCTCCTCCTGGTGGTGACGGGCGGGCGACCGGCACGGGGGTGCCTCCGCCCGCATTGCACTCGTCACCGCCTTCGTCCGTCATTCCCGGCCCTCTCCCTACGGGGAGGGCGTGATGGGTTGGGTGGGTGTTCGTCGGAGGAGGACTGGACGTAAAGGCTGCGCCGGTCTCCCAGTCCCCCTCCAGTAAGACGATGCGGGAATGCCGCTGGGTCGTTTTAGTGGGTATACCGGGCTTAGCTCGGGGAGTCCCACATAGCCCCCCGCTCCCCCGAGCGGGAGGTATGCGTAACGCATTTTTTCCCAGCGCAAAAAAAAAAAAAAAAAAAAAAGGTTAGGTTAGGTTAGGTTTTTTTTTTTTTTTTTTTTTTTTTTTTTTGTTTTGGCAGGAGTGGGAAATCCTCATGGACGCCTCTACCGCCCACCATGTGAGACGGTAGGGGCAGTGCCGGACTCTTACCGGCTAAAACCCACTCCTGCCACGCCTGTTGTCCTCTGACATGATCAGAGACTGTTTTAGACTTACATTTAATTAGATATATTATTACATTTGACTAACTAATTTTGAAAAAAGTGGATTTACTGCATTTAATCGAAAGGCAAGGGGACATACTAACAAAAACTTATCTTAATGTACAATCTATATTTTAATCTATATTTATTACCTAAGTGATTTTTATTGCCTTTTTAAGGGTAACTTTAACTTTGGGTAAGTCAGTTTTTTATTTTATTTTCTGTTTTAATCTATACATAAACCTATATTATTTAACATACTTAGTAACATCTTAAGCTAATTTCTTATTTAGAATATTGTTTTAAATCTACTTAATTTTACACCTTATTTTAATCTATGCTAGCCACTAATATACTACATTATATTATGCTAGCATATTTACTTAATCTAATCTCTTTTTCTTTACACTTAAACTAATCTTAAAACATTCTAACGCTATCGTAGTATTTTCATTTTTAACTGAAGCTAAAAACTCTTTTGATTGCAGGTACTCTTTCTGGACCCTCGTTCTCCGGGTTTCGGCAACACGACGGCTTCTCGGGCTTTTGGAAATGACGATGCCACACTTGTCGACGATTTCCTTGGACCACCACGGCACTTCCCCAGCACTCCTGGCTCCTTTGAGTTCCAAATCCGTTTTCAATTGGCCAAGTTTCTTACGAAACTTGGACCAATTGAGTAGTAAACCAAAAGCAATGCCGCAGTGATCCAAGTTCGTTGCCTCGTCATCGACCCTCAGGCCATGCATGCACTCCAATATAATCTTTGAGCCAGTGTTGTCGCCTACACGTCCGTTGTGCCGCCTCCCTCGAACAAAGCCAAATGTCGCCTCTTCCCAATGCAGCTTATCAGTCTTTAAGGAGCCTTTAGCAGTAAGCGACGGTCGATCGGGCTATCTGATCCCATTTGTGCCGTACTGGGCAGTCGTGGCTAAAAGCGTTGTGTGGCGCACCACGCTCGACTTTTGCCTGCTCGCAGTTACGACACACAGGTGGTGAGCCCGATACCCAATCCGGACAATCTGGCCTCATGTGGGGTCCGCCGCAGTGGCCGCATAGGTCCGCAGGCTCCTTGCAGAACCGCTTTCCATGGCCGAACCCTAGGCAGCGGGTGCATTGGACGAGCGGGGTCTGATCTTCGACCCTTACACGCTGAAGATCAATGTGCACGCTCCCTATGTCCAATGCACGTCGCCAGATGGTGGGCGAGACGCATACTATGACGTGCCCCACATGAGGATTCCTCGTCCGTCTTCGGTATTTGACCGTCACTCTGCTTTCCTCACTGTCGAGGCCGTCAAAAACACTCCGGTTCTGATTTCTCAGGGCTTTGAGGACGTCTTCGTCGGTATTAATTACCAAGACGTTCTTGAGAATCAGAAGCGGGTCCTTGTTCTTGACTTCCTCGACAGTGAGGTTGGCTCCTTCTTTTTGGATGCAATCCTTTAGCTTGGTCCTTTCCTCCCTGCTTTCCAGACCTATAATAATTTTTCTATCCTTGGCCTTTCTGACCTTCTCTACCTTGATCCACCCCTCCTTTGCGTTCACCACCTTCCGGACCCTGTTCAGGACTTCCTCCCCGGTCTCCAGTTCGTCCTTCGAGGTGACCACTACCGAGTGCAAAGTACTGCACGCTGGCAGTGACTTTGCACCCTGTGCTGCGGCCACACTCGCGTAAGTTTTGCCGTCTTCAGTGGCTTTGGCCCGGTGATCTAGAGTCACCCTCAGCTCCTCTATCTTCTTGTTACTTTCGACGAGGAGCTGAGAGTGTTTCTCTATTGAGTGCATTATGTCACTCGGGTCAAAGGTTGGCTGCGTGTCGACCGGTTCGGACTCAGCCCTCACAGGTCCTTCCGTGGTGGGTTTACGCCATTCCACCTTCAGCTCAGACTCGATCTCCTTTACCAGCTGGTAAAGTCTTTCCGCAGCTTGGATTACACCCATCTTGATCTCTGTTTTTGTGTTCCGTGAACTGTTTAGATGAAGTTTCGCTTTTATCAGGCAGGCTTTCGCTTCAGCCGTTCGGTCCACGTAGCTAGGCTTTGGCGGTGAGTTTGTGTCGGCTGAATCAGAGACTCTTGCAGCTTCCACGAGAGCTCGACGAGTAATTAGAGAGCTGGGTCCCTTTTTGGTAACGGTGAGTGGTGGTGGTGGAGTGGCGTCTGGCTTTGGGTTGGCCGGGGACTTTGCCTGAGGCTCTGCCTTCCCGGCTTCCCATTCCCCGATACTTCGCCTCACACTCAAACCGGAAGGCCCAGCCCTCTCCGCAGATCTCGGTGAAGCCGCAGAGCCCTGCGAGCTCACGGCAGATTTGGCTGGGGTACGGAACATGTTCAAGCTCGGAAAGACTCCAACAACCAATCGTCAGAGGACAAAAAGAAAAATACGGTACGACTGAGTCCCTGTAAAGGGGGGATCAGTAGTCAAATCAAGAATCAAAAAATTAATTAATTGAGGTCAAAGTTCAAAAGTGACTATACAAAAGGTATAGTCACGTCAGGAAATATAAAATATAAGTCAAACAAAATAGTAAATAAGGCTCCTCTGCCCCGAAAAATGGTGCTAGAGTGGCCGCAAGTCAAGAAAAAATGTTGTTTCGGCCCGGGCTTTCAGCTGCGGAGCAAGGTCAAAAATAAAAATATTTTGCAATATCTTTGTCTGCCTTCCCTATAGAAAAAAGGGCGGGTGGGCGGAAAATTTTCTACAAGCTAGCGGGTCGTGCGAGGTGTCGGGAGACGCGTCTCGACGCGGGCGAGCTCGCAGCGAGGTTTTCAGCACTACTTTTAGAACAAAAAATTTTGATTATGGTCGAAAAACCTCAAAAAACCACGATTTTTAACGAAAAACCCGAGTTCTCAGCGACCTGGTGGGTTTTAAAATCGCGCACAGCGCAGTAAAACCTAGGTTATGTTGGCGAGAACTGGATTCCGCAAACAGAAAAGAAATCTATCGTTAGGTTTAGGAGATATAAAATTTTGAAGATTTAAAAATTTTGAAAATACGGGTAAGTGTTATATCAAAAACACCCTTGAGGGGAGGTCAATTTTTTCGTGACTGTAGGTCAGCGGTCGCCTAGTTAGGACGATCGGGATCGAAAACCGCTTCAAAAACGCACTACAGGAGTCAAAGATATCACGACTTGTGTTTTAGCAATGCTCCCTAAGGTGGATTCTGTTATATGTACCTATGTATGGAATTTAATAAAATTTTGATTTTTTGCAGAGTCTACGAGCTAGCGGGGCGTGCGAGGTGTCGGGAGACGCGTCTCGACGCGGGCGAGCTCGCAGCGAGGTTTTCAGCACTACTTTTAGAACAAAAAATTTTGATTATGGTCGAAAAACCTCAAAAAACCACGATTTTTAACGAAAAACCCGAGTTCTCAGCGACCTGGTGGGTTTTAAAATCGCGCACAGCGCAGTAAAACCTAGGTTATGTTGGCGAGAACTGGATTCCGCAAACAGAAAAGAAATCTATCGTTAGGTTTAGGAGATATAAAATTTTGAAGATTTAAAAATTTTGAAAATACGGGTAAGTGTTATATCAAAAACACCCTTGAGGGGAGGTCAATTTTTTTGTGACTGTAGGTCAGCGGTCGCCTAGTTAGGACGATCGGGATCGAAAACCGCTTCAAAAACGCACTACAGGAGTCAAAGATATCACGACTTGTGTTTTAGCAATGCTCCCTAAGGTGGATTCTGTTATATGTACCTATGTATGGAATTTAATAAAATTTTGATTTTTTGCAGAGTCTACGAGCTAGCGGGGCGTGCGAGGTGTCGGGAGACGCGTCTCGACGCGGGCGAGCTCGCAGCGAGGTTTTCAGCACTACTTTTAGAACAAAAAATTTTGATTATGGTCGAAAAACCTCAAAAAACCACGATTTTTAACGAAAAACCCGAGTTCTCAGCGACCTGGTGGGTTTTAAAATCGCGCACAGCGCAGTAAAACCTAGGTTATGTTGGCGAGAACTGGATTCCGCAAACAGAAAAGAAATCTATCGTTAGGTTTAGGAGATATAAAATTTTGAAGATTTAAAAATTTTGAAAATACGGGTAAGTGTTATATCAAAAACACCCTTGAGGGGAGGTCAATTTTTTCGTGACTGTAGGTCAGCGGTCGCCTAGTTAGGACGATCGGGATCGAAAACCGCTTCAAAAACATGTGTTCCACAGGGATCGGTTTTGGGGCCGCTCCTGTGGAACATCGGTTACGACTGGGTTCTGCGCGGTGCGTTTCTCCACGGCGTCGGCGTCACTTGCTACGCTGACGACACGCTGGTGACGGCGCGGGGTGAGACGCATCGGCAGGCGGCCATCTTGGCCACAGCTGGGGTTGCGCAAGTCGTTGAGAGGATCCGGCGGTTGGGTCTCGAGGTGGCCCTGCAAAAGTCCGGGGCCCTGTGTTTTCATGGGCCTCGGAAGAGACCACCCTCGGGATTCCACATCGTGGTGGGAGGGGTTCGCATCGGCGTCGAGTCGACGATGAAGTACCTGGGACTCGTCCTCGACAGCCGATGGGAATTTGGGCCTCACTTTCGGCAGCTGGCGCCGAAATTGATGGGCGCCGCGGCTGCTCTATCACGGCTGCTGCCCAATCTTGGGGGGCCCAATGCCTCCTGCCGGAGGCTCTATGGGGGGATCGTGCGGTCCATGGCCCTTTATGGGTCACCCGTGTGGGCGGACAACTTGGCGGCCCGCAATGTCGCCATCCTGCGGAGACCGCAACGGGCGATGGCCGTCAGGGTGATAAGGGGGTACCGTACGATCTCCTTCGAGGCGGCGAGCCTCCTCGCCGGATCGATTCCCTGGGATCTGGAGGCGAGGGCCCTCGCGCTGAGGTATCAGCAGCGCGAGGAGGCGCCTGATCGGAGTCAGCTCCGCCAGATCCTAGTGGCAGAGTGGAGGGAACGACTTGCGCAACCCAGCGCAGGGCACGCCACAATAGCGGCGGTAAGACCCGTGATGGAGGAGTGGCTGGAGAGGCGTCATGGCGCCCTCAGCTTCCGGCTGACGCAGGTACTTTCCGGACATGGGTGTTTCGGGAAGTACCTGTGCCGCATAGGCCGGGAGCAAACGCCCGGTTGTCACCACTGCGTCGACTGCCCCGAGGACACGGCCCTGCACACTTTACAGGCATGTCCTGCGTGGGCGACGCAGCGCCGCGAACTAGTCGCTGCTGTCGGTGGTGACCTCTCGCTTCCGGCCGTGATTCTGTCCATGGTCGGAAGCGAGACTGCGTGGGAAGCCGTCGCCTCCTTTTGCGAAGAGGTGATGGCAACCAAAGAGGGAGCGGAGAGAGAGAGAGAGGCAGCTGCCACTCTCCCTTCCCGCGCCAGACGCACCGGGCGCCGGAGGCCGCGCGACGACCTCCAGCCACCGTAGTGTGTGGCCTGCGGGCGCCGGGTTAGGGGACCCGCCGCCCGATCAGTAACAGGCCCGAGTAGGCGACGCGACGTGTTCCACGCGCGCCACTCAGAAGGACGTGGGGCTAGGCCCCACAGAAGAGAGGTCCGCCAGGGGTTGGCGGACCGAGACCTGCCGGGGTTGCGGTGCATGCTTTCGCGAATCCCGTGACCCCGGCCTACGGTCAAGTGAAGGAACACCGTGGTGGTTTTAGCCGGTAAGAGTCCGGCACACCCCCCCGTCTTCCCCAGACGGGGGATAGTCCATGAGGATTTCCCCACGATAAAAAAAAAAAAAAAAAAGGTTAGGTTGGGGGACCACCCCACAGTGCTTGCGTCCACGTCGCGTCCCCTGGAAACGACCCAGTTCTGTCACCGTAACGGAGTGGCAGACTGGGATCGGCCAAAGTGCACTGTGCATCGTAACTCTTTTGAACGCTTTGCTGTTACGATATCGCGGGAGGCTATGCCTGCTCCACCGCGGGATGCCCTAGGGCGTTTTTTAAAACCCAAAGGCCCTTCTAAGGGCCAACCAAAAGGCCCTTCACAGGGCCAAACCAAAGGCCCTTCTCAGGGCCACTCCGACGCTTCTGCGTCAGAAGCCAGCCGCGCGCCGTCTGCGGCTAGCTTCAGGGCGGTCGAGACGTCAGACTCGGACTGCGAGTCCCTGGCCAGCGTCTCCGAAGCGGGCGAAATCCGATCGCGGAAGCGCGAGTTCCGGAAGGTAGCGTCTGAGGGTTCCTCAGCCTCGGGCTCGCCTGGCAAGTCGAAGCCCAAAAAGGCAGCAACAGCGGCGGACTCACACGTCGTGGGTCTCGCGGATGCCCAACGCGAGCTAGACCTGGCTCGGCGAACGCTGCACCAGCAGGAGCTGGAAGAGCGCGTTGCTGCCAAGGAGCAGCGCGCTCGTGCTGCTCGCTCTAGGTCTGGGTATGGTGCGTCTCGCGTTTTGTACGCGGACCACTCCCTGGCCGAGCTGGAGCGGATGGCGGAGGAGGACGAGGAGGAGATTGCGGAGGTCGCGTCTAAGTCCTCTAACTTGAAGGGCACTTTCCAAAAGGCCCTTAAATGCCGTGCCGCTAGCTTACGCGGTATTGTCGAGGAGCTGGTCCGGAGGACAGCGACCGACGAGACGCGGCAACTGCAGGCAAAGGTCGATCGCCTGCAGTCGGAGGTCAGCCAGCTTCATCAGAAGCTAGCCGAAGCCACCGCTCCAAGTGCGGTTCCTAGACCTGCGGTGGAAGCCCCCTCCTCCAACCTTGAGGATATAATCCGAAAGGTTGTAATGGAGGAGCGGGCGTTCACGAGAGCCTGCATCGCAGGTATTGAGGACCGGCTCTTGCCGGAACAACGCCTCAGGCCCCCGCTTGCGGCGGACAAGAGGCGTGAAGAGGCGGGGCCATCCTCAAATAAGGCGGACAAGAGGCGTGAAGAGCCGGGGCCGTCCTCAACTGCAGCGGACAAGAGGCGTGAAGAGCCGGGGCCGTCCTCCACTAAGGCGGACAAGCGGCGTGAAGAGCCGGGACCGTCCCCACCAGGAGAGGACGCGCTTCTCCCTTCCACCACTCCGGCCAACGATGCAGGTTGGACTGAAGTGGTCAAGAAAGGGAAGGGGAAGGGCAAGGGGAAGGGCAAGGCAACGGCCGCTCCCGCCACCCCCGACGCCGCGCCTCCCAGCCAGTCGCAGGTGACTGGGCAGGGAAAGAAGAAGAGGAAACGGAGGAGGAAAAATCCCCCACCGTCCGCAGCCGTCGTAGTGACGCTCACCGCGGAGGCTGCGGAAAGAGGGGAGACGTACGCGTCCATTTTGGTGCGGGCGCGTGCCAATGCCGATCCAACCCAATTGGGGATCGGCAAAGTCTCTTGCCGGCGGACCCAAACCGGAGCTCGAATTTTCGAGTTTCCGGGGGCAGAGGGCAGCGCCAGCGCCGACCTCTTCGCAGCCAAGCTGCAGGAGGCCGTCGCTGACGTGGCCAAGGTGGCCCGTCCAGTAAAGCTGGCGGCGGTGGAGGTGGCCGACCTTGACGACTCGGTCACTAAAGAGGAGGTGGTGGCCGCGGTCGCAGCCATTGGCGGCTGTAGCGTCGCAGCGGTGCAAGCCAGGGATATAAGACCTGGCCGCGGTGGCATGGGCACTATTCGGCTCGAGTGCCCAGTCGCCGCTGCTAAAGCCGTCCTCGACAAGGGACGGCTCTGCGTAGGCTTCAGCTCGGGTGCAGTCCGAGCACTTGTAGACCAGCCTCTGCGCTGCTACAGGTGCTTCGGTATCGGCCACACCCGAGCCCTCTGTCCGTCCCAGGTCGACAGGACGGACAGTTGCTACCGCTGCGGCAAGGTCGGCCACAAAGCCGTGTCCTGCACTGCCGCCAAGCCACACTGCCTAGTGTGTGCCGCCAGTGGCCGCCCGGCAGACCACGTGATGAAGGGGAGGATGTGCAATCCCCCCACCAAGAGGGGCAAAGCGCAGGCGCCAGTCGGGCCTGCCGCTAGCACGGCTGCGGAGGAGGGGGGTGCGATGTCCGATTGATGGCTAGAGTCGAGCATCGCATCCTCCAGGCGAACGCCAACCACTGCCGGGCTGCCCAGGATCTGCTGATGCAGACCATGGCCGAGTGGTTGGTGGACTTAGTGGTGGTCGCTGAGCCTTACTCGGTCCCTGCCAATTGGGTAGGCGATCGAGACGGCTTGGTGGCAGTGGTGTCGCGGTCTTCCACGGACTCCCCTCCCCTCTCGCTATTAGAGAAGGGTCAGGGATACGTGGCCGCCGCGTGGGGAGATTTAGCCCTTGTGGGGGTCTATTTCTCCCCGAACCGCCCTCTCGCAGACTTTGAGAATTTTCTCGAAATCCTCACTGCCGTCGTCGGGAGGGCGGCGCCACGCCAGGTCGTGGTGCTGGGCGACCTCAACGCCAAGTCGGAGGCCTGGGGCAACCCGGCTGCCTCCTGCAACGTCCGGGGACGCGCCGTCGAGTTTTGGTCGGCGTCTTGCGGTGTGACCCTCCTCAACAGGGGGTCGGTCCACACGTGTGTGCGGCAACGCGGAGGTTCGGTGGTTGACGTGTCGTTTGCCACCCCCTTGCTAGCCGCACGCGTCGTGAACTGGCGGGTGGAGACGGTGGAGACCATGTCGGACCACAGATATGTGCGGTTCGACATCTCCACCTCAAGTTCGAGCTCCCGGGGGGAGATGGCCCGCTCTGGCAGGTCTCCCTTCCCTCGGTGGGCTCTCACTCGCCTGGACCGGGAGGCAGCCAAAGAGGCGGCCTTTCTGCAGGACTGGCTGTCGCCCCCTGTTGAGGTCCTAGACGTCGACGTCGCAGCCGTGCAGCTCAGGGGATCCCTGACCGAGGTGTGCAACTCCAGCATGCCTCGGTCTCGCCGTCCCCCTCCCCGTCGTGCCGTTTATTGGTGGACGGAAGAGTTGGCGGGGCTCCGTGCCAACTGCGTGGCGGCCAGGAGGGCCTACACGCGAAGCCGACGGCGCAGCGCACGTGATCTGGCAGCCGAGGACCTCCTGTACGCCTCTTACAGAGAGGCGCAGGCGGCCCTCGGGTCGGCTATGTGCGCTGCCAGGGACGCGGCGAACGCCGAGATGCTGGAGAGTCTCGACTGGGATCCCTATGGGAGACCGTACAAGGCGGCGCGGAACAAGTTGCGCCCCCGCGGTCCCCCGCTGATCGAGACCCTCGAGCCGGCCCTGCTGGATGGGGTGGTTCGGTCCTTGTTTCCACGCAGGTTCGAATTCACCCCACCAACGATGGATCCTCCACAGAGGGAGGCGTCGCAGGACGAGGAGGTCCCTCCGGTGACGGCGGAGGAGTTTAGCGCGGGGTTGTTCAGCCTCCGCGCAAAAAAGACGGCCCCTGGACCGGACGGCGTTCCAGCACGGGTGGTAGCCATAGCTGCCGCTCAAATGGAGGACAGGTTTCGGGACCTTTTCAGCGCGTGCCTTACCGCTGGGAGGTTCCCGAAGCTTTGGAAGGAGGGGCAGCTATGCCTACTGCGCAAGGAGGGACGTCCTGTCGATTCCCCCTCGGCGTACCGGCCCATCGTTCTGCTCGATGAGGTCGGTAAATTGTTCGAGGGGATCATCGCCAGTCGGCTGAACAGCCATCTGCGGAGGGTCGGCCCGGACCTGTCGGACGCCCAGTTTGGTTTCCGACAGGGTCGGTCGACCATCGATGCGCTGGCCCTACTCAAGGGTCAGGTGAAGGGGGCGTTTGAGGCGGGGGACGGAGTGCTGGCGGTGTCATTCGACATAGCCAACGCCTTCAACTCCGTTCCCCACTCGACGATATTGGAGGCGCTCCGGTATCATGGAGTGCCCCAGTACTTGAGGGACCTGCTGGCCGACTACTTGGAGGACCGCGAGGTCCTCCTTGTAGACAAATCGGCCACTCTGAGGCGGTACGGCGCAGAGTCCGGTGTTCCACAGGGGTCGGTGCTAGGCCCTCCATTGTGGAACATCGGATTCGATTGGCTCCTGCGGGGAGCCCTGCTCCAGGGCACGAGTGTCATCTGCTACGCGGATGACACTCTCCTCACTGCCCGGGGCAGGAACTTCAGGGAGGCGGCCTGTCTGGCCTCGGCCGGCGGATCGTTGGTCGCAGGAAGGATCCGCCGCTTGGGGTTGAAGGTGGCGCTGAACAAGACCGAGGCCGTGTTCTTCCACGGGCCTCGGCAGCGCTGCCCTCCGGATGCCCACATCGTTGTGGAGGGCACTAGGGTGGACGTACAGACTCAGATGAAGTATCTGGGTCTGGTACTTGATAGCAGGTGGCGCTTCGGCCCACATTTCAGCGGGCTGTCGACGCGCCTGTTGAAAGCCGCGGACGCGCTGTCATGGCTCCTGCCGAACCTGGGGGGGCCTGGTGCGCTATGCCGGCGCCTGTATAGTGGCATCCTGCGGAGCATGGCCCTATACGGCGCCCCCATATGGGAGGAGTCCCTACACAGGAGGGAGAACGCGACGGCGATCCGCAGGCCACAAAGGGCCATTGCACTGCGGGTTGCGAGGGCCTATCGTTCGGTAGGCTTTTCGGCGGCGTGCGCTCTGGCCAGCACCCCTCCTTGGGAGTTGGAGGCGTGGGTGCTCGCCAGAGTGTACGAATGGACGGCGCGCCGGAAAGCGCTCGGGGAGCGCCCCGTCGCGGAAGAGAGGGAGGCCGTGCGGAGGGAGGCGAGGGACGCCATTGTGGTCCACTGGACGCAGGACCTCGCCGCCGCCACCTTTGGCCGCCGTACCCTAGACGCGCTCGGTCCGGTCCTGCGGGACTGGCTCGAGCGGCGACATGGTTTTCTGTCCTTCCGTCTGGTGCAGGTGCTGTCAGGACACGGCTGTTTTGGCTCGTACCTGCACCGGATCGGGAGGGAGGAGACTGCGGCGTGCCACGACTGCGGCGCCGCGGAAGACAATGCGCAGCACACTCTCGAGGTGTGCCCAGCTTGGTCCGAGCGGCGCCGTAGTCTCACTGCGGAGATCGGACAGGACCTCTCGCTCCCCGGCGTGATCAAATCCATGCTGGAGAGCGAGGAGTCTTGGGCAGCGGTCGCCTCCTTCTGCGAGGATGTCATCTCGCAAAAGGAGGCGGCGGAGCGCGCGCGTGAGGAAGACCCTCTCGCTGCGCCGCACCGAAGACGAAGGAGAGGTCGGAGAAGAGGTCGTTTTCTCCCTCCTCCTGGTGGTGACACGCGGGCGACCGGCACGGGGGTGCCTTCGCCTGCATTGCACTCGTCATCGCCTTCGTCCGTCATTCCCGGCCCTCTCCCTACGGGGAGGGCGTGATGGGTTGGGTGGGTGTTCGTCGGAGGAGGACTGGACGCAAAGGCTGCGCCGGTCTCCCAGTCCCCCTCCAGTAAGACGATGCGGGAATGCCGCTGGGTCGTTTTAGTGGGTATACCGGGCTTAGCTCGGGGAGTCCCACATAGCCCCCCGCTCCCCCGAGCGGGAGGTATGCGTAACGCATTTTTTCCCAGCGCAAAAAAAAAAAAAAAAAAAAAAAAAAAAGGTTAGGTTAGGTTAGGTTTTTTTTTTTTTTTTTTTTTTTGTTTTGGCAGGAGTGGGAAATCCTCATGGACGCCTCTACCGCCCACACTGTGAGACGGTAGGGGCAGTGCCGGACTCTTACCGGCTAAAACCCACTCCTGCCACGCCAGTTGTCCTCTGACATTATCAGAGCCCTTTTACTCTAGATGTTTGGTTCTTCTTTAAAGTTATGACAGTATATCCCTACATGAAACATACTATGACACCACATCACTATAACAACTACTGTATTCCTAATCACAGACAAACAAACACAATTTTTACATGGAACTCCGAAGCAATTTTATACTTTTTTTTTTTTTTTTTTTTTTTTTTTTCTTCTTTTTTCTTCTTTTTTCTTCTCGGTTTAGGTACTTATCTTATATACTTATTATATAATTAAGTATCCTATTTACTTAAACTATTTTTATTTCTATTTATTACAACTATTCCTATTTTAATCATATATTCTACTAGTTTTTTTCTTTTTGGACCACTCATCAATATTGACAAGTTTTCGACAGTCAACTTCGTGTCCAGCTCTTGCTCCGCCTCGTATCGCGTTCTCGCTGTAATTGGGCACTCGAGGAGAACGTGAGAAACTGTCTCGTCTATTCCGACCTCACAGGCGCACGATGAACTCTCTTTACACTTGAAGCGTTTCAGGTATGCAGAGAATCCACCGTGCCCTGTGAGGATTTGAGTGGTCACACTTGTGAGTTCCATTTTCCGAACCACACTGTACGCCGCAACCGCATCAGGGAAAAACAGTTTTGTGCCGGAGGCTGTTTCCCCCGACTTATATCTCCCGTTCCATTCGACAAGCGACCCCATACGGATCTGCCGTTTGACGAATGAAACGGGGCACAGATCGTAGTCCGGCTTCTTCTTCGACCCTAGGGCGGCTTCCTTCGCGAGTTGGTCCGCTCGCTCATTGCCCTCCAATCCGGCATGCGCTTTAATCCAGAACAAAGAGACACTCTTATTCTGGAGCTTGCAGCGTCTGAGAGTGTCTCTTGTTTCTACAGCTAGGGGATGGGGGGCGCTGGCATTGGTAACCGTCTGGAGAGCCGCCATAGAGTCGCTGAAGATGCCGAACGTGTTTTCCCTATGTTTGAGCGCCTCGGCCGCCGCTCTTTTCAGGGCCAATAGTTCCGCCTGATAGACGGTACAGTACGACGGCAAAGTAAGTTTGAGGGCCTTTGTTTCGGTGGCACTATTCCACAAGGATAGCGCCGCTCCAACCCTGCCCTCAATCTTACTGCCGTCGGTGAAAATGCGCACAGCAAAGTTGCTGTGGTTGTTGTATTGTTCCTCGTCTATCAGGCTGCCGAACTGCAGTGTGGTCTGTTCTGCAGGGTGCGGGGCTTCCAGAGCTGGTGCCATCCGCTCGATCTCCCTGTCTCCCAGCGCGAGCTGGGGCACCCCGCTCCTGGCCTCGTATAGTGAAGCAACTTCCTTTATACGAAGGTCAAGAGGGAGTATCCCAGCCAGCACCAGGGCTGAGTTTAGGGAGACTGTGCGGTAGGCTCTGCACAGCTTCTGCGCGAACCCTCTTTGGACCACATTTAGCTGCTTAATGACCCCTACTTTGTTGGCGGCTGGTGCCCATGCGCTTGCGGCGTACAGTATCGTCGGTTCGACTGCTGCGGTATAAATGGTTCTAACCACTTCTGGGTGCAGACCCCAACTGACTCGGGCTGCCCTGGCTAGTTGCTTGAACATAGCTATCGCCTTTTTACAGACGATAGCTACGTGTTTGCCGAAGGTGAGCTTTTCGTCGACGGTTAGGCCTAATATTTTGATATCTTGGGACATTCCAATGTCGACCCCCCCCATGCTCAAGCGTGGTGTGTCGTACTTGAGTCTCCGCGTTAAAACCATCGCACAAGTTTTGTGCGGTGCGAATTTCAACTTATTTCTGACTCCCCACGCTCGAACATGTTCGAGAGCGGCATTGGCTTGTCCCTCGATTTTCACTGCCGTGTCGCCATCAAAGACCATGATGACATCGTCGGCGAATGCCTGACAGTAGATGTCGCTGCCTTCCAGCTCTTTCAAGAGAGGGTCCAGCAAGAGATTCCATAGAATCGGTCCCCCTATAGACCCCTGGACGCATCCTTTGCTCGTTGACCTCGTGCACTGCTCCCCTGCGTATCTCACATTTACCCTCCTGTCACTGAGATAGCTGCTGACTACTCGTCTCAAATTCACAGGACACTTTTCCTCAGCCAATCGTACCTTGATGGCGGGCCACCACGCACTGTCGAAAGCTCCCTCTATATCCAGTGACACTAGCGTGACTATCTTTTTCTGTGTCAATTTTGTGCGGATGTATTGCACAAGGGTATAGAGGGAGTCTTCCGTGCTCTTTTGGGGCATGAAGCCGTATTGGCGAGTACTGATCCTGGGGAGCAAGTAAAATTTGAGACGAGCAACCAGCATCTTCTCGTACACCTTACCTAGTACAGGCAAAAGCCCAATCGGCCTGTAAGACTTCGGTGCGGTGTACGAGTCTTTGCCCGGCTTTCTCAGCACAACCACCGTCGCTTCCTTCCAGGCCTTCGGGAAGTGGTGGTATGCCAGGCATTTGTTCAACAGTGCCAGGAAGAACGCAGGGTCACAGTTTACGGCCTGAGAGCAAATGTCCGCTGTGAAGCCGTCGGCTCCCGGGGCCTTCTTTGGGTTAAACGACCCCATGGACCTATCGAGCTCACTTTGAGTAAACGGTGGGTCATGCCGCTCATCATGTCTCCACTCGTTTACTTTCGATGCCAGTTCTCTAGTTTGGCGATGGTCCATGTTGTCGTCTCCCTCTCGGTCCTCGGGGTAAAACGTCTCGGCCAACAGCCTCACCGAACCCTTTGCGTCCAAGGTCTCCCTTCCCATCTGCAGCGGCAGATCTTCCTCTCTATGTGATATCCTCCCCATGACCCTATAAATCCCTTCCCAGACCCCCTCTCTGGTCTGCTTACCGCAGAACCCCTTCCAACTTTCCTCTATCGCTTTCTTTGCAGCCGTCTCATACTTTTTCTTTTCTTCTAGGTACAGACTTACGACCATCGCTCTCCGGACCGGCGCTGCGTTTCCGACTCGGCGTTTCCTGGTAGCGACCAGCCTCTTCATCTCGGCGAGTTCTTCGGACCACCACGGCATGGTAAGTGTTTCTTTTTTCGTTTTTAGTGGTATTGAGTATGTACTTGCTTCTTCTATTGCTTTACTATATGTGTTTACTGTTTGATCTAACTTATCTATGTTATTTACGTTATTTAGTTCTTCTATAGTTAATTTGTTATCCAGCATAATTTGAGACAGTTTCATATGAAACTGTCTCCAATTAGCCTTCTTTGTGTTGAATTTTCTAGTAGTGCGTTGGATGCTAATTGCTTTTGATTTTTCCAAATTAATTCCGAAAAGTATGCCGTTGTGGTCCGAACTCGTGAGACCCTTCTCTATCCGCCAGTCGTCTACCAGGTCCAGCATGTCCTCCGAACACGCCGTCACGTCCACGTGGCTGCTGTACCTAATACCGCCTCTTATAGTGTCAAAAGTCGGGGTGTCTCCATCGTTGAGGATATGCATCCCCCACCCCCCCAATGCTCCACACACTTGCTCCCCTCTCGCATCTTCGCTACCGCTACCCCACCAGGTGCTTTTCGCATTCGCGTCTCCTCCAATAACCAACCTGCAACAGCCAAACTCTCGTTCTATGCGCTGCATATGCTCCAGGTATGGCTCCAGTGGCTTGTCAGGTTCGAAGTAGAAGGACACCAGCGTGATCTTCCAGGCTCTGGTTCGGACTCCCACCACAACGATATTATTTGTGGTGAGTTGCGGGTACTGTAGTATGTCCAAATCATGGTCAAAGACAGCGACTGCCGCTTTTACAGTCCCTTCTCCTCCCTCAGAGCACTGGAAGACCCTTACGCCCCGGTATCCCTTCATCCTTCTCACCCGACCCACGTAGGGCTCCTGGAGCAATGCCACGGCCACTTGGCGGTTTTGCGCCTCCAATAGAAGTTCGTTTGTGGCTAGTTGGCTGCGTTGCAAGTTGGCCTGGATCATTTGGTACCTGGGGATAGCCGCGGGGACCACCTCAGCAATACGCTACGGAAGCCCTTGCTAAAGAGTCCCACTTGCGGCGTACGGGGCACTCAGTGCTGAAGGCACTGTGCCCAGTGTCACTCATTTTGGCTCTGGTGCAGTTTATGCACTTTGCTGCCTCGCCCAGCCGCCTATCCGGGCAGTCCACCCTGAGATGCGGACCGCCACAGTGGCTACACAGGTCGGCTGGTTCTTTACAGAACCGTTTGCCGTGCCCGTATGCTAGACAACGTGTGCACTGCACCAGAGGCGTCTGGTCTTCGACGCGTACTATCTGGAGGTCTATCCGGAGCTTTCCTCCTTCAATGGCCCTCCTCCAGATAGTGGGAGAAACACTGAGCACAATGTGGTTCAGATGGGGGTTGCGTGTCCTCCTTCGGAATTTTACAGTCATCCTGAGATCCTCACCCCCGAGGCCGTGGAGGAGCTCCCGATTCTGATTCCTGAGGGCTGTCAGGACTTCTTCGTCGGTGTGAACAAGTAACACGTCCCTCAGAATCAGAAGCGGGTCCCTGTTCGCCACTTCCTCGACGACGAGGCTCTCACCGACTGTCTCGAGTCGTTCCTTAATTTTCGCTCTTTCCTCTTTTGTCCGACACCCCATGATGACCTTCCTATCTTTCGCCTTCCGAACTTTCTCTACCTGCACCCAGAAATCGCGCACAGCGCAGTAAAACCTAGGTTATGTTGGCGAGAACTGGATTCCGCAAACAGAAAAGAAATCTATCGTTAGGTTTAGGAGATATAAAATTTTGAAGATTGAAAAATTTTGAAAAAAGGGGTAAGTGTTATATCAAAAACACCCTTGAGGGGAGGTCAATTTTTACGTGACTGTAGGTCAGCGGTCGCCTAGTTAGGACGATCGGGATCGAAAACCGCTTCAAAAACGCACTACAGGAGTCAAAGATATCACGACTTGTGTTTTAGCAATGCTCCCTAAGGTGGATTCGGTTATATGTACCTATGTATGGAATTTAATAAAATTTTGATTTTTTCCAGAGTCTACGAGCCAGCGGGGCGTGCGAGGTGTCGGGAGACGCGTCTCGACGCGGGCGAGCTCGCAGCGAGGTTTTCAGCACTACTTTTAGAACAAAAAATTTTGATTATGGTCGAAAAACCTCAAAAAACCACGATTTTTAACGAAAAACCCGAGTTTTCAGCGACCTGGTGGGTTTTAAAATCGCGCACAGCGCAGTAAAACCTAGGTTATGTTGGCGAGAACTGGATTCCGCAAACAGAAAAGAAATCTATCGTTAGGTTTAGGAGATATAAAATTTTGAAGATTGAAAAATTTTGAAAAAAGGGGTAAGTGTTATATCAAAAACACCCTTGAGGGGAGGTCAATTTTTACGTGACTGTAGGTCAGCGGTCGCCTAGTTAGGACGATCGGGATCGAAAACCGCTTCAAAAACGCACTACAGGAGTCAAAGATATCACGACTTGTGTTTTAGCAATGCTCCCTAAGGTGGATTCGGTTATATGTACCTATGTATGGAATTTAATAAAATTTTGATTTTTTCCAGAGTCTACGAGCCAGCGGGGCGTGCGAGGTGTCGGGAGACGCGTCTCGACGCGGGCGAGCTCGCAGCGAGGTTTTCAGCACTACTTTTAGAACAAAAAATTTTGATTATGGTCGAAAAACCTCAAAAAACCACGATTTTTAACGAAAAACCCGAGTTTTCAGCGACCTGGTGGGTTTTAAAATCGCGCACAGCGCAGTAAAACCTAGGTTATGTTGGCGAGAACTGGATTCCGCAAACAGAAAAGAAATCTATCGTTAGGTTTAGGAGATATAAAATTTTGAAGATTGAAAAATTTTGAAAAAAGGGGTAAGTGTTATATCAAAAACACCCTTGAGGGGAGGTCAATTTTTACGTGACTGTAGGTCAGCGGTCGCCTAGTTAGGACGATCGGGATCGAAAACCGCTTCAAAAACGCACTACAGGAGTCAAAGATATCACGACTTGTGTTTTAGCAATGCTCCCTAAGGTGGATTCGGTTATATGTACTATCGCGGACACTTCCGTCTGACCACCATTAAGCTCATTTTTGCTAGCACTTAAAATAGAAGCGCTTACTAGCCCCGCCCTCTTGATCTTGAATAGACGAATGAAAGACAAGACCGGCGCGCATATATTACTATACTCTTTGACCGGCGCGAGCGACGCACACCGCACGTGTTGTATTGTTATTTAGCAAACTGGTATTATTAGAAAAAAATCTTAACTGAAATTGGCTTAAGCAACTAAATTGTTAGTTGGCAGAAGTTAGAAGGCATACGCCTTGGTTGGTAATTGTAAATTAAAAATTCCAACAAATTCAAAATATATGAAATTATATTTGCTGCAATTTTACTTTATTCTTGAAAAGAATAATCAAGTAAAATCTCTCATCACTATAACTAAAAGGGCATTCATAAAATATTAGGTATCGAATTTGGATAGAGTACTTAAAGATGTAAAACACACAATTCAAGAAGAAGTTGGCAATAAGTAAAATCAACTCAAATAAAAATGTCCCTTCCTTGTGGGTGTGACCTATTATTCTATGCAACAGTTTTTTTTAGAAACAGTAGCTATTCTATTGATGACATTCTTGCCTAAATTACTATATAATAATGTCGGTGGTATAGTTATTTAACAAAATATTTGAAATGGCATAGTAAATAAAAACTGAAAATAAACAATTACGCGAATTAATAAACAAAATCAGTAATTAAACAATATAGATTCAAACAAAAATGATTCTAAAATTATGTTTACTGTTAGAACAAGGTTATAAAGTTAAAGTTATACCCAAGCAAAGGGTGACTAGGTCAAAAAGACAAATCAAGTTAAAAAATATTGTATATTTTGTATACCTATGACATTCTTTTATAAAATGACTTTTTAATTTTTACCAAGTATTGTTTATTTGAAACCAACAACAGAAATTGAAGCTTTTCATTTAACCGCTCAAAAGTATTTGTCACCTGCATTTTTTTTAAGTTACAAGCAATACATTTTAAAGAAATCATTTATTGGGTTTAATTGTTTGTATAACACCGCAAAGTACTTATCTATAGTACAATCGTTAACAGCTATTGTTATTCGCCGACTCCTGGTCATAAAACCATGATAGTGTTATTGTCGGAATTTCTTCGAGGTTTATCTTTGAAGTCGCAATTTTGTTTGGATTTAGCTATTGAGATATAAACACAAGTAAACTATAGAATAACTACTACAAATATTTTAACGGTAGTTCTGATTTTGACTAGAAAACACACTCTGCATAGCTTAGTACTTAATGTCTAGCAATATTTTTTTGTTTTTCCCTTCTGAGTTTCATTTTTTGAAGAAAATGGGTAAATCTAAGGAATATAATTATGCAAGAGGCTAGGAGCATAATAATTTAATCGGCCTTCATAAATCCAGTAAAAGTAATCGTGAGATTTCAAGATTGAATTGGAGGATAATGCAGTGCCTTCTGGAGCCCATTTAATTGGTCCGGGATTTATATTTCAACAGGATAATGATCCAAAGCACACGTCAAGAATATGCAAGGAATTTAATATAAGAAAAGAACAACAACAAGTGTGAAAACTCATGATATGGCGTCCACAGTCCCTTGACTTAAACCCGACAGAACTATTGTGGGATCAGCTGGATAGACTAATGCGAAAATCAATAACAGCATTGCATCTCGTTTTTATTGATCGTACTAAAACTTCACACAAGTTGGAACCCCTTACAGATTCCCAAACTTCGTCACAATGAGGAAGAAGTTCCATTTGCGTTCTTTCCCGTCGGTGATTCCATCTCGGTACCATTATACCCCACCAATTTTCGATGGGATTCAGGTCAGGAGATCGGAATGACCAGAGTACGGTTTTTATTTCCGTTTGCTCGTTTAACCAAGTTTTCTAGTGACTATTGTCGGACTATTGTCTTGTGTAGAGTAAATATAAATTCAGAGAGCTCTGCTCTCGAATAAACCGTTCGCACAGTAACCATCACGAATTCTAATCATTCGCGGTAAGTTGCGCCATTTGCTTGCCCTGACTATTGGGCAAACTCTCCGGGACTATCAGCACTCATCCAACCTCATATATTAGAGCAAACCCTTCCAGAATCATTATATGGAACCACGTGTATAGATTCGTAGCGTGTATTCATCACGCGCCACAAGTGTCGACGACTATTTTGGCTCGACCTAAAACATTTCTCATCTGAAAATATAGTGCTTGAGAAATCCATATCTCTATTCTATTATATATTCTCTTGTAAATCTCATCCTAGCCGCTTTCGTTGCTCGGTGAGCACTATTTTCTTTGCCGGTTTTCGATGATGGAGCCCCGCTCTATGTAAAGCACGACAAACTGTACACAATGACACGTCGCGCGTCGTACTCCTCGGCGAATACTCTCGTCGTCGTGAATGAATTCTCTTGTTGATAGGTGTCCACCATACGTTGAAAGTTTGCTTCAGTAATGAGATATGGACGTGGTGCCCGCGGTCTATTTTCTAAGACACCCTCTTCTTCATGGCGTCTAATCCATGCGTCGCCAAATCACGTCAAATAAATAATAAATAATCTCATAAAAGATGTTGCTGTTGCTTGTTTAAGATTCTCTACTATTAATAAATAAAATACTTTTCATATCGATACACAGTGGAAAGCATTGTTTCTATAAAACTTACATCGAAATTGAAACAGATAGTGCGTGTGAGAGTGAGAAAGTATTCGAGTTCACGCGTCACAAGTTCACAACAAAGCAGTAGGTAATACATACCACGTGCATAATCATTACAATCGCTTTACAAATCTATATATTTCTATTATAGAATACTTTTGCTGTTTTAAAACAAACTAAAAAGTATGTAATTACTTGCACAAGATAACATTTGCATGATAAAGTTTTGCATCGTTAATAAAATTTTATTTATATAAAGTATGGCAGGATAAACATGAGTCAGATCAGTCAGTCAGCCCCTCGTAAAAGTTACGTTGATTTTTTTACAATGAAATCACCTTCTTATGAGAAAAATTCTCGTTAGTTATCAAAACTCTGTGTGCATTAGTTTTTTTTTTTTTAATAAAAACAATCTCATACAAAATAATTTTTTAAATCTTTTTAAAACGTCAGATACGCTAAAGAAGTATTATGCAAGATATTTTTAAGTCTTCTCAGTGATGTTTATAGGTAACGATTTTTTTTTAGTAAATTACCCTTACTATGCTCTATAACATATACCTATTTTTCTCAAAATTGTTGATAACGTAGAACAGTGTTAAAAAATATTTTTCCACCCATGTTTATCCTGCCATACTCTTTAGGTATTTTTTATAAATTTGGTAAAGAACTAAAACCATAACAATGATTAAAATCATTGTCTAATTTACTTTAATTTACTATTTACGCTCATATATGCAGCTGTTCAGCTATTTGACTAATGTTAAAACCTTGTCCATGAAAAATTATAATATGATTTCGTTCCTATCGTATGAGATTTCTGAAAGACATTATGCACAAAATGTTCCAGCACAGGTTAGTAAAATAAAAATACTTCGTCCATAAAATTCACAAAAGGATTATCTACACACTTGATACGTCACTACGCTGCGCAGTGCAGATAGCGACTAATTGCGTTATTGCTGTCCTAATAGGCCAAAACTTTAAGGGGGCGTGGCTCGGCGCATCCGCAGGGTTCAAGCGATTTTTGTGCGAAAGTGGTCAGGCGTAGAAGACCGCGATAGTACCTATGTATGGAATTTAATAAAATTTTGATTTTTTCCAGAGTCTACGAGCCAGCGGGGCGTGCGAGGTGTCGGGAGACGCGTCTCGACGCGGGCGAGCTCGCAGCGAGGTTTTCAGCACTACTTTTAGAACAAAAAATTTTGATTATGGTCGAAAAACCTCAAAAAACCACGATTTTTAACGAAAAACCCGAGTTTTCAGCGACCTGGTGGGTTTTAAAATCGCGCACAGCGCAGTAAAACCTAGGTTATGTTGGCGAGAACTGGATTCCGCAAACAGAAAAGAAATCTATCGTTAGGTTTAGGAGATATAAAATTTTGAAGATTGAAAAATTTTGAAAAAAGGGGTAAGTGTTATATCAAAAACACCCTTGAGGGGAGGTCAATTTTTACGTGACTGTAGGTCAGCGGTCGCCTAGTTAGGACGATCGGGATCGAAAACCGCTTCAAAAACGCACTACAGGAGTCAAAGATATCACGACTTGTGTTTTAGCAATGCTCCCTAAGGTGGATTCGGTTATATGTACCTATGTATGGAATTTAATAAAATTTTGATTTTTTCCAGAGTCTACGAGCCAGCGGGGCGTGCGAGGTGTCGGGAGACGCGTCTCGACGCGGGCGAGCTCGCAGCGAGGTTTTCAGCACTACTTTTAGAACAAAAAATTTTGATTATGGTCGAAAAACCTCAAAAAACCACGATTTTTAACGAAAAACCCGAGTTTTCAGCGACCTGGTGGGTTTTAAAATCGCGCACAGCGCAGTAAAACCTAGGTTATGTTGGCGAGAACTGGATTCCGCAAACAGAAAAGAAATCTATCGTTAGGTTTAGGAGATATAAAATTTTGAAGATTGAAAAATTTTGAAAAAAGGGGTAAGTGTTATATCAAAAACACCCTTGAGGGGAGGTCAATTTTTTCGTGACTGTAGGTCAGCGGTCGCCTAGTTAGGACGATCGGGATCGAAAACCGCTTCAAAAACGCACTACAGGAGTCAAAGATATCACGACTTGTGTTTTAGCAATGCTCCCTAAGGTGGATTCGGTTATATGTACCTATGTATGGAATTTAATAAAATTTTGATTTTTTCCAGAGTCTACGAGCCAGCGGGGCGTGCGAGGTGTCGGGAGACGCGTCTCGACGCGGGCGAGCTCGCAGCGAGGTTTTCAGCACTACTTTTAGAACAAAAAATTTTGATTATGGTCGAAAAACCTCAAAAAACCACGATTTTTAACGAAAAACCCGAGTTCTCAGCGACCTGGTGGGTTTTAAAATCGCGCACAGCGCAGTAAAACCTAGGTTATGTTGGCGAGAACTGGATTCCGCAAACAGAAAAGAAATCTATCGTTAGGTTTAGGAGATATAAAAATTTGAAGATTTAAAAATTTTGAAAATACGGGTAAGTGTTATATCAAAAACACCCTTGAGGGGAGGTCAATTTTTTCGTGACTGTAGGTCAGCGGTCGCCTAGTTAGGACGATCGGGATCGAAAACCGCTTCAAAAACGCACTACAGGAGTCAAAGATATCACGGTTAGGTTAGGTTAGGTTAGGTTAGGTTAGGTTAGGTTAGGTTAGGTTGGGGGACCACCCCACAGTGCTTGCGTCCACGTCGCGTCCCCTGGAAACGACCCAGTTCTGTCACCGTAACGGAGTGGCAGACTGGGATCGGCCAAAGTGCACTGTGCATCGTAGCTCACATTCTCGACTTGCTGTTACGATTTCGCGGGAGGCTATGCCTGCTCCACCGCGGGACGCCCTAGGGCGTTTTTTAAAACCCAAAGGCCCTTCTAAGGGCCAACCAAAAGGCCCTTCTCAGGGCCACTCTGACGCTTCAGCGTCAGAAGCTAGCCGCGCGCCGTCTGCAGCTAGCTTCAGGGCGGTTGCGATGTCAGACTCGGAGAGTGAGTCTCTGGCAAGCGTCTCCGACGCAGAGGAAATCCGTTCGCGGAAGCGCGAATTCCGAAAGGCGACATCCGAGGGTTCTTCGGCCTCGGGCTCAACGGGCAAGTCGAAGCCCAAAAAGGCGGCAACAGCCGCGGACACGCATGTCGTGGGTCTCGCGGACGCCCAACGCCAGTTGGATCTGGCTCAGCGGAATCTGCATCAACAGGAGCTTGAAGAGCGCGTTGCTGCCAAGGAGCAGCGTGCTCGTGCTGTTCGAACTAGGTCGGGGTATGGTGCGTCCCGCGTCCTGTACGCGGACCACTCCCTGGCCGAGCTGGAGCGGATGGCGGAGGAGGACGAGGAAGAGATCGTGGAGGTCGCCTCTAAGTCTTCCAACCTGAAGGGCACTTTTCAGAAGGCCCTTAAATGCCGTGCTGCGAGCCTGCGCGGCATAGTCGAGGAGCTGGTCAAGAGGACAGCGACCGACGAGACGCGGCAACTGCAGGCGAAGGTCGATCGCCTGCAGTCGGAGGTCAGCCAGCTTCATCAGAAGTTGGCTGAAGCCACCGCCCGGCCAGCGGTAGACCCCAGACCTGCGGTGGAAGCCCCCTCCTCCAACCTTGAGGATATAATCCGAAAGGTCGTAATGGAGGAGCGGGCGTTCACGCGAGCCTGCATCGCAGGCATAGAGGACCGGCTCTTGCCGGAACAACGCCTCCGGCCCCCGCTTGCGGCGGACAAGAGGCGTGAAGAGCCGGGGCCGTCCTCCCTTGCGGCGGACAAAAGGCGTGAAGAGCCGACGCCGTCCCCACCAGTAGAGGACGCGCTTCTGCCTTCCACCACTCCGTCCAACGATGCAGGTTGGACTGAAGTGGTCGGGAAGGGGAAGGGGAAGGGCAAGGGCAAGGGGAAGGGCAAGGCAACGGCCGCTCCCGCCACCCCCGACGCCGCGCCTCCCAGCCAGTCGCAGGTGACTGGGCAGGGAAAGAAGAAGAGGAAACGGAGGAGGAAAAATCCCCCACAGTCCGCAGCCGTCGTAGTGACGCTCACCGCAGAGGCTGCGGAAAGAGGGGAGACGTACGCGTCCATTTTGGTGAGGGCACGTGCAAATGCCGATCCTACCCAACTGGGGATCGGCAAAGTCTCTTGCCGGCGGACCCAAACCGGGGCTCGAATTTTCGAGTTCCCGGGGGCAGAGGGCAGCGCCAGCGCCGACCTCTTCGCAGCCAAGTTGCAGGAGGCCGTCGCTGACGTGGCCAAGGTGGCCCGTCCAGTAAAGCTGGCGGCGGTGGAGGTGACCGACTTGGATGACTCGGTCACGAAAGAGGAGGTGGTGGCCGCGGTCGCAGCCATTGGCGGCTGTAACGTCGCAGCGGTACAAGCCAGGGACATTAGACCTGGCCGCGGTGGCATGGGCACTATTCGGCTCGAGTGCCCAGTCGCCGCTGCAAAAGCCGTACTCGAAAAGGGTCGGCTCTGCGTAGGCTTCAGCTCGGGTGCAGTCCGAGCACTTGTAGACCAGCCTCTGCGCTGCTACAGGTGCTTCGGTATCGGCCACACCCGAGCCCTCTGTCCGTCCCAGGTCGACAGGACGGACAGTTGCTACCGCTGCGGCAAGGTCGGCCACAAAGCCGTGTCCTGCACTGCCGCCAAGCCGCACTGCCTAGTGTGTGCCGCCAGTGGCCGCCCGGCAGACCACATGATGAAGGGGAGGATGTGTAATCCCCCCGCCAAGAAGGGCAAAGCGCAGGCGCCAGTCGGGCCTGCCGCTAGCACGGCTGCGGAGGAGGGGGGTGCGATGACTATTGATGGATAGAGTCGAGCATCGCATCCTCCAGGCGAACGCCAACCACTGCCGAGCTGCCCAGGATCTGCTGATGCAGACCATGGCCGAGTGGTTGGTGGACATAGTGGTGGTCGCTGAGCCTTACTCGGTCCCTGCCAATTGGGTAGGCGATCGAGACGGCTTGGTGGCAGTGGTGTCGCGGTCTTCCACGGACTCCCCTCCCCTCTCGCTTTTAGAGAAGGGTCAGGGATACGTGGCTGCCGCGTGGGGAGATTTAGCCCTTGTGGGGGTCTATTTCTCCCCGAACCGCCCTCTCGCAGACTTTGAGAATTTTCTCGAAATCCTCACTGCCGTCGTCGGGAGGGCGGCGCCACGCCAAGTCGTGGTGCTGGGCGACCTCAACGCCAAGTCGGAGGCCTGGGGCAACCCGGCTGCCTCCTGCAACGTCCGGGGCCGCGCCGTCGAGTTTTGGTCGGCGTCTTGCGGTGTGACCCTCCTCAACAGGGGGTCGGTCCACACGTGTGTGCGGCAACGCGGAGGTTCGGTGGTTGACGTGTCGTTTGCCACCCCCTTGCTAGCCGCACGCATCGTGAACTGGCGGGTGGAGACGGTGGAGACCATGTCGGACCACAGATATGTGCGGTTCGACATCTCCACCTCGAGTTCGAGCTCCCGGGGGGAGATGGCCCGCTCTGGCAGGTCTCCCTTCCCTCGGTGGGCTCTCACTCGGTTGGACCGGGAGGCAGCCAAGGAGGCGGCCTTCCTGCAGGACTGGCTGTCGCCCCCTGTTGAGGTCCTGGACGTCGACGTCGCAGCCGTGCAGCTCAGGGGATCCCTGACCGAGGTGTGCAACTCCAGCATGCCTCGGTCTCGCCGTCCCCCTCCCCGTCGTGCCGTTTATTGGTGGACGGAAGAGTTGGCGGGGCTCCGTGCCAACTGCGTGGCGGCCAGGAGGGCCTACACGCGAAGCCGACGGCGCAGCGCACGTGATCTGCCGGCCGAGGAC
This sequence comes from Hecatera dysodea, assembly GCA_905332915.2. Classification (NCBI taxonomy): domain Eukaryota; kingdom Metazoa; phylum Arthropoda; class Insecta; order Lepidoptera; family Noctuidae; genus Hecatera; species Hecatera dysodea. The sequence continues at coordinate 30,333,598 of HG995286.1, forward strand.
CTCCTGTACGCCTCTTACAGAGAGGCGCAGGCGGCCCTCGGGTCGGCTATGTGCGCTGCCAGGGACGCGGCGAACGCCGAGATGCTGGAGAGTCTCGACCGGGATCCCTATGGGAGACCGTACAAGGCGGCGCGGAACAAGTTGCGCCCCCACGGTCCCCCGCTGACCGAGACCCTCGAGCCGGCCCTGCTGGATGGGGTGGTTCGGTCCTTGTTTCCACGCAGGACCGAATTCACCCCACCAACGATGGATCCTCCACAAAGGGAGGTGTCACCGTACGAGGAGGTCCCTCCGGTGACGGCGGAGGAATTTAGCGCGGGGTTGTTCAGCCTCCGCGCAAAAAAGACGGCCCCTGGACCGGACGGCGTTCCAGCACGGGTGGTAGCCATAGCTGCCGCTCAAATGGAGGACAGGTTTCGGGACCTTTTCAGCGCGTGCCTTACCGCTGGGAGGTTCCCGAAGCTTTGGAAGGAGGGGCAGCTATGCTTACTTCGCAAGGAGGGACGTCCGGTCGATTCCCCCTCGGCGTACCGGCCTATCGTTCTGCTCGATGAGGTCGGTAAATTGTTCGAGGGGATCATCGCCAGTCGGCTGAACAGCCATCTGCGGAGGGTCGGCCCGGACCTGTCGGACGCCCAGTTCGGTTTCCGGCAGGGTCGGTCGACCATCGATGCGCTGGCCCTACTCAAGGGTCAGGTGAAAGGGGCGTTTGAGGCGGGGGACGGAGTGCTAGCGGTGTCGTTCGACATAGCCAACGCCTTCAACTCCGTTCCCCACTCGACGATATTGGAGGCGCTCCGGTATCATGGAGTGCCCCAATACTTGAGGGACCTGCTGGCCGACTACTTGGAGGACCGCGAGGTACTCCTTGTAGACAAATCGGCCACTTTGAGGCGGTACGGCGCAGAGTCTGGTGTTCCACAGGGGTCGGTGCTAGGCCCTCCTTTGTGGAACATCGGATTCGATTGGCTCCTGCGGGGAGCCCTGCTCCAGGGCACGAGTGTCATCTGCTACGCGGATGACACTCTCCTCACTGCCCGGGGCAGGAACTTCTGGGAGGCGGCCTGTCTGGCTTCGGCTGGTGGGTCATTGGTCGCAGGGAGGATTCGCCGCCTGGGCTTGAAGGTGGCGCTGAACAAGACCGAGGCCGTGTTCTTCCACGGGCCTCGGCAGCGCTGCCCTCCGGATGCCCACATCGTAGTGGAGGGCACCAGGGTGAACGTACAGACCCAGATGAAGTATCTGGGTCTGGTACTTGACAGCAGGTGGCGCTTCGGCCCACATTTCAGCGGGCTGTCGACGCGCCTGCTGAAAGCCGCGGACGCGCTGTCATGGCTCCTCCCGAACCTGGGGGGGCCTGGTGCGCTATGCCGGCGCCTGTATGCTGGCATTTTGCGGAGCATGGCCCTATACGGCGCCCCCATTTGGGAGGAGTCTCTGCACCGGAGGGAGAATGCGACGGCGATCCGCAGGCCACAAAGGGCCATTGCACTGCGGGTTGCGAGGGCCTACCGCTCGGTAGGCTTTTCGGCGGCGTGCGCTCTGGCCAGCACCCCTCCTTGGGAGTTGGAGGCGTGGGTGCTCGCCAGAGTGTACGAATGGACGGCGCGCCGGAAAGCGCTCGGGGAGCGCCCCGTCGCGGAAGAGAGGGAGGCCGTGCGGAGGGAGGCGAGGGACGCCATTGTGGTCCACTGGACGCAGGACCTCGCCGCCGCCACCTTTGGCCGCCGTACCCTGGACGCACTCGGTCCGGTCCTGCAGGACTGGCTCGAGAGGCGACACGGTTTCCTCTCCTTCCGTCTGGTGCAGGTGCTGTCAGGACACGGCTGTTTTGGCTCGTACCTGCACCGGATCGGGAGGGAGGAGACTGCGGCGTGCCACGACTGCGGCGCCGCGGAAGACAATGCGCAGCACACTCTCGAGGTGTGCCCAGCTTGGTCCGAGCGGCGCCGTAGTCTCATTGCGGAGATCGGACAGGACCTCTCGCTCCCCGGCGTGGTCAAATCTATGCTGGAGAGCGAGGAGTCCTGGGCAGCGGTCGCCTCCTTCTGCGAGGATGTCATCTCGCAAAAGGAGGCGGCGGAGCGCGCGCGTGAGGAAGACCCTCTCGCTGCGCCGCTCCGAAGACGAAGGAGAGGTCGGAGAAGAGGCCGTTTTCTCCCTCCTCCTGGTGGTGACGGGCGGGCGACCGGCACGGGGGTGCCTCCGCCCGCATTGCACTCGTCACCGCCTTCGTCCGTCATTCCCGGCCCTCTCCCTACGGGGAGGGCGTGATGGGTTGGGTGGGTGTTCGTCGGAGGAGGACTGGACGCAAAGGCTGCGCCGGTCTCCCAGTCCCCCTCCACTAAGACGATGCGGGAATGCCGCTGGGTCGTTTTAGTGGGTATACCGGGCTTAGCCCGGGGAGTCCCACATAGCCCCCCGCTCCCCCGAGCGGGAGGTATGCGTAACGCATTTTTTCCCAGCGCAAAAAAAAAAAAAAAAAAAAAAAAAAAAAAAAAGGTTAGGTTAGGTTGGGGGACCACCCCACAGTGCTTGCGTCCACGTCGCGTCCCCTGGAAACGACCCAGTTCTGTCACCGTAACGGAGTGGCAGACTGGGATCGGCCAAAGTGCACTGTGCATCGTAGCTCACATTCTCGACTTGCTGTTACGATTTCGCGGGAGGCTATGCCTGCTCCACCGCGGGACGCCCTAGGGCGTTTTTTAAAACCCAAAGGCCTTTCTAAGGGCCAACCAAAAGGCCCTTCTCAGGGCCACTCCGACGCTTCTGCGTCAGAGGCTAGCCGCGCGCCGTCTGCAGCTAGCTTCAGGGCGGTCGAGACGTCAGCCTCGGAGAGCGAGTCCCTGGCCAGCGTCTCCGATGCGGGCGAAATCCGGTCGCGGAAGCGCGAATTCCGGAAGGTGGCATCCGAGGGTTCCTCGGCCTCGGGCTCAACTGCAGGAAAGTCGAAGCCCAAAAAGGCGGTAACAGCGGCGGACTCACACATCGTGGGTCTCGCGGACGCCCAACGTCAGCTAGATCTGGCTAGGCGGACGCTGCACCAGCAGGAGCTCGAAGAGCGCGTTGCTGCCAAGGAGCAGCGTGCTCGTGCTGCTCGGACCAGGTCTGGGTACGGTGCGTCTCGCGTTTTGTACGCGGACCACTCCCTGGCCGAACTGGAGCGGATGGCGGAGGAGGACGAGGAAGAGATCGTGGAGGTCGCCTCTAAGTCCTCCAACCTGAAGGGCACTTTTCAGAAGGCCCTTAAGTGCCGTGCTGCGAGCCTGCGCGGCATAGTCGAGGAGCTGGTCAAGAGGACAGCGACCGACGAGACGCGGCAACTGCAGGCGAAGGTCGATCGCCTGCAGTCGGAGGTCAGCCAGCTTCATCAGAAACTGGCCGACGCCACTGCCCGGCCAGCGGCAGACCCTAGACCTGCGGTGGAAGCCCCCTCCTCCAACCTTGAGGATATAATCCGAAAGGTCGTTATGGAGGAGCGGGCGTTCACAAGAGCCTGCATCGCAGGTATTGAGGACCGGCTCTTGCCGGAACAACGCCTTCGGCCCCCGCTTGCGGCGGACAAGAGGCGTGAAGAGCCGGGGCCGTCCTCAACTAAGGCGGACAAGAGGCGTGAAGAGCCGGGGCCGTCCTCAACTAAGGCGGACAAGAGGCGTGAAGAGCCGGGGCCGTCCCCACCAGGAGAGGACGCGCTTCTCCCTTCCACTACTCCGGCCAACGATGCAGGTTGGACTGAAGTGGTCAAGAAGGGGAAGGGGAAGGGCAAGGGGAAGGGCAAGGCAACGGCCGCTCCCGCCACCCCCGACGCCGCGCCTCCCAGCCAGTCGCAGGTGACTGGGCAGGGAAAGGGGAAGAGGAAACGGAGGAGGAGAAATCCCCCTCAGTCCGCAGCCGTCGTGGTGACGCTCACCGCGGAGGCTGCGGAAAGAGGGGAGACGTACGCGTCCATTTTGGTGCGGGCGCGTGCCAATGCCGATCCCACCCAACTGGGAATCGGCAAAGTCTCCTGCAGGCGGACCCAAACCGGGGCTCGGATATTCGAGTTCCCGGGTGCGGAGGGCAGTGCCAGCGCCGACCTCTTCGCAGCCAAGCTGCAGGAGGCCGTCGCGGACGCGGCCAAGGTGGCCCGACCAGTAAAGCTGGCGGCGGTGGAAGTGGCCGACCTGGATGACTCGGTCACGAAAGAGGAGGTGGTGGCCGCGGTCGCAGCCATTGGCGGCTGTAATTTCGCAGCGGTACAAGCCAGGGAAATTAGACCTGGCCGCGGTGGCATGGGCACCATTCGGCTCGAGTGCCCAGTTGCCGCTGCTAAAGCCGTCCTCGACAAGGGACGGCTTTGCGTAGGCTTCAGCTCGGGTGCAGTCCGAGCACTTGTAGACCAGCCTCTGCGCTGCTACAGGTGCTTCGGTATCGGCCACACCCGAGCCCTTTGTCCGTCCCAGGTCGACAGGACGGACAGTTGCTACCGTTGCGGCAAAGTCGGCCACAAAGCCTTGTCCTGCACGGCCGCCAAGCCACACTGCCTAGTGTGTGCCGCCAGTAGCCGCCCAGCAGACCACGTGATGAAGGGGAGGATGTGCAATCCCCCCACCAAGAAGGGCAAAGCACAGGCGCCAGTCGGGCCTGCCGCTAGCACGGCTGCGGAGGAGGGGGGTGCGATGACTATTGATGGATAGAGTCGAGCATCGCATCCTCCAGGCGAACGCCAACCACTGCCGAGCTGCCCAGGATCTGCTGATGCAGACCATGGCCGAGTGGTTGGTGGACTTGGTGGTGGTCGCTGAGCCTTACTCGGTCCCTGCCAATTGGGTAGGCGATCGAGACGGCTTGGTGGCAGTGGTGTCGCGGTCTTCCACGGACTCCCCTCCCCTCTCGCTTTTAGAGAAGGGTCAGGGATACGTGGCCGCCGCGTGGGGAGATTTAGCCCTTGTGGGGGTCTACTTCTCCCCGAACCGCCCTCTCGCAGACTTTGAGAATTTTCTCGAAGTCCTCACTGCCGTCGTCGGGAGGGCGGCGCCACGCCAGGTCGTGGTGCTGGGCGACCTCAACGCCAAGTCGGCGGCCTGGGGCAACCCGGCTGCCTCCTGCAACGTCCGGGGCCGCGCCGTCGAGTTTTGGTCGGCGTCTTGCGGTGTGACCCTCCTCAACAGGGGGTCGGTCCACACGTGTGTGCGGCAACGCGGAGGTTCGGTGGTTGACGTGTCGTTTGCCACCCCCTTGCTAGCCGCACGCATCGTGAACTGGCGGGTGGAGACGGTGGAGACCATGTCGGACCACAGATATGTGCGGTTCGACATCTCCACCTCGAGTTCGAGCTCCCGGGGGGAGATGGCCCGCTCTGGCAGGTCTCCCTTCCCTCGGTGGGCTCTCACTCGGTTGGACCGGGAGGCAGCCAAGGAGGCGGCCTTCCTGCAGGACTGGCTGTCGCCCCCTGTTGAGGTCGTGGACGTCGACGTCGCAGCCGTGCAGCTCAGGGGATCCCTGACCGAGGTGTGCAACTCCAGCATGCCTCGGTCTCGCCGTCCCCCTCCCCGTCGTGCCGTTTATTGGTGGACGGAAGAGTTGACGGGGCTCCGTGCCAACTGCGTGGCGGCCAGGAGGGCCTACACGCGAAGCCGACGGCGCAGCGCACGTGATCTGGCAGCCGAGGGCCTCCTGTACGCCTCTTACAGAGAGGCGCAGGCGGCCCTCGGGTCGGCTATGTGCGCTGCCAGGGACGCGGCGAACGCCGAGATGCTGGAGAGTCTCGACCGGGATCCCTATGGGAGACCGTACAAGGCGGCGCGGAACAAGTTGCGCCCCCGCGGTCCCCCGCTGACCGAGACCCTCGAGCCGGCCCTGCTGGATGGGGTGGTTCGGTCCTTGTTTCCACGCAGGACCGAATTCACCCCACCAACGATGGATCCTCCACAGAGGGAGGCGTCACAGGACGAGGAGGTCCCTCCGGTGACGGCGGAGGAATTTAGCGCGGGGTTGTTCAGCCTCCGAGCAAAAAAGACGGCCCCTGGACCGGACGGCGTTCCAGCACGGGTGGTAGCCATAGCTGCCGCTCAAATGGAGGACAGGTTTCGGGACCTTTTCAGCGCGTGCCTTACCGCTGGGAGGTTCCCGAAGCTTTGGAAGGAGGGGCAGCTATGCCTACTGCGCAAGGAGGGACGTCCGGTCGATTCCCCCTCGGCGTACCGGCCCATCGTTCTGCTCGATGAGGTCGGTAAATTGTTCGAGGGGATCATCGCCAGTCGGCTGAACAGCCATCTGCGGAGGGTCGGCCCGGACCTGTCGGACGCCCAGTTTGGTTTCCGACAGGGTCGGTCGACCATCGATGCGCTGGCCCTACTCAAGGGTCAGGTGAAGGGGGCGTTTGAGGCGGGGGACGGAGTGCTGGCGGTGTCATTCGACATAGCCAACGCCTTCAACTCCGTTCCCCACTCGACGATATTGGAGGCGCTCCGGTATCATGGAGTGCCCCAGTACTTGAGGGACCTGCTGGCCGACTACTTGGAGGACCGCGAGATCCTCCTTGTAGACAAATCGGCCACTCTGAGGCGGTACGGCGCAGAGTCCGGTGTTCCACAGGGGTCGGTGCTAGGCCCTCCTTTGTGGAACATCGGATTCGATTGGCTCCTGCGGGGAGCCCTGCTCCAGGGCACGAGTGTCATCTGCTACGCGGATGACACTCTCCTCACTGCCCGGGGCAGGAACTTCAGGGAGGCGGCCTGTCTGGCCTCGGCCGGCGGATCGTTGGTCGCAGGAAGGATCCGCCGCCTGGGGTTGAAGGTGGCGCTGAATAAGACCGAGGCCGTGTTCTTCCACGGGCCTCGGCAGCGCTGCCCTCCGGATGCCCACATCGTTGTGGAGGGCACTAGGGTGGACGTACAGACTCAGATGAAGTATCTGGGTCTGGTACTTGATAGCAGGTGGCGCTTCGGCCCACATTTCAGCGGGCTGTCGACGCGCCTGTTGAAAGCCGCGGACGCGCTGTCATGGCTCCTGCCGAACCTGGGGGGGCCTGGTGCGCTATGCCGGCGCCTGTATAGTGGCATCCTGCGGAGCATGGCCCTATACGGCGCCCCCATATGGGAGGAGTCCCTACACAGGAGGGAGAACGCGACGGCGATCCGCAGGCCACAAAGGGCCATTGCACTGCGGGTTGCGAGGGCCTATCGCTTGGTAGGCTTTTCGGCGGCGTGCGCTCTGGCCAGCACCCCTCCTTGGGAGTTGGAGGCGTGGGTGCTCGCCAGAGTGTACGAATGGACGGCGCGCCGGAAAGCGCTCGGGGAGCGCCCCGTCGCGGAAGAGAGGGAGGCCGTGCGGAGGGAGGCGAGGGACGCCATTGTGGTCCACTGGACGCAGGACCTCGCCGCCGCCACCTTTGGCCGCCGCACCCTGGACGCGCTCGGTCCGGTCCTACAGGACTGGCTTGAGAGGCGACACGGTTTCCTCTCGTTCCGTCTGGTGCAGGTGCTGTCAGGACACGGCTGTTTTGGCTCGTACCTGCACCGGATCGGGAGGGAGGAGACTGCGGCGTGCCACGACTGCGGCGCTGCGGAAGACAATGCGCAGCACACTCTCGAGGTGTGCCCAGCTTGGTCCGAGCGGCGCCGTAGTCTCATTGCGGAGATCGGACAGGACCTCTCGCTCCCCGGCGTGGTCAAATCTATGCTGGAGAGCGAGGAGTCCTGGGCAGCGGTCGCCTCCTTCTGCGAGGATGTCATCTCGCAAAAGGAGGCGGCGGAGCGCGCGCGTGAGGAAGACCCTCTCGCTGCGCCGCTTCGAAGACGAAGGAGAGGTCGGAGAAGAGGTCGTCTTCTCCCTCCTCCTGGTGGTGACGGGCGGGCGACCGGCACGGGGGTGCCTCCGCCCGCATTGCACGCGTCACCGCCTTCGTCCGTCATTCCCGGCCCTCTCCCTACGGGGAGGGCGTGATGGGTTGGGTGGGTGTTCGTCGGAGGAGGACTGGACGCAAAGGCTGCGCCGGTCTCCCAGTCCCCCTCCACTAAGACGATGCGGGAATGCCGCTGGGTCGTTTTAGTGGGTATACCGGGCTTAGCTCGGGGAGTCCCACATAGCCCCCGCTCCCCCGAGCGGGAGGTATGCGTAACGCATTTTTTCCCAGCGCAAAAAAAAAAAAAAAAAAAAAAAAAAAAAAAAAGGTTAGGTTAGGTTAGGTTAGGTTAGGTTAGGTTAGGTTAGGTTAGGTTAGGTTAGGTTAGGTTAGGTTAGGTTAGGTTAGGTTAGGTTAGGTTTTTTTTTTTTTTTTTTTTTTTTTTTTTTTTTTTTTTTTTTTTTTTTTTTTTTTTTTTTAATACTGCTACCTCCAACATAATCGGAGCCTATGTTAGTCTACGCATTCATACCAGTTCTCGCTTTTGTTCCTCTCGTACTTCCATTCAACATACTATATCTTTCTTGCATTCTTTTCTCTTTCTTTCTTTAAGGGTAGGACGCCCTTCTATTTATTCTATAGTCTATCTTTACTTTCTCTTTATATTTTTATTGTGGGAAAAAATAAACAAATAAACGGTGTTCTTATTAATTTTGTACAGTAGTTCTTATTCTATTGTTTACATTTTTCTTTGTACTACTATTATATAGGTAAATTTTTTCACATTTTCCTTATTTTCTATTAACATACTTCTTATTTCTATTTCTTAAAACTACGGACTTCTTATTTCTATTTCTTAACAGTAGGTTTTTATAGGTTTCAATTTTTTCTTATCTATACAGCTATTTTTATTTATAACATATTGTTTGGGACTTATTATGTCTATTTCTTTATACTATTACATTATTGGGTTTGGGGTACATAACATACAGCTTAATATCTATTCCTATTTTAAAACACTTTTCTTATAATAACTTAGCCTATTTTATTTTATGGGCAACATGTATGTTTCTCAGGTTTTTGCTAGTTCACTTACGTTATTCTCCTCTGTTTTTAATGCTTGACATTAATATTCCTTACGATACTACGCAAGCATTTTTGCTTAATTACTTTTATTTCTTTTGATCACTTTTTCACATATTTCTACGCAATATTCAAGAAACAGCTCTCGGTTCTTTCCTGTCATTGTTTGCCACATAGTTTCAGCTCTGAGTTTGGTGTCGAGTACGTGCTCAGCCTCAAGCCTTTGTCTGTCGAAGACGGGACATTCGAATAATATATGTGGCACCGTTTCAGCAATCTCAGGATCGCAGATGCACGATGGGTTCCTCTTACACTTAAAACGGTTCAAGTATTCCGAGAACCCACCGTGCCCCGTCATAATCTGGGTAGTTATGCTGTTAACTTTGCACTTCCTGATTATCCTGTAGGCCGCCACCGCGTCCGGGAAAAACAGCTTAGTCACGGAAGCAGTGTCTCCGGAGCTATATCTTTGGCTCCACTCGTCAAGCGTTGCCGTACGGATGCATCGCTTGACGTATGAAACCGGAACCAGATCGTAATCAGGCTTTCGCTTGGAGCCTTCAGCGGCTCTCTTGGCTAATTCGTCGGCCCTCTCATTTCCTTCCAACCCCGCATGAGCTTTGATCCAAAACAAAGTGACGGCCTTGCCTTGGATGGACAGGGATCTAAGGTTTGCCCTTGTCTCCACTGCCAGGGGGTGGTGCCGATCGTAGTTTTGGATGGTTTGAAGGGCTGCCATAGAATCGCTGAAAACTCCAAACGATTGCGCTCTGTGCTTCATGATCTCCCTTGTTGCGACGCATATCGCCAGAAGCTCAGCCTGGTAAACGGTGGAGTAGTGTGGGAGGGCAAGCTTGAGGGATTTTGTTTCGCCGGCACCGTTCCACATGGACAGTGCCGCTCCAACCCTGCCCCCAATCTTACTCCCGTCCGTGAAGATACGAACTTCAAGTTCGTTCTGAGCATGTTCGAGTTGCTCTCGGTTTACCAGGCTTACTAGTTCCAGCTCAGCGCGCTCCGCGGGGTGTGGGGCCTCCATTGCCGAGGCAGTCTGCTCGACCCTCCTGTCGCCAAGTGCCGGCTGGGGCACCCCCTTCCTGGCCTCGTATAACGATGCCGCTTCGCGGACACGAAGGTCAAGTGGTAGTATCCCAGCCAGCACTAGCGCGGAGTTTAAGGAGACTGTCCGATATGCCTTACACAGTTTTTGCGCGATGCCTCGCTGGACTGCTCCCAACTGCTTCTTAATGCCCAGCTTTCCTACTGCTGGGGCCCACACGCTGGCGGCATACAGGATGACTGGTTCCACGGTGGCCACATATATTATTCTTATGACTTCGGGGTTGAGCCCCCAGCTGGTCTTTGCAGCCCTAGTTAGCTGCTTGTGGATTCCTATTGCCTTCCTGCACACGTTTGCGACGTGCGTGTTAAAAGTCAGCTGTCTGTCGATGGTGACACCCAGGACCTTGATCTCATTTGACATGGCAATGTCGATCCCGCCCATGCTCAGGCGTGGGGTGTCGTATTTCAGTTTGCGTGTGATGACCATCGCATTGGTTTTTTGTGGAGCAAATTTTAGTTTGTTTTGAACCCCCCACGCCCGGACATGTCCGAGAGCGGCATTGGCACGCCCCTCGATCTCCAACGCTGTGTCACCATCGAAGACCAGCACCACGTCGTCTGCAAAGGCCTGGCAATAGTCCTCCCTAGCTTCCAGGCTCTTTAAGAGCGGGTCCAGCAAAAGGTTCCAGAGTATCGGTCCCCCGATGGAACCCTGGACACAGCCCTTGTTTGTGGCCTTGCAGTACTCTTCACCGGCGTATCTGACCCTGACCTTGCGATTTTCGAGGTAGCTGTCGAAGACCCTCCTCAAGCCGGTAGGACACTTTTCCTCAGCCAGACGGACTCTTATAGCTGGCCACCAGGCACTGTCGAAGGCTCCCTCTATGTCCAACGATACTAGGACTACTATTTTCTTAAGTTCCAGCTTGCCGCGTATATGTTGCATAAGCGCATAGAGGGAGTCTTCCGTGCTTTTCTGGGGCATGAATCCGTACTGGCGAGTACTCATCCTCGGGATCAAATGAAACTTGAGGCGGGCCACCAACATCTTCTCGTATATCTTGCCTAATATTGGCAATAGGCCGATCGGTCTGTACGCTTTGGGGGTGCTGTAGTCTGTTTTCCCAGGCTTTTTTAAAACGACAACGGTCGCCTCCTTCCAGACTTCAGGGAAGAGGTGGTATTTCAGGCAGCCGTTTATCAGGGCCAGGGCCACCTCAGGGGCGTTTCCAATGGCGTGACGACAGATATCGGCTGTAAAGCCGTCGGCTCCTGGAGCTTTTTTGGCGTTAAAAGATCCACACGCTGCCATCAGCTCGGCCATCGTGAATGGTGGATTGCATGAGTCATCTTGCCCTTCAGCATTCACGACCTCGGCCTTTTCTCTTGTAAGGCGGTGGCAGGTGCTATCAGTGCCCGGATGGTCTTCTGGGTAGAAAGTATTCGCCAGTAGCTCGACTGAACCTCTTGTGTCCATGACCTCCCCGTCCTTCACTAGTGGCTGATCCTCTCCCCTTCCCTTGGTCCTTCCTATCACCCGGTAGATACCTTCCCAAACCCCTTCTTTGTCTTGTCTCGTGCAGAAGTTCTTCCAGCTCTCGACTTCGTCCTTTGCTGCCTCTGTCTCATACTCAACTTTCAGTTTCAGGTACTCGTCGACGACCTTCGATCTTCGGGCCGGTGCAGCGTTCCTGATTCTACGTTTCCTGGTGGCGACCTCTTTCTTCATCCCCTCGAGTTTCTCGGACCACCACGGCAAGGTAAGTACTTCCCTACTCTTTTTCAAGGGCATTGATGAAGCGCATGAATCTCCTATTATTTTAGTGTATGTAATAACTAGTGCATTTAATTGATCAGTTGTGTTTAATTTGTCTATTTCTATTTTGTTTATTTTGTTTTCTTGCAGTAATTGTCTGAGTTTCGTACGAAACTCAGACCAATTTGCTTTTTTGGTATTAAATATCCTGGTTGTTCTATTGATTTTTACGCCTTTAGATCTATTTAGTTTTATATTGAATACAATGCCGTTGTGATCCGAGCTCGTGAGGCCCTCATCCACCTTCCAGTCGTCCACCAGGTCCAGGATATCCGTTGAACATGCTGTAATGTCGACGTGGCTACAGTAGCGTATCCCCCCTCGGATCGTGTCGAAGGTCGGAATTTCCCCTCTGTTGAGTATGTTGAGATTCAGCTCGTCAAGAACTCCGGATACTTCCTCACCCCTGCGATCGATGGACAAGCTTCCCCACCAGGTACTCTTTGCATTTGCGTCTCCTCCAACAATCCACATTCTGGAACCTACTTCTTCCTCAACGATTTTGAGGTGCTCGAGGTATGGTCCCACTGGCTGGTCCGGCTCAAAGTAAAAAGAGACCAACGTGATCCTCCAGGCACTGGTTCGGATCCCCACCACGGTGATGTTGTTCGTGGTGAGTCTTGGGTATTGGGTAACTATGAGGTCTTGGTCGAAGACCGCTATTGCGGCCTTGACGTTCCCATCGCCGGTGTCAGTGCTCTGGAAGATCCGAACGCCCCTGTGGCTCCTCATAATTTTTGCCCCGCCTACATATGGTTCTTGGAGGAGAGCAACAGCGACTCCGCGCTTTACGGCTTCCGTCAGGAGCTCGTTTGTCGCTAATCTTTTTCGCTGGAGGTTGGCTTGTACTATTCTATAGAGGTTTGGGTTGCCTTGGGTGCCCTTAGCAGTATGCTACCGTTGATCTTGCGATCTCGTCCCATTTGCGGCGTGTCGGACACTCGGGGTTAAAGGCATTGTGGTCAACGTCTCCGAGCTTGGCTCTTGTGCAGTTCTGGCATTTGGGTGGGGCTCCCGCAAGCCAATCGGCGCATTCCGATTTCAGGTGCGGGCCGCCGCAATGACTGCACAAGTCAGCTGGTTCTCTGCAGAACCTTCTGCCATGCCCGTAGCCCAGGCAGCGCGTACATTGTACCAATGGGGTTTGATCTTCAACCCTCACGCGCTGGAGGTCCACGTGCAGGCAGCCGACCTCTGTAGCCCGTCTCCAGATAGTAGGTGAGACGCTTACCACAATGTGACACGTGTGTGGGTTCCTTGTTCTTCTTCGGAACTTAACCACCACCCTGTCCTCCTCTTTGTCGAGGTTGTGAAAAACATCCCTATTCTGGTTCCTCAAAGCCTTAAGGACGTCCTCGTCTGAATTAACTGAGAGGACGCTCCTGAGGATCAGCAGCGGGTCCTTGTTCTTCACCTCCTCGACATTGAGGTCCTGTCTTTCCCTTGTTAATTTGCCTTTAACTTTTTCCCTCTCCTCTGTGGTCTGGAAACCCATGATGACTTTCCTGTCCTTTGCCTTTCTTACCCTTTCCACCTTGACCCAACCCTCTTTGGCATCCACTGCCTGACGGACTTTATTTAGGACTTCTTCACCTGTTTCAGTATCGTCCTTTGAGGCAACAACGATCGAGTGCAGCGTACTCCGCACTGGATTCGCCTTTCCGCTTCGGATCGCTGTTACGCTCGCATAAGTTTTGGCAGTATCGATTTCCAGCTTCTCTTTATGCTGCTCAATTGCTGCTTTCAGCTCTTCCATCTTTCTGGAATTATTTTCCAGCAGGATTGAGTGGTTTTTTATTGCTGTTTGTAGCTGGTTTTCTTCAGTGGCCAGTGAAAAGGTAGCGTCCGTGGCGGTGACTTCGGGTCGTGTTTTTTCATTTCCCGTTTCAGAGCCCTTCGTTTTGGGGTGCCTTTCGGCCTCCTTTACCAACTGGAACAGTCGATCCAGAGCCTCAACGATGCCGTTTTTTATTTCCGTCTTAGTGTTTCGTGAGGAGTTCAGTAGTAGTTTGGCTTTGTTGAGGCAGGCCCTGGCCTCAGCCGACCGATCCGCGTACTGCGCTTTTGGTGGCGAGTGAACTTCTATAAGTTTTGTGCGCTGAGTTTTATTCTCCTGCGATAGTGGAAGTTTAGCGGTATATTTTGCAGGGCCCGCCTGCGCCGTCTTGGTGGTTAAGGGGGGCGTTGAGTCCGTGCTGGCGGGCGTAATCGCCTCCCATTCTCCAACGCTACGTCTGACATTTGGAGGCGATGTCGTTTTTTGCAGTGGTGATTTCTCACCATCAGTCACCTTCTTCAGTGGGGTCCTAATCCCAATCATTTTGGAGGTAGGTACGCGTCAATGTGTAAAGTCAAAAAAAAAAAGAAAAGAAAAGTGTATAAATAAAGTAATAATAATAGTGACTTTAGATCGTAAAAATCTAAAGTGTTTCTAGGTGCTTACTCTATATAGAGTTTGCTCAGTCGGCCCTTTATGTTCAATAGAACAGTCGTACAATAAACACAGAGGAGAATTTCTGCCTTTGGAGTCGAAAAAGCGTCAATTTAGAGCGTATAGCGTCTAGGCTCTATGTAGAGCCGTTTTTATATCGTCCGCGAATAGCTCTCCCCAAGCCCTATCAGATGACCCCAAACACGGTACGATTACGACAAGGGGTTACGGAGATATCCTTACTTGAAAATCTTGGTTTTTTGCCAAGATGGCGACCAAAAAGTGGTTGCAAGTGAATATCTCCGGAACCACCGGACTAAAAACCCTCGTGCTTGGGCTTGTCGCACTTGGCTCGATGAGACCCATCCACTGATGTGGTTTTCAGGCTGAAAAAAGTTCAACCCGTGAAAACGGCTGAAAAGTGCCTCAGTCCAAAGTATATGGTCAGCTAATATATATAGTGAAAGTCCCAGCCCTCTACGACTCTCCGTTCAGGAGTTATAAGGCTCAGAAGATTGCACAAGATGGCCGCGGACCTGTCAAAGTAGCACTTTGACCTCGGATTTCTCCCTTTGGGAAAGTCACAGACCCCCCGAGTTTGGGCTCTCACAACTCAGCCCGAACTCCCCTATCCACTGGAAACGTTTTCAGGAGTCTGAAAATTTTTGGCTCCAATTCGCCTGAAAATGTAGGACAGGAAGGGCAATAATCCCCCTATCACAGTGTCAAAAACCGCAACTTCCCACGACCTCTGGTTCGGGAGTTATCACGGTTTTAAAATAAACAAAATGGCCGCCGAACTGTCAAACGTCAAGTTTGCGGGCCCGTAACTTCGGAACCCGTTGTCCTAGAAGGTCCGGGTTTTCGATGTACAGCTCGGCGTCGCTTCGAGTATCTCCTGAAAACGGTTTCAGCGGCAAAAAATTTTGTAGCCCAAAACGTCCTGAAAACCTACGCGTTCTAAAGATAACAAAAAGCTGCAAGTAAATGTGAAAATCCGAGAGAATTCTGCCC
The DNA here is from genome assembly GCA_905332915.2 of Hecatera dysodea. Classification (NCBI taxonomy): domain Eukaryota; kingdom Metazoa; phylum Arthropoda; class Insecta; order Lepidoptera; family Noctuidae; genus Hecatera; species Hecatera dysodea. The sequence goes on from HG995286.1 coordinate 30,348,829, forward strand.
AGCGGTTCCCGAGATATCACAATCTGAAATTTTAAACCAAAAAACCAAGATGGCGAAATTTTATCAAAATACTCAATTTTACAGTTACACCGACCGTGTTTGGGCTTATATAGATCCGAATGGATGTGTTGGAGCCAATCCCTATGTCAGAAACAGCAATTTGCTATTTAATTTAGAATTATGGCCAAAAAATAGTAAAAAATTGATATCTCCGGTCTCACTGGGCAAAAAATTTTGAAAAAAATGTTTATAAATAGGTAAAATTAAGCGCTACAATATGCAATTGAGATGTTTACTAAAAAATAACAATACCATGGAAAAATTTTTGAAAAAGTGATTTTCCAATGGTTTTCCTTATAATTTTAAAAATATTCTATCTAAAAATCTAAAACTTAGGATCTCTATTAAATTAATGAGCGCGCCAAGGACAGCAGTTGAAAATCTTGAAAATGTTGAGTAGGTCCGGAGATAAAAGAGTCTGAATTTTGATATTTGTATACCTTCTTAAAAATCAGGTATTGTAGGTAGAAAAAATTTTCAAGTGGTTACCGTCTAAGCATTCGTAGAAGATGTCGACTGCAAAGTTTCAGGCGTCTGGCTCTTCGTTTTCAGCTTTTTCAGCAACACGTGTTTTCAAATTTTTCGGGATATTTCCTGGAGTTGTGGATTTTTCGCGCTTCTAATTAGTCAATATGGTGTGCGGGGTCAATCCCCTCCCCTTCCGTCAATAAAAAGATGGGGTCGTCGATCTTGATTCGTCAGCGTTTGCGTTTGAAGTTTTTTCCTCAAAGTGTAACCTCAAAATATTGAAGTTTTTCAGAAATAACTTATGTTACACTGCAATCCAGGTTTGACACTTCACATGGGCGTATAGGTGTTCACTAGCCCTATCGAATGACACTAAATTCGTCGTAATCCGTTCACTTTTTACCACTTTTTCGAATTTTTTACTGCGGAGCAACGTGGTTTTGCGACTGATCTCCACGACAGACGGGGGGGAACTGGTTAGGTTAGGTTAGGTTAGGTTAGGTTAGGTTAGGTTAGGTTCTTTTCGGCGGCGTGCGCTCTGGCCAGCACCCCTCCTTGGGAGTTGGAGGCGTGGGTGCTCGCCAGAGTGTACGAATGGACGGCGCGCCGGAAAGCGCTCGGGGAGCGCCCCGTCGCCGAAGAGAGGGAGGCCGTGCGGAGGGAGGCGAGAGACGCCATTGTGGTACACTGGACGCAGGACCTCGCCGCCGCCACCTTTGGCCGCCGTACCCTGGACGCACTCAGTCCGGTCCTGCAGGACTGGCTCGAGAGGCGACATGGTTTTCTATCCTTCCGTCTGGTGCAGGTGCTGTCAGGACACGGCTGTTTTGGCTCGTACCTGCACCGGATCGGGAGGGAGGAGACTGCGGCGTGCCACGACTGCGGCGCCGCGGAAGACAACGCGCAGCACACTCTCGAGGTGTGCCCAGCTTGGTCCGAGCGGCGCCGTAGTCTCATTGCGGAGATCGGACAGGACCTCTCGCTCCCCGGCGTGGTCAAATCCATGCTGGAGAGCGAGGCGTCTTGGGCAGCGGTCGCCTCCTTCTGCGAGGATGTCATCTCGCAAAAGGAGGCGGCGGAGCGCGCGCGTGAGGAAGACCCTCTCGCTGCGCCGCTCCGAAGACGAAGGAGAGGTCGGAGAAGAGCTCGTTTTCTCCCTCCTCCTGGTGGTGACACGCGGGCGACCGGCACGGGGGTGCCTCCGCCCGCATTGCACTCGTCACCGCCTTCGTCCGTCATTCCCGGCCCTCTCCCTACGGGGAGGGCGTGATGGGTTGGGTGGGTGTTCGTCGGAGGAGGACTGGACGCAAAGGCTGCGCCGGTCTCCCAGTCCCCCTCCAGTAAGACGATGCGGGAATGCCGCTGGGTCGTTTTAGTGGGTATACCGGGCTTAGCCCGGGGAGTCCCACATAGCCCCCCGCTCCCCCGAGCGGGAGGTATGCGTAACGCATTTTTTCCCAGCGCAAAAAAAAAAAAAAAAAAAAAAAAAAAAAAAAAAGGTTAGGTTAGGTTAGGTTTTTTTTTTTTTTTTTTTTTTTTTTTTTTTTTTTTTTCGGACTAATTCCGCCAACATAATTGGCGCCTATTCTTTATCTACTCCTCGTCCATACTAGTTCTCGCTTACATGCCTCTCGTACTTTCATGCTTCATACTGTGTCTTTCTTTCATCCATCACCATTTGTTCAGTGGGTGGGACTCCCACTTGTAAAATACTATCTCTAGATTACTTATTTGCTTATACTCAGGGGAAATAAATTATCTAGGTTCTTATTTATTTAACATATTCTTAACTACATTTCGTTACACCGTTTGTTCAGTGGGTGGGACTCCCACTTTTAATACTGTCTAGACTTGTACTTTATTTATTCACTTATATATAGGGGTAATGAATTTACTAGGAACTTATTTATTTAACATATTCTTAACTAAATTACATTACAGTTATCTTATTACTACTTTACTAATCTTAATACATTTTTTATTGCTTATCTACTGCTTATTCTATACATACATTTTTGCGCTTATTTCCTATGCTTACGTTGTTATACATACAATATAAAACTAAACATAGTTTTGGATCATGTCTTGTTTTTATTTATTACTTTTTGAGCTATACTCTCACAGTAGGCTATAAGTAAGTTCCTATTTTTCCCCAACATTACTTCCCCTACGTTTTCTTTTTGCAACCTTGTTCCTATTTCTTGCTCCAGGTTATAGCGCTCTTTCGCGTAAATTGGACACTCCAGTACTATATGTGGGACTGATTCTGCCACGTTTGTGTCACAGGTGCACGATGGGTTCTCCTTACACTTAAAACGGTTTAAGTATTCTGAGAACCCACCGTGGCCCGTTAGGACTTGCGTAAGTACACCGGTCGGCCTCACCCGTTTTACAATACGGTAGGCAGCTATGGCGTCTGGAAGAAACATCTTCGTCACCGAGGCCGTCCCGCCCTCCACATATCTCCGATTCCACTCATCAAGCGAACCCATGCGGATTTGACGCTTGATGTATGAAACCGGACACCGGTCATAGTCAGGCTTCCTCCGTGACGACAACGCTGCCTCCTTCGCCAACTCGTCTGCGCGTTCATTCCCCGGCAGGCCTGCGTGAGCTTTGACCCAGAACAAAGACACAGCTTTGCTCTGGTCCAGTGCCTGAGCCAAATTCGCTCGCGCGCGGACTGCCAAGGGGTGGAGAGAACCATGGTTTGTCAGTGTCTGTAATGCTGACATCGAGTCGCTGTACACTCCATAGCTCATCTCTTTGCGCTTGAGGATCACGTCCGTTGCCTTGCAAATGGCTAGAAGTTCCGCCTGGTAGACCGTGCAGTACGCGGCGAGGCTCAGCTTGAGGGTCTGAACTTCACCTTCATTATCCCACAAGGATAATGCGGCTCCGACCTTCCCCTCAATCTTGCTGCCGTCAGTGAATATTCGCACTGTCTGCACATTGTGGCTGTCTACCAGCAGTTGATCTGCCAGGCACATGAACTCCAAAGACATTTGTTTGGCGGGGTGAGATGTTTCTGCAAATCTTACCATACTTTCGATCTCCCGATCTCCTGGCACAAACTGGGATGACCCTCTCCTCGCCTCATACAAGGCAGCTGCCTCTTGTATGCGGAGGTCTAGAGGTAGTATCCCAGCCAGCACCAATGCTGAGTTTAGTGAAACCGTACGGTAAGATTTGCAGAGCTTCTGGACAAATCCTCGTTGGACAGAGCCTAGCTTCTTCCGTATTCCCAACTTTTTCGTAGCGGGAGCCCAGGCTCCAGCAGCGTACGTGACAATCGGTTCAATCGTAGCGGTGTAGATAATATTTGTTACCTCCCTATTCAGACCCCAGCTGACTTTAGCCGCGCGTGCAAGCTGTTTATAGACATCTACAACCTTCTTGCAGACATTTTTCGCGTGTTCGTTGAAGGTCAACTTGTCGTCTACAGTCAGGCCCAGCAGTTTCATGCTCCTTACCATGGCAATGCCGACCCCGGCCATGGTCAGAATTGGGGTGTCGTACTTAAGCTTGTTGGTTATTAGCATCGCACAGGTTTTGTGCGGTGCAAACCTGAGCTTATTTCTGACCCCCCAGCCCTGAACATGGGCGAGGGCCGCATTTGTGGTCCTGGAGACTTCAGCCGCCGTGTCACCGTCAACGACTAAAACGATATCGTCCGCGAAGGCCTGAACGAAGTACCCCTTCTTTTCCAAGTCTTTCAATAGCGGGTCCAGTAGAAGGTTCCACAGGATGGGGCCACCGATTGACCCTTGAACACAGCCTTTATTTGTCTCTCTCGTGCATTCCTCCCCAGCGTACCTTACTCTGACTTTTCTGCTGTCGAGGTAACTGTCAAGTAGCCTCCTGGTGTTCACCGGGCAATTTTCCTCAGCCAGCCTGACCTTGATTGCCGGCCACCAGGCGCTATCGAATGCGCCCTCTATATCCAACGACACCAGGACAATTAGCTTTTTCAGCCTCAACTTGTCCTGCACATGTTTTATTAGAGTATAGAGGGCGTCCTCGGTGCTCCTCTGAGGCATAAAGCCAAACTGGCGAGTACTAAGCCGCGGCACAAGCTGCCACTTGATCCTAGCCACTACCATCCTCTCCAGGACCTTCCCCAAGACAGGCAGGAGACCTATCGGCCTGTATGACTTGGGGTTCGTATAATTTTCCTTGCCCGGTTTTCTGAGGACTACCACCGTCGCCTCTTTCCAGATGTCCGGGAAATGTGCCAGTTCTAGGCATTTATTGTATAGGGCAAGGAAAGCGTCCGGGTCCTGGCCGATCGCTCGACTGCAGATGTCTGATGTAAATCCGTCCGCTCCGGGTGCTTTCTTCGGGTTAAAATGCGCCACGGCTGTCTTCAGCTCCAGCGGCGTAAATGGTGGGTCATGATATTCATCATGCTGCCACTCATTTACCCTTCTAGCGGATTCTCTGGTGTGCCTGTGGTCCGCATTGTCTTCTTCCGCTGTGTCCTTAGGATAAAACGTGTCAGCGAGTAAGGCTGCTGATTCTTTGGGATTCAGGAATGCACCATCGCTTATTAGGGTCAAGTCTTCCTGTCTCCTGGTGGTCCCTCTGATGACTCTGTAGATACCCTCCCATACGCTTTCCCTATCCTGTTTCTCACAAAAACCTTTCCAGCTGGCTACCAGGGCTTTCTTGGCTTGGCACTCATACTCTTCTTTTGCTTTCAGGTACTCGTCAACGACCATCGCTCTCCGGACCGGTGCGGCGTTGCGGATGCGGTTCTTCTTCGTTGTGACCTCTTTCTTCTTCACCGCGAGCTCTTCGGACCACCACGGAATGGTAAGTTTTACTCTCTTTTTAACTTTAGGAATAGCCTCGTCACAAGCTTTCTCGATAACATTCTTATAACTTATTACTAATTGTTCTAATTCTTGCCTACTAACTGTCCGTTCTATACGATTTAGGCTTATATTATTGTTGATTTTAAACTCCCCTAATTTAATTTTAAAAGTTTCCCAGTTTGCCTTTTTTGTGTTATACTTCCTCGTGGTTCTGGTTATGTATATCCCTTTTTCCCTTTTTAATTTTACTTCAAATAAAATGGTGTTATGGTCCGAGCTCGTTACCCCTGTGTCGATCCGCCAGCCGTCGACCAGGTCAAATAAATCTAATGAGCATGCCGTGACGTCTACATGGCTCTTGTACACTACGCCGCCTCTCACAGTGTAAAAGGTCGGCGTATCTCCAGTGTTCAGTACCTGAAGCTCCAACTCTTCCAGGGTCCCGGACATCTCTTCTCCCCTGAGGTCCTCTATGGTACTTCCCCACCAGGTGCTCTTTGCGTTTGTGTCTCCGCCTATTAGCAGTTTTCCGGTGCCCAGTTCCAACTTTATTTTGGTCAGCTGATCCAGGTAAGGCCCTATGGGTTGGTCTGGCTCGAAGTAATAGGAAACTACTGCGATTTCCCAGGCTCTGGTTCGGATCCCCACCACGACGATGTTGTTCGTGGTGAGTTTCGGGTAGGGGATGACGTCCAGGTCGCTATCGAAGACGGCTATCGCCGCCTTAACCCTCCCACTTCCTTCGACCTCGCACTGGTAGACTCTCGCACCACGGTAGCTCTTCATACTCCTAGCTCCTCCCACATAAGGTTCCTGGATCAGTGCCCATGCGATTGCTCGCTCACTGGCCTCTAAAAAGAGTTCGGTGGTTGCCAGTTCCTTTCTTTGAAGGTTGGCTTGGGCTACTGCGTATCCTCTGGTTGGGGTGCCTGCCCTGTCGCCAGTCTCAACTTTAGCAGTATGCTACCCTGGCTCTAGCCAGGACCTCGCACCGCTTTCTGACTGGGCATTCATCGCTAAATGCATTGTGCTCAGTGTCATCCAACTTTGCCCGCACACAGTTGCAGCACGTAGGGACTGATCCGGCCATCCACTCAGCGCATTGTGTCCTCATATGAGGGCCTCCGCAGTGGCTGCACTTTTCCACCTGCTCCTTACAGAGTCGTCGTCCATGTCCGAAGCCTAGGCATAGGGAGCACTGGATCAGTGGAGTTTGGTCAGACACTCGGACTCTTTGCAGGTCAATGTGGACGGCCTGTCGATCCTGTAGCCTATTCCACAGTTTTGGAGAGACCCTGAGGACAACGTGGTGCGTGTGGGGGTTCCTGGTTTTCTTTTTAAAAAGTACCTCTACCCGGTCTTCCTCCTTTGTCAGCTCTGTGAACACGTCTTTGTTCTGATTACGGAGAGCCATGAGGATGTCTTCGTCTGTGTTGTAGGTCAAGACGTCTCTCAGGATAACCAGGGGGTCCCTGTTCTTGACGTCCTCAACCCTCAACACCTCCCCCACAGTTGCCAGTCTTTCTTTAATCCTTTCTCTTTCCTCTTCTGTTTTGCATCCCAGTACTACTTTCCTGTCTTTTGCTTTCCGAATCCTATCTACAGTGGCCCATCCCTCCTTTGCATTAACCGCCTTTCTTATATGGTCGATTATTTCCTCCCCGGTTTCTGTTTCTAGTTTAGAGGTGACCACGATAGAGTGGAGCGCCGTCTGCTTTGGCGGTTGCTTGATAGGCTTACTTGCCGCAATGCTAGCATAGGAGAGCTTCTCCATATGTTCTTCGCTAGTTTTAAGAGCCTCTTTCAGCCTATCAAGCTTCTCGCTGTTTTCTCGCAAATTTCGGCTATGGTCTTCCAGGGCCTTTTTGAAGGACTCCATCTCTATATTTTCCGTACCTGAAAGGGGTTCTTTCTCCTCTTGTGTCTCGGCTTGCGCTTGCGTCCCCTTTGTTTTCATAATGATCTTTGGCGGTGGAGCTCTTCCTTTCTCCTGCTCCGACTCCTTTATGAGCAAGTAGAGCCGGTCTGCCTGGGCCTTCACCTCCTCTTTGATCTCCCTCTTTGTGTTTTTTGAGTTCGTCATATGGGCCTTTATTTTACTAAGGCATATTCTGGCCTCCGCGACTCGAGTTTTTGTTGCCGGCGGACTTAATACAACGAACTCAACGGATGCTCGTCGGGGCATCTCTGGTGTCGAAATTGTCGGCACTCTTTCAACAGTTCCTTTCATTGGGGACGTTTGTTTCGAGACCAGTTTCCCTGCCTCCAATTCGCCCGCACTTTTTCTGACGCTTTGATTGGAGGATCCGGCCTCTTCTAAAGCGTTTGGTGGGCTTTTGGTTGGCACGTTCACCGGCTTCTTTATAGGGGTGCGTATTCCCATCATTTTGTCCTGTGTGGATTCGGATGAATTAGTCCGACGTCAGTGGGGTATTGTATAGGATACCCCAGTCTAGTGTAAAATAAAGTAAGTATGTATATGATAAAGTGTAAAAGATCAATAACAGCACAACAAATATATAGTAAAGAGATTTTAAAATAATCTAGTCAGCTAGATTTCTCTAGCTTTATTCCCGATGCAGGTACCTAGTTGTTTTGCGTACGCGGCTGGGAGGTCGACAGGCGCACTACTAATAGCTTTAGTAGCAGGTCAGCAGAATGAGAGTTTTGTTCCCACAGATAAGTCTACCCCGCCCCTGAAGATGGTATACCACCCAAGAATCAGTGGTTTAGACGGGGGAGAGAGGGTAGAGGGCAGTCAATAATCTATTTGTCAAGAAATTATAGCCACTGTGAGAATAAAGTTCCGCTACAGTACAAAGTCACACAAGTAATTATAAATATGATTTTATAGAGTCTTGCTCTGTCAAAATTCTTATATCTAGTAAATTTAAGCCCTTGTCTGGCGTCAAAAGCCCACTCAAGCTGTCACACGTTAACAATTTCTATGAATGTACAAAAAATTTTTTGACTCTATGTAGAGTCGATCTCTACTCACCAGAAGACAGCTCTCTTCGAGTCCTTTCAAACGAACCCAAACACGGCCACTCCAGCCCAAAGGGTTCCCGAGATACCGCAGACTGAAATTCCAGTTGCCAGTCCAAGATGGCGCCCAGAATACTGAAACTTCCTGATATCTCCGGAACCGCCGGACCCGATACCACCGTGCTTGGGCTCCCCTGACCGAGCTCGACGAGATCTATCCTCCTGTGCAGTTTTCAGGCTGAAAAATTTCAGGTCCTGAAAACCGCTGAAACGTGCTACACGGATACAAAAGGGTAAGGCCGAATCCCCAGTGAAAACGGCAGCCTTCTACGACCACTGAGTCCGGAGTTATGTAAGGCGAAAGATTTCCAAGATGGCGGCCAATATGGCGGCCGCTTACCTAAAATTTACACTGGTTAAGCTAAGCTAGCCGAGTTTGGGCTCGTTGGAATGGGCTTTAAGAGTCCTATTCAATTTTTGTAATTTTAACCTTAAAAAAGTAACCCCCGATTTTTTGGAGCCAAAAAACCCCCTAAATTTAACTAAAACGAACACAGTCAGTAAGCTACAAACTAAAGACTAGGTTTATCTTAAGAATAACGTAATGGCTAACTAATGCTATTTTTAGGCAATGGTTCCAGAAATATCGGACCCTTATTTGACACCCCTCGTGTCAACCCTTAATTTTTAAAAATTCGTAACTCCGAAACTATTGATGACTGAAAACTGAAATTTTGCAGTAATATAGTGGATCTTAAGACTCTTCTGATACTAATTTAAAAATGGGGGGTTATCGCGACAAATAATTAATTAACGATTTTTGAAAATTTTGAAAATATTAAAATCTTGATATTTATGGAACCACTTCACCTTTTTTGTTGTGCGAAGCGCCGTTATGTTGAGCTCGACGTCCTGCTCCGATGCCGCCAGCTGGTTATGGCCGCACTCAACCGGAACTGGTTTCACGTGGCCACGTGGAAAGAGGTTTTTTCCGATTTCCACGAAAGGCGTGGCTCGGAAAAATCAGGAAGCAGCTCCAAAATATGGGCGTCAGCAAGACGCTTCGTTTGACAATAAAAAATAGTGGGGTCGTCGCTTTAGTTTTCGCAGCGTTTTATTTTTAAAGTTGAAAATTTTTGAATTTTTCACTTTTTCGGGTTTTTTTCACGTTACACTACACTCACATCTGCGCGCAATACACCAAACGATAGGGCTTATTTTTCCGCACACTTTGATGGTACACTCAATATAAACCGGATCAAAAATACCGCTTCGGCGAATTTTTAAAGAAATTTTTTGCGCGGAGCAGCGTTTAGCACGTGTTATCGTCGCGGGGGGTGACCGCGGACTCGGTTAGGTTAGGTTAGGTTAGGTTAGGTTAGGTTAGGTTGGGGGACCACCCCACAGTGCTTGCGTCCACGTCGCGTCCCCTGGAAACGACCCAGTTCTGTCACCGTAACGGAGTGGCAGACTGGGATCGGCCAAAGTGCACTGTGCATCGTAGCTCTTTTGAACGCCTTGTTACTACGATTTCGCGGGAGGCTATGCCTGCTCCACCGCGGGACGCCCTAGGGCGTTTTTTAAAACCCAAAGGCCCTTCTAAGGGCCAACCAAAAGGCCCTTCTCAGGGCCAACCCAAAGGCCCTTCTCAGGGCCACTCTGACGCTTCAGCGTCAGAAGCTAGCCGCGCGCCGTCTGCAGCTAGCTCCGCGGTTGCGATGTCAGACTCGGAGAGCGAGTCCCTGGCAAGCATCTCTGACGCGGAAGAAATCCGGTCGCGGAAACGCGAATTCCGGAAGGCGACATCCGAGGGTTCCTCGGCCTCGGGCTCGACGGGCAAGTCGAAGCCCAAAAAGGCGGCAACAGCCGCGGACTCGCATGTCGTGGGTCTCGCGGACGCCCAACGTCAGCTAGACCTGGCTAGGCGGACGCTGCACCAGCAGGAGCTCGAAGAGCGCGTTGCTGCCAAGGAGCAGCGTGCTCGTGCTGCTCGGACCAGGTCTGGGTACGGTGCGTCTCGCGTTTTGTACGCGGACCACTCCCTGGCCGAGCTGGAGCGGATGGCGGAGGAGGACGAGGAAGAGATCGTGGAGGTCGCCTCTAAGTCCTCCAACCTGAAGGGCACTTTTCAGAAGGCCCTTAAATGCCGTGCTGCGAGCCTGCGCGGCATAGTCGAGGAGCTGGTCAAGAGGACAGCGACCGACGAGACGCGGCAACTGCAGGCGAAGGTCGATCGCCTGCAGTCGGAGGTCAGCCAGCTTCATCAGAAGTTGGCCGAAGCCACCGCCCCCCCAGCAGTAGACCCCAGACCTGCGGTGGAAGCCCCCTCCTCCAACCTTGAGGATATAATCCGAAAGGTCGTAATGGAGGAGCGGGCGTTCACGCGAGCCTGCATCGCAGGCATAGAGGACCGGCTCTTGCCGGAACAACGCCTCCGGCCCCCGCTTGCGGCGGACAAGAGGCGTGAAGAGCCGGGGCCGTCCTCTCTTGCGGCGGACAAAAGGCGTGAAGAGCCGACGCCGTCCCCACCAGTAGAGGACGCGCTTCTCCCATCCACCACTCCGTCCAACGATGCAGGTTGGACTGAAGTGGTCGGGAAGGGGAAGGGGAAGGGCAAGGGGAAGGGCAAGGCAACGGCCGCTCCCGCCACCCCCGACGCCGCGCCTCCCAGCCAGTCGCAGGTGACTGGGCAGGGAAAGAAGAAGAGGAAACGGAGGAGGAGAAATCCCCCTCAGTCCGCAGCCGTCGTAGTGACGCTCACCGCGGAGGCTGCGGAAAGAGGGGAGACGTACGCGTCCATTTTGGTGCGGGCGCGTGCCAATGCCGATCCAACCCAATTGGGGATCGGCAAAGTCTCTTGCCGGCGGACCCAAACCGGAGCTCGAATTTTCGAGTTCCCGGGGGCAGAGGGCAGCGCCAGCGCCGACCTCTTCGCAGCCAAGCTGCAGGAGGCCGTCGCTGACGTGGCCAAGGTGGCCCGTCCAGTAAAGCTGGCGGCGGTGGAGGTGGCCGACCTGGATGACTCAGTCACGAAAGAGGAGGTGGTGGCCGCGGTCGCAGCCATTGGCGGCTGTAACGTCGCAGCGGTACAAGCCAGGGACATTAGACCTGGCCGCGGTGGCATGGGCACTATTCGGCTCGAGTGCCCAGTCGCCGCTGCTAAAGCCGTCCTTGACAAGGGACGGCTCTGCGTAGGCTTCAGCTCGGGTGCAGTCCGAGCACTTGTAGACCAGCCTCTGCGCTGCTACAGGTGCTTCGGTATCGGCCACACCCGAGCCCTCTGTCCGTCCCAGGTCGACAGGACGGACAGTTGCTACCGCTGCGGCAAGGTCGGCCACAAAGCCGTGTCCTGCACTGCCGCCAAGCCACACTGCCTAGTGTGTGCCGCCAGTGGCCGCCCGGCAGACCACATGATGAAGGGGAGGATGTGTAATCCCCCCGCCAAGAAGGGCAAAGCGCAGGCGCCAGTCGGGCCTGCCGCTAGCACGGCTGCGGAGGAGGGGGGTGCGATGACTATGGATGGATAGAGTCGAGCATCGCATCCTCCAGGCGAACGCCAACCACTGCCGAGCTGCCCAGGATCTGCTGATGCAGACCATGGCCGAGTGGTTGGTGGACATAGTGGTGGTCGCTGAGCCTTACTCGGTCCCTGCCAATTGGGTAGGCGATCGAGACGGCTTGGTGGCAGTGGTGTCGCGGTCTTCCACGGACTCCCCTCCCCTCTCGCTTTTAGAGAAGGGTCAGGGATACGTGGCTGCCGCGTGGGGAGATTTAGCCCTTGTGGGGGTCTATTTCTCCCCGAACCGCCCTCTCGCAGACTTTGAGAATTTTCTCGAAATCCTCACTGCCGTCGTCGGGAGGGCGGCGCCACGCCAAGTCGTGGTGCTGGGCGACCTCAACGCCAAGTCGGAGGCCTGGGGCAACCCGGCTGCCTCCTGCAACGTCCGGGGCCGCGCCGTCGAGTTTTGGTCGGCGTCTTGCGGTGTGACCCTCCTCAACAGGGGGTCGGTCCACACGTGTGTGCGGCAACGCGGAGGTTCGGTGGTTGACGTGTCGTTTGCCACCCCCTTGCTAGCCGCACGCATCGTGAACTGGCGGGTGGAGACGGTGGAGACCATGTCGGACCACAGATATGTGCGGTTCGACATCTCCACCTCGAGTTCGAGCTCCCGGGGGGAGATGGCCCGCTCTGGCAGGTCTCCCTTCCCTCGGTGGGCTCTCACTCGGTTGGACCGGGAGGCAGCCAAGGAGGCGGCCTTCCTGCAGGACTGGCTGTCGCCCCCTGTTGAGGTCCTGGACGTCGACGTCGCAGCCGTGCAGCTCAGGGGATCCCTGACCGAGGTGTGCAACTCCAGCATGCCTCGGTCTCGCCGTCCCCCTCCCCGTCGTGCCGTTTATTGGTGGACGGAAGAGTTGGCGGGGCTCCGTGCCAACTGCGTGGCGGCCAGGAGGGCCTACACGCGAAGCCGACGGCGCAGCGCACGTGATCTGGCAGCCGAGGACCTCCTGTACGCCTCTTACAGAGAGGCGCAGGCGGCCCTCGGGTCGGCTATGTGCGCTGCCAGGGACGCGGCGAACGCCGAGATGCTGGAGAGTCTCGACCGGGATCCCTATGGGAGACCGTACAAGGCGGCGCGGAACAAGTTGCGCCCCCGTGGTCCCCCGCTGACCGAGACCCTCGAGCCGGCCCTGCTGGATGGGGTGGTTCGGTCCTTGTTTCCACGCAGGACCGAATTCACCCCACCAACGATGGATCCTCCACAGAGGGAGGCATCACAGGATGAGGAGGTCTCTCCGGTGACGGCGGAGGAGTTTAGTGCGGGGTTGTTCAGCCTCCGCGCAAAAAAGACGGCCCCTGGACCGGACGGCGTTCCAGCACGGGTGGTAGCCATAGCTGCCGCTCAAATGGAGGACAGGTTTCGGGACCTTTTCAGCGCGTGCCTTACCGCTGGGAGGTTCCCGAAGCTTTGGAAGGAGGGGCAGCTATGCCTACTGCGCAAGGAGGGACGTCCTGTCGATTCCCCCTCGGCGTACCGGCCCATCGTTCTGCTCGATGAGGTCGGTAAATTGTTCGAGGGGATCATCGCCAGTCGGCTGAACAGCCATCTGCGGAGGGTCGGCCCGGACCTGTCGGACGCCCAGTTTGGTTTCCGACAGGGTCGGTCGACCATCGATGCGCTGGCCCTACTCAAGGGTCAGGTGAAGGGGGCGTTTGAGGCGGGGGACGGAGTGCTGGCGGTGTCATTCGACATAGCCAACGCCTTCAACTCCGTTCCCCACTCGACGATATTGGAGGCGCTCCGGTATCATGGAGTGCCCCAGTACTTGAGGGACCTGCTGGCCGACTACTTGGAGGACCGCGAGGTCCTCCTTGTAGACAAATCGGCCACTCTGAGGCGGTACGGCGCAGAGTCCGGTGTTCCACAGGGGTCGGTGCTAGGCCCTCCTTTGTGGAACATCGGATTCGATTGGCTCCTGCGGGGAGCCCTGCTCCAGGGCACGAGTGTCATCTGCTACGCGGATGACACTCTCCTCACTGCCCGGGGCAGGAACTTCAGGGAGGCGGCCTGTCTGGCCTCGGCCGGCGGATCGTTGGTCGCAGGAAGGATCCGCCGCTTGGGGTTGAAGGTGGCGCTGAACAAGACCGAGGCCGTGTTCTTCCACGGGCCTCGGCAGCGCTGCCCTCCGGATGCCCACATCGTTGTGGAGGGCACTAGGGTGGACGTACAGACTCAGATGAAGTATCTGGGTCTGGTACTTGATAGCAGGTGGCGCTTCGGCCCACATTTCAGCGGGCTGTCGACGCGCCTGTTGAAAGCCGCGGACGCGCTGTCATGGCTCCTGCCGAACCTGGGGGGGCCTGGTGCGCTATGCCGGCGCCTGTATAGTGGCATCCTGCGGAGCATGGCCCTATACGGCGCCCCCATATGGGAGGAGTCCCTACACAGGAGGGAGAACGCGACGGCGATCCGCAGGCCACAAAGGGCCATTGCACTGCGGGTTGCGAGGGCCTATCGTTCGGTAGGCTTTTCGGCGGCGTGCGCTCTGGCCAGCACCCCTCCTTGGGAGTTGGAGGCGTGGGTGCTCGCCAGAGTGTACGAATGGACGGCGCGCCGGAAAGCGCTCGGGGAGCGCCCCGTCGCGGAAGAGAGGGAGGCCGTGCGGAGGGAGGCGAGGGACGCCATTGTGGTCCACTGGACGCAGGACCTCGCCGCCGCCAACTTTGGCCGCCGTACCCTGGACGCACTCGGTCCGGTCCTGCAGGACTGGCTGGAGAGGCGACACGGCTTCCTCTCCTTCCGTCTGGTGCAGGTGCTGTCAGGACACGGCTGTTTTGGCTCGTACCTGCACCGGATCGGGAGGGAGGAGACTGCGGCGTGCCACGACTGCGGCGCCGCGGAAGACAATGCGCAGCACACTCTCGAGGTGTGCCCAGCTTGGTCCGAGCGGCGCCGTAGTCTCATCGCGGAGATCGGACAGGACCTCTCGCTCCCCGGCGTGGTCAAATCTATGCTGGAGAGCGAGGAGTCCTGGGCAGCGGTCGCCTCCTTCTGCGAGGATGTCATCTCGCAAAAGGAGGCGGCGGAGCGCGCGCGTGAGGAAGACCCTCTCGCTGCACCGCTCCGAAGACGAAGGAGAGGTCGGAGAAGAGGTCGTTTTCTCCCTCCTCCTGGTGGTGACACGCGGGCGACCGGCACGGGGGTGCCTCCGCCCGCATTGCACTCGTCCCCGCCTTCGTCCGTCATTCCCGGCCCTCTCCCTACGGGGAGGGCGTGATGGGTTGGGTGGGTGTTCGTCGGAGGAGGACTGGACGCAAAGGCTGCGCCGGTCTCCCAGTCCCCCTCCAGTAAGACGATGCGGGAATGCCGCTGGGTCGTTTTAGTGGGTATACCGGGCTTAGCTCGGGGAGTCCCACATAGCCCCCCGCTCCCCCGAGCGGGAGGTATGCGTAACGCATTTTTTCCCAGCGCAAAAAAAAAAAAAAAAAAAAAAAAAAAAAAAAAAGGTTAGGTTAGGTTAGGTTAGGTTAGGTTAGGTTAGGTTAGGTTAGGTTAGGTTAGGTTAGGTTAGGTTAGGTTAGGTTAGGTTAGGTTAGGTTAGGTTAGGTTAGGTTAGGTTAGGTTAGGTTAGGTTAGGTTAGGTTAGGTTAGGTTAGGTTAGGTTTTTTTTTTTTTTTTTTTTAGAAGAATATTTACCGCGGACATATGCGTCCGCGCCCTTGTTTACTTGGCTTTTATTGTTTACATAATGGTATACATTTTTACTCAGTTCCGTCTCCCCATCTCGGTGGGACGACTGATTTAACTTCCTAACTTATAATTAGCTTATAACTATGTGAGTCCACCTCTGACTCAATTTTTTTTTTTTTTTTTTTTTTTTTTTTTTTTTTTTCGTATAACTACTATTTCTTTTTTTTTTTTAAATGTATTTGTATTTGTATTATTACACTACTTGTTAGTTCATTGTTAGTTTATTATATGGGTTATTTCTAGGTAACAATTTTTCTTAACATTACGACTGGACTTAATTTAATTTCCTTTCTTATTTTTTTTTTTTTTTTTTTCTTTTTTTCTTTTCCACACTTGATTGTTGGTTTGTTTATTTATTTATATTTTTTTTTTTTTTTTTTTTTTTTTTTTTTTTTTTTTTTTTTTTTTTTTTTTACAATATTACCACTATTAGTTACTTATTATCTACTGGTCTAGTGTTACATTATTTTGTTTTGTTCTTGGAACATAAGTTTCCATTACTTATTTTTAATACAGTACTATTATTTTGACATTTCAGTTTTTTTTTTTTTTTTTTTTTTTATGGTTACGGGATTGGGTGGGATGTTGGAAATTTTATGGGACTTGATTTCTACTTGTTTGGTTATATTCTTTTGTTGAGGGCTTTCACCACCTCCATCAAGGCCTCCACGACAGCGGTGTCTCGATGCTGCATGGCCGTCTTGAGGTTGTAATCGACGACCATTTTGGTTGACGCATCCATCGCTTTCCGGGCAAAACGCCCTATTGCGTCGCCGGTGTCGTCCGAGTAGTAGACACAGTTGGAAGTGTGTCTTGACACTGCGACGACCGCGTGGGAGACGCTTTCATGGATCTGGAGCCTCCTTGACTTGGTGTTTATTATGACGACGCTGTCGCAGGTCAACCCCTGAGCCTCGTGTATGGTCAGGATACGCGACCCTACGCCGGAACCGTACCCCTGGTCGGCAAGAGAAGCTTTCTCCTCCTGTGTGTGGACCAGGAATAGGGTATTAAGGGCGGTTTCCGGTATTCGCGCACCTGTATACGCTGCGACTCTCAGGGAGTGGGCCCGCGACAGCGACGTCTTGGAGGAGTATATACCTGGGTATATCTCACTCAGGGCCAGTGGTATGTCCATGGGGTTCCGATGCGTGCAGAGCAGCTCCTGGGTGATGCCAGCCACCAAGTTTGGACGGGTATACCTCAACTCGAATAGGTTCTCTCTGTCCAAAAATGGTAGCTGATTTACGTCCCCGATTAGAACGACCTCGCTCGCTCCAGACAACCTTACTGCCATAACTACGGCCCCAAAGTGGTTCATGAGGGCTTCGTCGACCGTGAGGCGACGGCATTTCTCCTCCTTTCTGAACCCGTTGGCTAAAATTGAGGCCATAGTGCGCACCTTGGTCTTGACCTGATCTCCATAGCGGCGCGCCAGCTGTTCTCTGAGATCTTTGGCAGCTTCGGTTGTTGTGGTCACTACGATGTCGCTCTCCTCGCTGAAGTGTTTTACCACCCACGTTGTTTTGCCGCATCCTGGCACCCCGTTTATCCACTCGATGCTGGGTATCGCCCAGTGCACCTCCGATGCAGAGTCCGAGACTCCCGAGACGGATTGCGCCATCTCGAGAATCTTGTCGTCCAGCATAATTTTGGTGCACTTGGCGGTAACCACCACCGGGTCTTCCTCAGGTGTCTGGAAGGTCAACTTCCCTGAGCGCTCCGTCTCCACTTTGTCCAGGGGTACGAAGCCACTTGTCGCGCTGTAGGCTACTGTGTACGACCCCTTCATTTCCCCTGAGATAACCTGGGAATTGGAGTTGTCGTACACCGCTGCCTCTGCTTCCTTGAGTAGGACCCCCAGCAGGCCCTCGTTTTTCCTTTCGAAGGTCTGCAGGATCTTCTTGCATGTTGCCAGGTTTACCTCTCTGGTTGCCCTGACAACTGCTACGAACTCAAGGAATGCGCTCTTGACATGGTCCGTGACGCCCGAGTTTGCTGCCAGGGTCGGCGGGCTGACTTGCCCCCTCTCCGCCCTGGTTGGTTTCGGTTTAGGTGGTGCCTTAACTTTTTGTGGTTGTGTAATGAATTTTTCCACTGCCCGCTCCTGCCTCTCTGTTGGTGATGAGCGGCTGGTTCCCGGGAGCAGTGCTTTGAGGAAGGTGCCAATTGTCCTTAGGTGGCTTGCGGACCGGGCTCGGTCCTCAGGGCTGGTGGTTTTTGCCCGTGCCTTCCTTTCTTTTTCTTCGGCAACCTCACGCTGTGCCCTTTCAGCTCCGCTCATGGTGGTAGGGCTTGTCGCGCTGCCCGTGCGGTCCATGGGGGCTTCGAGAAAACTCAGGGTTTCCCCTCTATCCTCATAGACCACTAGCTCGTGCTGTTCTGAGGCTTTCAGGCAGCCGAGTCGGTCTGCGACTTCTCCTCTGTCCCACCCTATCGCCATGGCGTCGACGCTGATGATGCGAGCTGTCCCACTCTCCCCTGCCCGCCCCATCTCCCGGAGCAACGAGCTCGCCTGGGCAAATGGAGTTTCCGCTCTCCACTCGAGTAGTGCGATTGTCTTACCTTTGAATCGCACTAAACGGCACTTATGGGCGGCCACCTCCACCTGCTGTAGCGCGGCATATTTGCTACCTTTTATGCTCGCTTTGGTCGTGCTCCCGTTGATTAGGGCGGCCAGGCCCGGTGAGATGGGAATTCGGGCTCTAGCTCGGCTTGAGCCAATACAGAAACTGATGCCGAGTTTTTCGGTTTCCCTGTTCATGAACAGGGCCACCCCACGGAGTCTGATGCCTGGAACTCCGCTTTCCCCGCATGCCAAGAACTGTGTGACTGACATGGTGGGTTGGGGTGGTTGTGGATCAGCCTCTGTAGTCGATGCCGCTGGCACTGCCCCCGGTGCAGGCTGTGGGTCTGCGTTTGTAGACGGTGTCGTTTGTAGTGTTGTGAGTGTTATTGTGTTTGTTGTAAATGTTACCGTAGTTGGTGTTGTCGTGATTGTTGTAACTATTGATGTTTGAGTGTTGTGAGTTGAGGTATTTGTTAGTGGTGGGTTTGTTGCGGTGGTGTTTTGTCGGGTAGGTGGTGGTTGGACTCGACTTCGCGCGGGGGCTTCAGATTTGTTTGGCCCAGCTGCGACTGTGGCTACCCTGCTCGCAAACGCCAAGAATGGGGTCCTCGTTTTTGGTTTTTCCATGAACTTATGGAGTGAGGACTGGCTCAGCTGGAGTCCTGTGCTTTGCTCCAGCTCCATTCTTTCGAGGCAAAACCTCGGGCATTCAAGAAGCAGGTGCCAGACTGTTTCCTCACTGGTCTGGTCGCAGATGCACGAGGGACTGTCTTTGAGGTGGAAGCGGTGGAGGTATGATGCAAACCCTCCGTGCCCTGTCAGAATCTGAGTGTGGGTTGGTTCCAGGACTGTGTCTCTAAGGGTTCTTTTCGCCGCTAGGACATCCGGGAAGAACACCTTCGTGACCGCACCCGTACTCGAGGACTCATAACGCGCTTGCCACTTCTTGACTGTCCCCTCCCGTATCTTCCGTCTCACGTATGATACGGGGACCTTGTCGTAGTCCGCTGTCTCCTTTGTGAGAGCTGCCTCCTTGGCCAGCTCATCTGCTCTCTCGTTCCCGGCTGTTCCCACGTGAGCCTTAAGCCAGAAGAGCTTCACCTCTCTGCCCGCCTCTCTAATCTCCCGCATGCAGTTCTTGATATGGAGTGCCAGGTGGTGAGTGACAGACGGTCTCATTAGCAGGTCGAGCGAAGATCTTGAATCACTCAGTATGCTTATGGAGGCCGCCCTCGATTCTCTTGCCATCCTGACAGCTCTGAACAGTGCGTACAGTTCAGACTGGAAGACAGTGTTGTGAGACCTCAGGCCAAAGATGCTAGACTTAGACTCCTTACCTCCTTCCCACCAGGTTAGGGCAGCACCGACTTTCCCCTCGATCTTGCTACCGTCGGTGTAGATCTGGGGTTCGGTTATCTGGTGGGTCTGTAGGGTTTCAGGAGTCCAGTCCTCGATGCGTGCGTACTCGGTTGGAATGAGTTGCGCTGGATGGGGTTGGGACAAGTAGTGGATATTCCTTTCCAGCTCGCAATCGGGAGGTAGGAACTCTCGGGAATGGCCCTTCTTGATTTTGAATAGGGCAGCCGCCTCTAATACGCGTAGGTCCAGGGGGAGTTGGCCCGACAGTACACGTGCCGATGTCAGAGACACCGTGCGGTATGCTTTGCAGATCTTCTGCACGAACCCCCTCTGCAGCGAGTCAAACTGATTACGTGTCATCAATTTTTCCGCTGCCGGGGCCCATGCGCTCGCTGCATACATCACGATGGGCTCTATCACCGACACATATATCGTCCTGATAATCTCCCTATTTAAGCCCCACGTCACCTTCGCCGCGCACGCGAGTTGCTTGTAAATGTCTGCAGCCTTACGACAGGTCGCAGCCACGTGCGCGTTGAATGTGAGTTTGGCGTCAATAGTGAGACCTAGCAGCTTGACCTCTTGGACTAGGTCTAGCCTCACGCCCGACATGTACAGAACCGGGTCGTCGTACTTCAGCTTTTTCGTTATCACCATCGCATTTGTTTTATGCGTGGCGAAACGTAGCTTGTTTCTGACGCCCCAGGTCGACACCACGTCGAGCGCGTTGTTGGCTGCCTGCTGCAGGGGACCGGTGGTATGGTCCGAGAATACCAGAACGACATCATCCGCGAAGGCTTGGCAGTATACCCCCATTCTAGCCATTTTGTGAAGGAGTGAGTCTAGGATTAGGTTCCAAAACGTCGGACCGGCTATTGAGCCCTGGACGCATCCTTTGTTGGTTCCCTTCTCGCTAGACGCTCTGGCGTAGTTGACCTTGACGTACCGGTCTCTGAGGTATGAGGCGACGAGCTTGTATAGGTTTTTGGGACAGCGTTTTACCACCATCCGTTTTTTTAGTGCTGGCCACCACGCGTTATCGAAGGCCCCCTCTATGTCCAATGATACCAAAAGCACGATCTTCTTGGCTCTGATTTCGGCACGTATGTGCTCCATTAGGTCATAGAGGGCGTCCTCGGTTCCGCGCTGTGGCATGAACCCGTATTGCTTTTGGTGGAGTGTTGGGTGGAAGTGCCACTGGAGTCTGCCTACTAGGAGTTTTTCGACTATTTTCCCGAGGACCGATAGGAGACCTATAGGCCGGTAGGACTTTGGGCTGGTATAGTCCTCTTTGCCTGGCTTTCGGAGGATGCACACGTGGGCGACCTTCCACTGCTTCGGAAAGTGTGACAGCGACAGGCACTTGTTTGCCATTGCCAAGAACACTTCCCTATCGCAGTTTATTGCCGCTGTGCAGATGTCCGCTGTTAGCCCATCGGGACCGGGGGCTTTCTTTGGATTTTGGTCCTGGAGGACCTTTTCCAGCTCCACGGCTGTGAAAGGTGGGTCGTCGGCGGACAAGCCTTGTGGATTTTCCTCCTCCGCTAGCTGTCTCAGCGCAGTGTGGTATCGTTGTTCGGCATCCGATGTGTCGTCGGGGTAAAAGGTTTTCGCGAGAAGGTCCGCTGATTGCTCAGGGCTGAGCGTGTTTCCTGCAGTGTTTCTCAGGAGGATGTTGTCCTGCCTTCTCGCCGTCTTCCTTAGTACCCGATAGATCCCGTCCCACATGCTTTCTCGGTCCTGCCTCGAACAAAACTCTCTCCAGCTTGCAGTGGCAGCCTCTGTTGCTGCTGTGTTGTACACTTCTTTGGCCGTGACGTACTCCCGAATAGTAAAGTCCCTCCGGCTGGGTGCTGCGTTCCGAATTCTCCTCTTTTTTCTAACCGTGTCTTTTTGTAGACGATCTAAAGAGGAGTTCCACCAGGGGGGCTTTGCACTGTGCCTCGGAGCTCCCAGTCTTGGTATAGTCTCCTCGCACGAGCGGTGGATGGCTTCGATGTATTGACCTATTGTACTTTCCAGATCTTCTGGACTCCGGATGTTCGAGACCTTGGCCTGGGTTATTTCTTTTCCGGCCAGGTTTGATTTGAGTTGCGTGCAGAAATCGGACCATTTTGCCTTCTTGGTGTTGTAGATGCGCGTCGTTACTGGCCTTAGGGGTTCCAAGGCTTTCTCTAGACGCATCGAGAAGGTGATTGCATTGTGGTCTGAGGAGGTTAGACCTCTTTCTACCCGCCACTCATCTATTTTCCCCAGGAGCGACAGGCTGCATGCCGTTACATCCACGATGCTTGTGCACCACCTGTCGCCCCTGTAGGTCTCAAATGTCGGTGTTTGGCCAGTGTTCAGGATCTGGAGGTCCCGCTCGTTTAGGTAAGAGCAGTACTCGGCTCCCCGGTGGTTTTCGGACACGCTGCCCCACCATTGGCTCCAGGAGTTTACGTCACCTCCCACCAGAATGTTATTTGTGTGTAGCTGTGTAGTTATATGGGTTGTTGCGGAAAGGTATGGGTTAAGTTCTTGGTCTCCCTCAAAATAGACCGATAACACTCCGATCTTGAGCTGGCCTACCTTAATGAGGACGGCTGCAATGTTCTCCGTTACCAGCTGAGGGTCATGAATGACCTCCAGACTGCCCCCGAAAACCACTACTGCCGCCTTCACCGGCTTCTGGCGGTTTAGGCTGCACTGGACTACTTGCGTGCCTGGGCTTTGCTTCATCACACCTGTTCTTCCCACATAGGGTTCCTGAACTAGTGCGACGGAGATTCCCTTCGCCTGTGCCGCCACCAAGAGCTCGTCCGTGGCCAGCTTGGAGCGTTGGAGGTTGACTTGGATGAACTTCAATCTCCCTGCCGGTCCTTGAGTGTTTTGAGGGAGACTTTGTGGGTTTGTGGTGTTTGGGCTGCCCTCAGCAATAGGAAACGCGCGACCGCGCTATCCCATCCCACTTTTGGCGCTCCTGGCAGTCTTCGCTGAAAGCGGTGTGTGCCAGGTCGCCTGCTGGTCTTTGCGCCACCTTGCAGTTTATGCATTTCGGCTCTCTGCCCTCTGCCCTATTTAGGCAGTCCCCTCCGTTGTGCGCTCCGCTGCAATAGAAGCAGGCTTCTTTTGCGGCCCCGCATATGGACTTGTTATGCCCATATCCGAGGCACTTTGTGCACTGAACTAGGGGGGACTGATCCTCAATAGAGCACCGCTTTATGCCCAGATGAACTTTTTGGGCTCGGGTGAGGGTTTGCCACATCTTTGGAGAGAGTTCGACTACCGGGTGGCATTCGTGGGGGTTTCTCGCGCGCTTCCTGTATCGTACCCGGGCCGTCTGTTCACCCACAGCGACGTCTTGCAGCAGGTGTTTGTTTTGTGCTAGTAAGAGATCTATGATCTCCCCGTCGCTGTAGCTGGACAGAACACCCTTTATACATGCCAGTGGGTTTTGGGGCTTCGACTCCTGGACTTTGAGCCCGCCGTTCTTCCTGAACTGGTCCTTGACCAGGTTCAGATCGGCTTTACTGGCGCACCTCAGGACGACCTTCTGGTTTCGGGCCTTCCTGACTGTGTCGACCTTGGCTCCTGTCGTTTTTAGGTCCAGGGCTTCCCTGATCCTCTCGATCACGTTATCGCCAGTGTGCTGGGGATCCGTGGACGAGATGATCAGGGTGTGGTTCGGTTTCAATTGTTGTTGCGGTTTTGTGGGGGGTTTTGGTATACTGGCCACCTGGGCAAAGGTTTTCGGACCCTGCTGAATCTGTTGCGGTTTTTCCGCTTTGCCCAGGTCGGCCACCCCTTTCTCGATGTTTTGGAGGTGTTTTTTAACCTCCACCACTGCGAGCTCCGCCTCCAAGTTCGGCACTGCCGAGGGCTGGGTGGGGGGTTCTTTGTCCCGCAGTACGCGGAGGTCTGCAGATACGATTTCCAACCTTTCCGCTAGGGGCTGCAGGTGTTCCTTTATAGACTCTGTTTTTTGTAGAGGGGGGGGGGGACGGAGGCGCAGGTTTGCTCAGCAGTTCTTGTAGCTGGGCTTTGACTGTGCCTATTTCCTCTTCAAACCTCAAGTTTGTGAGGAAATCCCTGTCTGCCTCCGACCCCCGGCTTTGATCCGCTCCTGGCTGGGTGGGATCAGGCTTGAGCTTTTCCATTTCTTTCCGGAGCACGTCCAGCTGGTTGGAGATGCTGGTCATCTGTGTCTCCAGTCGGGACATTCCACCACTCGAGAGGTCCCCTTTGGGAGCTCCAGGTGTCTTCTCCATGTCCTGCCGGGTCATCTCGTGCTCCTTCGAGTTTTTAGCGGAAGCTGCCCTGATCTCTTCTTTGACCTCCTTTAGGCCCTTGAATGCCTCAAGGGTCTCGTGGCCCAGCCATTCGCGGATTGTCTTCGCCTCCTTTTTGGTGTCTGTCAGGTCGGTTCTCATGAGTGAGAGCTCGGTCTTCAGCGTCATGACTTCTCGAGTATGAGCTCTCTCGACCCGCACTAGTTCTTGTGCGTGTCGAGAACGCTCCTTCTCGAGATTAAACTTGTGTCTCGCTCTTGAGTCCGCTAGAGACTGAACCGTCTCATATAGGCCATGTAGGCACTCAAGAGCGGTGACCTTGCACTCCCGCTTCATATTTCCCGCCGTCTCCAAGGCAGACTTCCCCCTCTGGAGCAGGTCGTTTGCCTCCCTCGTCGCCAGATCCATTTGGACACCTGTCCCCCTTCTCGGTGTTCGGTACAGGATGCTCTCCCTCTCAGGTCTGGTGTCCTGACCCGCCGAAGAGGCCACAGAGCTTTCCTCATCCGATATGATCCGACGAGGGGGGGATATGCCACACTGCTCCCACTGGATCACCACCTCCGAAACCCTACTAGTGCGTTCTCCCACTAGTGGCCCAGGCCCTGATGGTGTCGTTCCCGAGATGTGTGACGCCCCCACAGACCCGTCTGAGACTTCGGGCTGTGGTTCCGACGACGCCCTCGGGGTTGGGGCCGGGTATTGTGGCGGCACGGATGGATGCGCCGCTCTCTCGGACACCGCTGTCTTAGTGGTGTTCTTAAGTACCTTCTTTCGGAGGTTGGTGGAAGCGCTCGCAGATGTTTTTCGCGATGCGGCTGACGCAGAGCTTGACGTCGACATGGTTTTGTGAGTTAAGGATGGATAAGGGTTGGTTGGACTGGTTTTTTTTTTTTTTTTTTTTTTTTCGGTTGGATGATTGGGTGAGGTTTCCCTATATTCTAAAGGTGTTAGTATAAATTACGGCTATGTTAGTTGTTGTTATTTGTGTTGTATTAAGGTTATGTTTTTTTTTTTATTTTTTTATTTTTTTTTTTTTTTTTTTTTTTTTTTTTTTATTTTTTATTAATTTAAATTAGAGGTGGACTCACGGAAGGAAGTTCTCGCTGGTGTTCTGCGACTGCGTCCGTCCGATGAGGAGTCCGGTCTGACAGAGCTCGATGTTGGTAAGCTCTGGGGCGATGGTGGTGTTATTGGCGGGTTCAGTTTGTGGTCGTCGGGTCCGTGGATTGGCAGTTACGCGCGTTCTCGCTGATGTTGCTCGCGAACGGTGCTGAATTCCGGGATTCGCTAGGGGCCAGATTTTAGGGCTCTTGATGCCCTTTCAAATGACACCAATCTCGGTCTTCTAGCACCAGGGGTTAAGGAGATAGCTTGCGGGGGGGGTGAGGTAGTCCCGAGGGGGGAGGGGGGGGGGAGGTTTCGTGGGGAGGCGATAGGGGGTGGGGTCTTGGGTGGGGGTCTTGGGGGTCTTAGGGGGAGGTGAGGGGTGGTGGGGTCTTAGGGGGTCGTCACTCGTGTGGTGGTTTGGAGGTTTACGTTGGAAGGGGTATTCCCAGGTTGGGAGGGGGTGGTTGCGGAAAGTAAAGGGGGGTAAGTTGATTAAGGGGGGGGGGGGGTATATAAAGTAGGGGGGATTTCCCGGGGGCTGTGGCTGGGTCTTGGGAAGCCAAGTACTTTGAGCCCAAACTCAGGGGGGGTAGGGTGAAGGGTTCAGGAGTTCCCTCAGGACTTACGTATGCGCTGATGCGGAGCTGGAGCGGATTCTTCACGTCGGTCCGCGTGATGGCTGGTGTGTTGGAATAATTCTTCGGCCGGCTTCGGAGTCTTCACACAAGGCTGATATATTAAAGAAAAGCACGTGGTGACAAAAAGTGTGGTTATACCACGCGGTTTGAGGTTGTTTTTTGGTAATAACCTCGTGCTTTTTGGCGATCTTTGTACCTTTATATCTTTCTTGGTTTCCCTCCGATTTCCAAGATTCTTACGCCGTTGAATTTGTCTTTGTCTCCTCTCTCTGGGTGAATGTGGGAGAGGTAATCCGACTTGACGGTTTGAAGTTATTCCTCTCCAAAGTTGCAGGGTTCCTGCTCCGCAACCACTTGGCACACGCACTTGCCCACACTTATCCGGGTAATTTGACACTCACTGAACACCGCTGAACACTTTTTGTGCCTCTAAACTCAACGCGACTATTTTTCGTGAATTTTTGACGCGGAGTTGATGTTAGCTGTGGCTTGTTCGACCGGTCACTGGGTTAGGTTAGGTTAGGTTAGGTTAGGTTAGGTTAGGTTAGGTTAGGTTAGGTTAGGTTAGGTTAGGTTAGGTTAGGTTAGGTTAGGTTAGGTTAGGTTAGGTTAGGTTAGGTTAGGTTTTTTTTTTTTTTTTTTTTTTTTTTTTTTTTTTTTTATAATGCTTTTCCCCGTTCATGGGAACAACGGGACCTTGTTATTCTTAGTTCTCATTCATTCAAGTTCTCATTTATTCTTCTCGCTCTTCAAGCTTAAGCTTTACACTTTCTTTCATACAACCTTTCGTTTTTGGCCGGGTGAAACTCCCGCTATTCTATCTATTTGTATTTTTTATACTTTTCCCTATTTAGGATATTTACGGACACAATTTATTTTGTTAACCTTTTATGTATATAGCTCTACTTTTATTTAACATTTTTAGACCTTTTCTCTAATTACTATATACTATACTATATTACTATATTGTGTTTGTACCTACTTTAAACAGCTTTATTTTATTTGAATTTTTGTATGGACATTTGTTCCTACGTTGCATTTTACCTATATTTCCTTATTTTAATGCATTATACGACTTTATTTTATAACACTTTTGTGTGAACGTTTTCTCTTATTACTATGTTATTTATACTCAGTTATGTTCCCTAATTTCGATACACTTTTATTTGCTAACTACATTCTAATTTATTTTCTAGTTTAGACTTATTTTCTTACACTATATATTGTTATTTACTACCTTAAATATCTAATCTGTTTCTTTAATTATTAGTTCTACATGTCTATTTCCTCATTGTATCGTTCTTATTAGGCTAAGTTTATGCTAGTATTTAGCTTAGATTTTTATTCCAACACGATGTATAGTTTAGGTTTTATCCGGTTATATTGCTATTTTCGTTTACAATTTTATTGGATCAAGTTTAGACCTTTCTTAACTGGCATTTTTAAATTATTGTAGGGAAAAGGGGGGGAAGGAGTAAGGGTAGAGGGGGGGTAGCTAAGGGGATGGATTCCTTTCTTATTGTTGCGTTTATTTATTCATCTTAGGGTTGCGGCAATAATATATATATATATGCTAAGATATTACATATTTATTGGCATTTCTTAGTCTCGGTTAATTTAAACTTACTAGGTTATTAGGGGTTCTTTAGGATGCGGTTTGATATTTATCATATATATTAACTATATATTTTATATATCCTGGGGGGGAAGGGGGTAGGGGATTTAGACGTATGCCGTTGTCGTCCGGGCCAGATAGTCCCATTTTTTGCGGACCGGGCACTCCACACTGAAGGCGTTGTGGTCGGTCCTCTGAAGCTTCGAGTGCAGGCAGTTGCAGCACTGCGGATCATTTCCCGCAACAAATTCCACACACTTCTCGCGCAGATGCGGTCCTCCGCAGTGGCTGCATCTGTCTGCACTCTCCGTACAAAATTTTCGGCCGTGCCCAAATGCCAAACATTTGGTGCATTGGATGAGCGGCGACTGGTCCTCCACCTTAACCCTTTGCAGGTCAAGGTAGAGGGCCCCAGCCTCCGTCATCCTCTGCCACACCTTGGGTCTGACCTGGACGACAACGTGCACCGTTTTGGGATTTCTTGTCCTTTTTTTATATTTAATAACTATTTCTCGTTCCTCCTGGTCTAGGTCGCTGAAAATGCTCTGGTTCTGGGAGTAGAGCGCCTTCACCAGCTCGTCGTCCTCATTGTCCAAAAAGACGTCTTTAAGGACGACGAGCGGGTTTTTATTTTTCATGGCTGCAACTACTAGCCCTTCCCCTCGGCTCTCGATCCTCTCTCTAACTCTGTTCATTTCCACCTCTGAGTCACACCCCAGTATGACGGTCTGATTTTTCGCCTTCCTGACCTTGTTGATTTTTAGGCCTGTTTCCCTGGCATCGACCGCCCTCTTCACCCTGGCGAGCACCTCGTCAGCAGTCTCCTGGCTGCCTTCAAGGGTGACTGCCATCGAGTGAAGTGCCGGCCGATGCCCGGGTTTGGCTGCCGTGACGTGGGCGTAGGTCTGCGCTTCAGGCTTCGGGTCGCGAGCCACTTCCCTTAGGACCTCCTTTATGCTCTCGGTTCTGGTGACGACCTCACCGGCAACGACGTTGATTTTATCCTCGAGGGTAGCGGCGGCATGACCAACGATCCCCACCCCTTTTATCGTGTGGTCTATGCTTTCCTTGACAAGGTCTATCTTGTCGCTAACCTCGATGATCCTACCGACGACGTTGTCGGTGATGTCAGCACCGCTTTCGGTGTAGTGGTTGGTCATGTCTCGAAGGCTTTCCGAGAATTTCTCTTCGAGGTCATTGAGCCGCGTCTTAATATTTTCTTCCACCTCTTCCAGCCTCTCCATTATTTGATCCGGCGATTTGAGTGGCGTAGGCGTGGTATATGTTTTTAAGGGCGGAGCGGTTTTAGGCGCTGTTTCCAGGCTCTTGACCCGCTTACTAAGCTCAAAGAGGATCCGTAGACATTTATCTGATTGGGACTCCAGGAAGGTCTTGATGTCTTTCCTCATCTGAGGGTATTCCTTAACTCTGGTCGGAATGTCTTCGAAGGTTTTCATCACTTCCTGGAGTAGCTTATCGTTTGGCAAAGCAGCATAGATGTCCATCTGCTTTGAGTATGCTTCCATATTGTCTACGGATCTTCTCTTGCGTTCTGGTCTCCGGATGAAAGTCCTGGCAGCGTCCAGCACCTGTCCAGACGAGCCAGCCGGGCTGGGGGTGGTGGTGGTTGTGACTGCGCCAGAGGCTCCCGCCGACGTGCGTGGCGTGTCGGCTGTCCCCACCAGGGGTCCTCGAGCAGCGTCTCCTCTGTCGAATCTCTGGGATATCCCCTTCGGCAATTCACGCGCTCCAGAGGGTCCCGCAATTCCCGACTGGGAAGACGATGCCGACTCCTGTGCTCCGCCGGCGTTGGCCACTGGCGCTTTCGCTTTTACTGGGGTGCGAATTCCAAGAACCATTTTTATATATTTGCGTCCGTTTATTTATGTAAGTGTGTGGCTTGTGTGTATAGGGCACAGCTAGGAGAACGGGGAAAGTTGTCAGTATTTTAAAATAAAATATGGTCTGTACCAAAAAGGGGGATTGTCAGTGATTACTGGTCCCTGTAAAGAGGGGGCCAGCAAGTCAAAAGAATGGTCAAGACACCCGATGGGTGAGCAGATAATCAAAAAATTTAATTTAAGTCTAATTTAGACCAAGTAAAAGCCCGTCTGCTCCAGAATATAGTGCTGGAGTGGTCGTAAAACGATACAATTGTAATTTTTGACCTGGGCTAACAGCCAAGAGGCAAAATCAAAAATAAAAATTTTTGGCGAAAATCTTTGTCTACCCCTTCCTATAGTAAAAAGGGCGGGTGGGCGGGCAAAATTTTCTACGAGCCAGCGGGACGTGCGAGGTGTCGGGAGACGCGTCTCGACGCGGGCGAGCTCGCAGCGAGGTTTTCAGCACTACTTTTAGAACAAAAAATTTTGATTACGGTCGAAAAACCTCAAAAAACCACTATTTTTAGCGAAAAACCCGAGTTTTCAGCGACCTGGTGGGTTTTAAAATCGCGCACAGCGCAGTAAAACCTAGGTTATGTTGGCGAGAACTGGATTCCGAAAAAAGAAAAGAAATCTATCGTTAGGTTTAGGAGATATAAAATTTTGAAGATTTAAAAATTTTGAAAATACGGGTAAGTGTTATATCAAAAACACCCTTGAGGGGAGGTCAATTTTTTCGTGACTGTAGGTCAGCGGTCGCCTAGTTAGGACGATCGGGATCGAAAACCGCTTCAAAAACGCACTACAGGAGTCAAAGATATCACGACTTGTGTTTTAGCAATGCTCCCTAAGGTGGATTCTGTTATATGTACCTATGTATGGAATTTAATAAAATTTTGATTTTTTGCAGAGTCTACGAGCCAGCGGGACGTGCGAGGTGTCGGGAGACGCGTCTCGACGCGGGCGAGCTCGCAGCGAGGTTTTCAGCACTACTTTTAGAACAAAAAATTTTGATTACGGTCGAAAAACCTCAAAAAACCACTATTTTTAGCGAAAAACCCGAGTTTTCAGCGACCTGGTGGGTTTTAAAATCGCGCACAGCGCAGTAAAACCTAGGTTATGTTGGCGAGAACTGGATTCCGAAAAAAGAAAAGAAATCTATCGTTAGGTTTAGGAGATATAAAATTTTGAAGATTTAAAAATTTTGAAAATACGGGTAAGTGTTATATCAAAAACACCCTTGAGGGGAGGTCAATTTTTTCGTGACTGTAGGTCAGCGGTCGCCTAGTTAGGACGATCGGGATCGAAAACCGCTTCAAAAACGCACTACAGGAGTCAAAGATATCACGACTTGTGTTTTAGCAATGCTCCCTAAGGTGGATTCTGTTATATGTACCTATGTATGGAATTTAATAAAATTTTTGATTTTTTGCAGAGTCTACGAGCCAGCGGGACGTGCGAGGTGTCGGGAGACGCGTCTCGACGCGGGCGAGCTCGCAGCGAGGTTTTCAGCACTACTTTTAGAACAAAAAATTTGATTACGGTCGAAAAACCTCAAAAAACCACTATTTTTAGCGAAAAACCCGAGTTTTCAGCGACCTGGTGGGTTTTAAAATCGCGCACAGCGCAGTAAAACCTAGGTTATGTTGGCGAGAACTGGATTCCGAAAAAAGAAAAGAAATCTATCGTTAGGTTTAGGAGATATAAAATTTTGAAGATTTAAAATTTTGAAAATACGGGTAAGTGTTATATCAAAAACACCCTTGAGGGAGGTCAATTTTTTCGTGACTGTAGGTCAGCGGTCGCCTAGTTAGGACGATCGGGATCGAAAACCGCTTCAAAAACGCACTACAGGAGTCAAAGATATCACGACTTGTGTTTTAGCAATGCTCCCTAAGGTGGATTCTGTTATATGTACCTATGTATGGAATTTAATAAAATTTTGATTTTTTGCAGAGTCTACGAGCCAGCGGGACGTGCGAGGTGTCGGGAGACGCGTCCTCGACGCGGGCGAGCTCGCAGCGAGGTTTTCAGCACTACTTTTAGAACAAAAAATTTTGATTACGGTCGAAAAACCTCAAAAAACCACTATTTTAGCGAAAAACCCGAGTTTTTCAGCGACCTGGTGGGTTTTAAAATCGCGCACAGCGCAGTAAAACCTAGGTTATGTTGGCGAGAACTGGATTCCGAAAAAAGAAAGAAATCTATCGTTAGGTTTAGGAGATATAAAATTTTGAAGATTTAAAATTTGAAAATACGGGTAAGTGTTATATCAAAAACACCCTTGAGGGGAGGTCCAATTTTTTCGTGACTGTAGGTCAGCGGTCGCCTAGTTAGGACGATCGGGATCGAAAACCGCTTCAAAAACGCACTACAGGAGTCAAAGATATCACGACTTGTGTTTTAGCAAGCTCCCCTAAGGTGGATTCTGTTATATGTACCTATGTATGGAATTTAATAAAATTTTGATTTTTTTGCAGAGTCTACGAGCCAGCGGGACGTGCGAGGTGTCGGGAGACGCGTCTCGACGCGGGCGAGCTCGCAGCGAGGTTTTCAGCACTACTTTTAGAACAATAAAATTTTGATTACGGTCGAAAAACCTCAAAAAACCACTATTTTTAGCGAAAAACCCGAGTTTTCAGCGACCTGGTGGGTTTTAAAATCGCGCACAGCGCAGTAAAACCTAGGTTATGTTGGCGAGAACTGGA